>VWZE01006800.1:3466-41029 GCA_013396675.1 Eubucco bourcierii | reverse complement strand
CTCCTAACATCCAGTCTAAATCTCCCCTCTGCCAGTTTAAACCCATTGCCCCTTGTCTTGTCATTGCAACACCTTGTAAATAGTCCATCCCCAGCCTTCCTGTAGGCCCCCTTCAGATGCTGGAAGGCTACTATAAAGTCTCCTTGAAACCTTCTCTTCTCCAGGCTGAAGAACCCCAACTCTCTCAGCCTGTCCTCATAGGAGAGCTACTGCAGCCCTCTGATCATCTTTGTGACCTCCTCTGGACCCACTCCAACAGTTCCATGTCCTTCCTGTGCTGGGGGCTCCAGAACTGCACACAGGACTCCAGGTGGGGTCTGACGACAGCACAGGGGCAGAATCCCCTCCCTTGTCCTGCTGGCCACACTGCTCTTGATGCATCCCAGCACTCAGTTGCTGTCTGAGCTGCATGTGCACACTGCAGGCTCATGTTGAGCTTTTCGTCAACTCAGACCCCCAGGACATTTTCCTCAGGGCTGCTCTCCAGCCATTCACCACCCAGCCTGTATTTGTGATTTGGATTATAACCAATGGTCTAATTTTTCTTGCTAAAATAGTCCGATTACCCTCAAACAGCATACCCTCCTAGGAAATGTATGGTACCTGTTCATTACACACGAACATCTTCCAAGCATTCTAAGTATTATCTGTGGACTGTAAGCATTCTCTTATGACCTGTGTTAATATTAACAAAATAATGTTATTTGTTAAAACACTTTTGCAAACCAATGTCCTAAAAGTAGCATGGTTTTATTTTGTTGAGTATCTGAAAGAATTCAGGGATACCTCTAACTCAACTGTCCCTGCCCTTGGGTGATTGCCCTGGTTTAAGTCAGAAAAGAAGTAGTTATATTCAATGAGTTTGGTTTTCAGCTATGTCCCTTCTTAGTAACTGCACTTTCTGAAGCTGACAACATATTTTTTCAAACAGTATCTGGGTTTTGGAAATGATAATGCTTGATGTTCACAGTTATTACCAAGACTGGTATGTAGAAAGGTTACTGCTTATAGTTACTTCTGTGCAGATCAAGGCCACTGCTGAATCTTATGTGTCACGTTGAGGGTACAGTAGTTGATAGCACCTGCAGAGAAGAGCAGGCTGGCTGGATGACACTAAACTGACCAATAAAATATTCCACTTCTATGCATCATACTCATTACAAAGCTGAGAGGTCACAAGTTTTAAGTCTCTTCTTCAATGACTGATGTCCAAAGAGGACTCTGCCTTCAATCCTGGTCTGTGTGTTCCTGAATCAAGTTCCAGAATCTAACTTCTCAATCTGCTGTTGATTTCAGTCTGGGACTTTCCCTGTGCCTGTCCACAACATCAATGGTGACAATGACATCACTGTAATCAGAGATGTTGGGATTCAAGATTGGTTTTGTATATATTTGTATATATTTAATTTTATTATTCGTATTTTCATTGCAGTTGATTTAATTTTCTTTTCCAGTTCATAAGTTTATGCTGTATATAGGGAGAGTAAACCCTGAGCTGCTGAAGAAGCTAGTTCTAAAGTTCCGTAAGAATCTGTTTTTGAAGGTATTTGGGTTCATAAATGTCAACCACTTTTTAAGATCTGTCTCTTAAGACCACAGGAGCAGGCACTTTCAAAGTGCTGGAAGTCAAGGAAGTAGGGCAAAAGGCTGACTTGGCTAAGTAGGGATCTTCTAGAACTTTGGCTGGAAAGGAAAGTGTATGGGCATTGCAAGTAAGGACAGGCAATATGGGAGGATTACAGAAATGTTGTTCCAGTTTTCAGGAAGGGTAAGAAGGAAGACCCTGGTAATTTTAAGCTTGTGAATTTAACTTCAGTGCCCAGTAAAATTATGGAGATGGTTATTCTAGGAGAAACTAAAAAATTGAGAGACAATGCATTCATTGGTCATTGCCATTGCAGTTCACAAGAGAGAAGTCCAATCTAACTGACAGTTTCCGTTTATAACAAGATCACCCTTGTAGCCGACCAAGGGAAGGCAGTAAAAGTGGTAGGTTTGGATTTTAACAAAGCTTTTGGTACCATTTGTTACAGTATCTTTCTGATCAAAATGTCTAACACACAGCTAGACATTCCTGTAAAACACTGAGTGAACAATTGGCTGATTAGGCTCAATGAGCTGTGCTAAACGGGATTAAATAAGGCAGGTGGCCAGTTATCAATGACATCCACTAGGGATCGATTTTAGAGCCAGCACTTCCTATGTTTGACTCTGAGGCAAGTGCCAAACACTATAGCAGAGACCTGTGCTTGATCCCTCTCATATGTCCTTATTCACTCTTCTGCCCTGATGAACTGTGATGGTTTGGGAGTTCTCTGCTCCCCCCACACTTTGTAAAATCACCCAGACTAGACTCTGCTGGCTGGAAGTTAAGGACTGAAGCTCTATTTACAGCTCAGCACAATATACCAGCAGATATATACACTCTATACAGGAATAATTACAGAAATATACAAGTTAAAAAGAATACAGAAACACAACACTCCTCCCAGAAATCGGAGACGCCAGGAGGGGCTTCCAACACCCTTCCACCTTCTCCCCACCCCTATACCTTACCCCAGGGTTTGCCTTACGCGCAAGGTGAGTTTGGAGAATCAACCAGGGACGTTAGAAGAAAAGTGGTTAGAGAGGTTACTTGGTAGAGCAGAAAAGCTAGAAGCTGCTAGATAGCCCGAGAGTGTCTGCAAGCCCGAGTGGCTTATCTTTGTTTTGTGTTCTCATTTTTATCCATCTCAGCAAACCTATGAGTGAAGTAGACATCACCATTGTTTTCATTTCACAACATATAGTATAATTTTCTCCATTAAAATATTTCAATTAGCCTCAAATCAGCACACAAGCCCTCTTGATTCCTCTTTGCGTGACCTATTCACAACTTTCCTGGTTGACTGTGATGCTTAGAATTCTTTAAATCTCCCATGGTTGCTTCTGGCAACACCCAAAACTCTTGTTGGAGCTTCTGGATTTGGGTGAGGCTGTCTTCTCTTGCTCAGGTTTCTCTGGCTCATGGAATCCCCCTGGACACCTTGATCTAGCACTTAGCCACAAAATTTTCTGTTGCTGCAGCTGCTTACGCCACCAAGTGCTGCTTTTGGTTTCATTGTATTTATGTCTTGTGGTTGATTCTTGCAATGACCAAGGTAGGTCAGCCTCTCTCACAGGAGCTACTGGATCCTGGTGGGAAGTGCTGCCTTCGAATCTTAGATATTACTGTTGCTCCTGTGAGAGAAACAGGTTTTGCTCACTAAGGCTGATGATTACCTGTTTTGAATTAAACATGACACATATAAGGAAACATAGTTTTTTAGGGTGCTATAGACTTTGGTGGGAACGTAAAAGAGTGAAAAATACATGCTGATTCTATTTGCTATTTATTTCCATGTAAACACAATATTTATAAACGTCCGTGGAAGCAACCACAATAAGGTATCAGCTCAGGAAATTGGAATCTTCTCAAACAGATTGGTTAAGAAAATACTTATTTGGATGGTGTATTGTCATGGGTTTAACCAACTGAATCTGCTGGTGAATATTCAATACCATACTGATGTCATACTACCTTTAAAATGAAAGTCTGGCTGAAGTAACTTCATGAGGCTTGTAGTTCATATTGTTACATGAGAAGTTTCCTGTTTCTGCTTGCTGCTTATGACTTGGACCTAAGCAAAGCCTTTGACACTGTCCTGCACAACATCCTGATAGCCAAACTGCTGAAACATGGGTTCGATGGATGGACCATGAGATGGATAAAGAACTGGCTTGATGGCCCTACCCAAAGAGTGATTGTCAATGGTTCTCTGTCCCAGTGGAGGCCAGTGATAAGTGGAATCTCTCAGGGATCAGTCCTGGGACCAGCCTTGTTCAACATCTTTGTCAGTAATATGGACAGAGGCATTGAGTGCAGCCTCAGCAAGTTTGCCAACAACACCAAGGTGTGTGATGCAGCAGACATGCTGGAGGGAAGGGATCCATTCAGAGGGACCTGGACAGGCTGGAGAGGTGGATCCAAGCCAATCTCATGAAGTTCAACAAGATCAAGTGCAAGGTTCTGCATCTGGGTTGAGGCAATCCCCAAACACCAATATAGGCTGGACAGTGACAGGCTTGAGAGCAGCCCTGAGAAGGACTTGGGGGTGCTGGTGGACCAGAAGCTCAATATAAGCCAGCAGTGTGCTCTTGCAGACCAGAAAACCAACCAGATCCTGGGCTGCATCAAGAGAAGTGTGGCCAGGAGGTTGAGGGAAGTAATCCTACCCCTCTACTCTTGTGAGACCCCATCTGGAGTACTGCATCCAGTTCTGGTGCCCCTATTACAAGAGTGATATGAATGTGCTGGAATGGTCCAGAGAAGAGCCACAAGGATAATCAGAGAACTGGAGCAGAGTGACCTGTACTAGTGGGAAGTGTCCCTGCCTATGGCAGGGGGTTGGAACTAGATGATCCTTGAGGTCCTTTCCAACCTTACTGTTCTATGATTCTATGATTCTATGATTCTATGAAATGGAACAAAGAATCTTCTTTTATATAAGAATGCATTTATCTAATGTGTTAAGCAGCTTAGGAAAACACAAAAATCTTTGCAAACTGAGATAATCCATGTAGTAGACATATTAGAAGTTGAACTACAGTTTGTTTTTTCTAATGAACCTTTTAATGTTCCATTTAATCTTTTAGGATTAATTATAAAATTAACTCATTTATTTCTTGTAAGCAATCTGAAGTTCATACTGAAAAAAAGGTTGAAACATTTTAATTATTAATAACATTTTCTTGCCTTTAAAATGCTTAATTGGAAAACAAACAAAAAATCACCAAAACCATCCAACCAGAAACCAAACACTAAAACTACAATAACTCACACAATTGGTCTCCTCAATATCAAATTAAAAGTAACAGATAGATCAGACCATGTGAAAATTATTCAGGTTAATTTGAATAAAAGAGGATATCAATCAATTAATTCATTAAGCATATCTATACGCTTAATGCTTCCAGCAGGGCAAGGGAAGTGATTCTGCCCCTTTACTCTGCTCTAGTCAGACCCCACCTGGAGTACTGTGTACAGTTCTGGAGCACCCAGCACAAGAAGGACACGGAACTGTTGGAGTAGGTCCAGAGGAGGCCACGAAGATGCTCAGAGGGCTGGAGCAGCTCTCCTATGAGGACAGGCTGAGAGAGTTGGGGCTCTTCAGCCTGGGCAAGAGAAGGCTTCCAGGAAACCTTATGGTAACCTTCCAGTATCTGNTGATCCTTGAGATCCCTTCCAACCTTACCATTCTATGATTCTATGATGTAACTGTTGTGGAAGACACATGTCTTGGCTTACCGAGCCATGACCCCATGATCTCTTCCCTCTGCTGTGAGGGAGGAAGCAGAGTGCAGGAAGAAGACAAAAGGCTTGGAGACACCCATTTTGAGGGTCCAAGACTTGCCCAGACTTGTTCCTCCCAAATAAGGAATGCAAGCGCCTGACTTCACCTAATATGGTCAGGTTCAGCAAAATGCCATTCTGATTGGTGGATTTGTCTGTCCAGAGAAGACATTACATTTGGGCAAAACAGTAAATAGGTCCTGCCACACACTTTTCTGCTTTTGCTTTTGCTTTTGCTTTTACTTTTACTTTTACTTTTTTTTTTGCCTGCTGTGCCCTGCCACATTACACATAATGCTACAGGGATGATTAAGGGACTGGAATGTCTGTCTTATGAGGAAAGGCTGAGAGACCTGGAGATGCTTAGTCTGGAAAAGAGAAGACTGAGGGGAGATCTTATTAACATTTATAAATATCTGAAGGGTGGGTCTAAGAAGAAGCTTCTCTTTTTGATGGTGTCCTGTGATAGGACAAGGGAGACTATGGATACAAAGTGAAACACAAACCTCAACCTCAGCATGAGGAAAAACATCTGTACTCTCAGAGTAATAGAGCATTGAAACAGGCTGCCCAGACATGTTGTAGAGTCTTCTTCCCTGGAGGCTTTCAAAACCCACCTGGATGTGTTCCTGTGTGCCCTGTCTTAGGTGATACTGCTTTGTCAAGGGCACTGGAATTGATGATCTCCAGAGGTCCCTTCTAACCCCTACCATTCTTTGAATATATAGTTACATGATTTAAAGAAACTTACTTATGTGCAAAAAGAATTACCATTACAGATTACAGAATATTTGAACAAAATTTGGTTGAAATTTTAAGATAATAAACAGAAAACTCTCAGAGGAACACTTTTATTTCTCAATCACAGAAGAGTTGAGGTTGGGAAGAACTTCTGGAGTCCTCCCTCCCGTCCTTATTATCAGGATGTTCTTAAGTGTTAATGAGATTAAGTGTAATTCTTTATGAGATTCAGTGTAATTACTGCTGCTTTGAAAGTTCTAATTACCCAGTCAGGATTAATACTAGATTGTGAAATAGTTTTCTTAAAGACTTTGTTTCTCCTCTTATGAGGGTCAGAATACATAGCTTCCTTATTACAAAGTCTTGGATAAGTTACAAACTTGTTTCATTTTTCTGTACACTCTCTAAACAGCTAATGTCTATAAACTGCTACCTGGAGTGTATATGACATTTCTGTAACACAGTGTTAGGAGTAAGGTTTTGCTGCTCAAGCTAACTTTAAATTATCAAGATTAACAAAGGCTTTAATGTTAATATTTTTCTTTTAATAAGATTACATTTAGGTAACTATTTATTAGCTATGACAGTTCATTCCCCTTTAAAGCTCCTATGTCTGATTTTGATATATTTTGGTTTGGTTTTTTGAGTTTTATTTTGGATTTTTTTTTTTTTTTTTGTCCAAAGAACTTTAGATGCTATGGTACTCTTTGTTCTTTTTCTCTAGGTAGCTCTCTTCCTCTGTACCAGATGTGGCTGAAATGATTATGATTAGTCTATGCCACAGAGTCCAATGAAACTGATTCAGTAATACTTGAGGTGAAATACTGCGCTTAACATATTCTTCATCTCTGCTTCTTAAGGACAGGTTGCCATGTTCAAGGTTGTCATTTCCCCTAACAGAGAACAGTCACTAGCAGAGGAAAAATCTGACTTGTTTTAAAACTCAGAAAGCAATTATGAGCATTCCACTGACATACATTTTAAGAAAAGTACATCGCTTTTATCATCTACTTGTCCCTGGCAGTAAGTCAAAGCTAATGGTGCAGCTATTCAGAATTCTGTTCTTCCATGCATGCACAAACACTTTAGGAACTGACTTCAGTAATTTCTCAGGAGGAAAATAGCAACCATAATAACCTTGTGTACCAACTGCTTCCTATCTAGTAAGGTAAATTAACTTCTCCTGGATGCCAAGGCTGTTTATGCATATACTAAGAGCAAAGCAAAATGACTGAAATTCTGCTTTTGAAATAAAGTGTCCACTCTGTTCAGAGTTAACAGGAAATATCTGAAATGCAGTCAACTGTACTAGCAAATGCCCCATACAGAAGGAAAACTTCTAAATTGAGGATAAGATTACTGACTAGGTTCTGAAAATCAGTTCACCGTGTATGTTACATTGCTACTGTGATTTTACTATTAATATTCCCTTAGTTTCCTACATTACTTAAGTGTTATTGCCATTGTTTTTATTTCCTAAAGAGGTTCATATTTATGGGAAATTGAAGAATCAGTGTATTAGGCTGCATGTGAATCTTCTATTAATAGACATTTTGTGCTGATTAGTTACATTATTTAACTGGAGGTACTCACAGAAAGGGTGTTACATTAGCCAGTATCCCAAATTACAACAAAATCATTCAAGAAGAGGGCAGGTGATCTGCCAAGTGCCAGAAACTGAAAACAGGCAGCAACACAGCCAAGAATACAAAGCAGAGATTCTGTCTTCTAGAAAGCTGACTTTCAAATAAATATAAGAATTCACCAAGTTAAGACACGTGCTAGAAGCAAATCATAAGCCCTATATAGCAAGAAAAAAGAAGGGAGGGACAAAAGCACTGCAGCATGCTGGATCGAAAACAGTGAGACACTGGAACAGATTACCTAGGGAGGTTGTGGTTGCTCCCTCCCTGGAAGTGTTCAAGACCAGGTTGGATGAGGACTTCAGTGACCTATGGCAGGGGATTGGAACTAGATGATCTTTGAGGTCCCTTCCAACCTTACCGTTCTATGATTCTCTGATTCTAAATACTCCTTGCAGAAACGTTTTTGACTACGTGAAATATAGAACAATTATTACTCAAAACCGTTAACAGTATGAAAAGGCAAACAGCAATGTGATTTACAGTAAATCTATAAAACATTTTTATATTAAAAAATCCCCAAACATTTAGAGTACAAAGTATATTGTTCCTTCCCCCTGCCCCTGGCAAGAATGACTGAATTTTTAAATTTTTTTTTGTGAAAACAAAGAAACAATGAAACAAATAAAAAAACCCCTACATCACAAAACAAACAAAACCACACACACATTAAAGGAAAAACAAAATCAAAAAAAACCCCAAAACAATAACAAAGAAACAACACTATCTAGCAGTTTCTGACTCAGGATAAACAGGCACAGTAAGAGAATATCCTTGGAATTGCTTCTAAAAATGTATTTCAAGTAAGTAATCAAATCTGTATCTTGTCTTAAAATAAAATAGGAGCTATATTAATCTGTACTACTTACCTTCACAAAATAAACATTGCGAAAATTCTTATAAGGATAAACTGAAAAGGATGTTGAGGACAGGTCCTAAGCGCTTTGTGTGTGTGTGTGTGTGTGTGTGCATGTTTTCCTAAAGAGAGAGATTATATTCTTGCTGTGAGTTAAAATATATCCACCTTTATTGCTGTTTAACATCTTTATTGGCAATATAGACACTGGAATGGAGTGTACCCTCAGCAAGTTTGCGAAGGACACCAAGATCTGTGGTCCAGTTAAGCCACTGGAAGAAAGGGATGCCATTCAGAGGGAAATAGACAGGCTGGAGAGGTGGGTCCATGCCAACCTCATGAAGTTCAATAAGGTCAAATGTAAGATCTTACACCTAGGTTGGGGTAATCTCAAGCACAAATATAGACTAGGCAGCAAATGGCTTGAAAGCAGCCTTGAAGAAAAGGACTTAGGGCTGTTGTTGAAAACCTCAATATAAGCCTGCAATGTACACTGACAGGCCAGAAGGCCAACCATATCCTGGGCTGCATCAAAATAAGTGTGACCAGCAGGTGATTCTCCTTCCCTTCTCCAGTCTTGTAAGACCTCATCTGGAATATTACATCTAGTTCTGGCACCCCAAACACAGGAATGCCATGGACCTGCTAGACCGGGTCCAGAGGAGTGCCACAAAGATGATCAGAGGTCAGAAGCATCTCCCCTATGGGAACAGCCCAGGAGAGTTGAGGCTGTTCAGCCTGGAAAAAAGACAGCCTTGGTGAGACCTTATATTGGTTTTCCAGTACCTGAAAGGGGTCTAAAGAAAGATGTAAAGGGACTTTTTACAAGAGGTTGTAGTAATAGCACCAGGTGAAATGGCTTTAAGTTTGGGGAAAGTAGATTTAGACTGGGTGTTAGGAAGAAATTCTTTACAGTGAGGATGGTGAGACACTGGAACAAGTCATCCAGGGAAATACCCCTCTACAGACGTGTTCAAGACCAGGTTGGATGGGCCCTTGAGCAACCTGGTCTAGTGGAAGATATCTTTGTCTATGGCAGGTGGGTTGATGATCTCTAAGGTCCTTTTCAACCAAAACCATTGTATGCTTCTATTAAATACTTCTTTCCAATAATCAGCAAAAAATATTTTAAAGTTGCAATTATTTAAACCATAAAGCCAATTTTTATTTAAACTATCTTATAATACTTTCCATATGCATACATATATTATGAGTAATAATAAAATTGAAATAAACAATACTGAAAAAAATAATTGCAAGAATAAAATACTTCCTGTTGAAATTTATGGGACTGACATTTTCTGTGTTCACCACAAGATGGCATTGTAAATGTGAGGAGGCATATTTTCCATATTTTGGAATATTACTATCATGGCTACATTAGCATTTGTATTAAAAAAATATGGGCAGATTGCCTATTTAAGTGTTTGTAATGGCTAAAAAAAATAAAAAAATAGTTTCCAAGATTTACTGTGATTTATTTCTAGGTAGATTTTGACAAAATGTTTTCCTCAAACTTCCCTGATTTCAAGATTTCAATTGGGAAAATAAAAATATTTCTTTATATTGAGTTAATGTACTCCACCAAAACATAATCTACCAGAATTTAAAATAGAAAGAATCTATAACAACAATGTTATGAAGGTTTTAAAATTTTTGTATTATAATTTGTTAACAGGATGAGTAAAGGGAATTGACTAATTTCTAGAACAATTTCTACAAGATCTAATATAAAAATAGATTGTGTTAAACAACACTCCATATACAAGATACTAAATTAAAATAATGAATTCATGTGCATTCCTTATATATCCATTCCTTGTTTGAAGGATTTTATGATCCTCATTCTCTGACTAATCCCAAGTTTTTCATCTTGCTTGTGTTCTTGTTGCATGAGAGCTCTGGGCCTGTGAAACCTAATATTGGTGGGTGTACCATGTACTTTCATGTTGAATAAATAATGGAAAAGCATTGTGGTGAGTTTCAAATATCATGTTGTGCTATACCTGACAAAACCTAACAAATTCCAATACTTCTACAGAATAAGAGGAGCGTGATACGAGACATAAACTATAAAAAAATGTTTTGTAGGTCTGTAAACTGGTCTGTATTTAAAAGAACCTTGTAAGATCAAATAGACCAGTCCCACATCATGGGCGAGGGCATCTTCCACCAGATCAGGCTGTCCAAAGCCCTGTCTGTCCTGTTCTTAATTTGAGTGGTGTCCTGCTGGGGCAAGACAGGCCCAGGCAATGCTAGTGACCTGTTTGGTTATCTAGGTTTCAAATTTCCCTCCTGCCAGTGGTCTTTTTTGCCTCGAGGGGTGACTGAACGGGGGTCTGCTCTGGCAGGGCCTGACTTCACTTGCTTTCGGCTCTGCTCCTCCACCTGCTGCTAGCTGCGTGTTACCGACTGGCTACCTGAGGACAGGTGGCTCCCTCCTTTTACTTTCGGTTTTGGCAGTACTCTCAGCTCCTGCTACCCTCTTTGCCTTGTGGTTGCACTGAAAACACAATTTGGCGTTATAATTTTTTCAACTATTACCTCAATGCAGCGTCAGGGCCGATCAGTGAGTAAACTTGGCTGTTAAAACAGTTGGAGTCTCTGGTTTTCCCACCAATAACCCTGTTTGAGGGCAAAAGGATTCCATCTTGTGACTGGCAAAGGCAGTCTGATCCAATCTGAGTTACACATAGGATATGGATATTTATATTTCTTTGTCTCTTCCCTAAATTGCTCCACAAAAAAATTCCTCTTGTACCTATTGTGCAAATAATTCCCGACCAGGTATTCGAACTTCAGTTCACTGTTTGACAGTGTGTGTTTGTTTGTTTGGTGTGGGAATTTGCATTAATAAAGTTGGATGTTTTCCCATTTCCACATATTAAATTTGAATATTCATAACATGGGGCATCCGCAGATTCTCTGGGGGGGTATATTCCAGTTTATCCTAACTAAAAGCAGTTTCCTTTCAACTAGAAGCTAACGGTCTGTGATAATTTCTAATTCCCTACTTCTCAGTTAATTTTATACTGGGTGTATCAGGGAGGATTTAGAATCATAGAATGGTAAGGTTGGAAGTGACCTCAAGGATCATCTAGTTCCAAGCCCCTGCCATAGGCAGGGACACCTCTCACTAGTACAGGTCACTCAAGGCCTCCTCCAACGTGACCTTCAACACCTCCAGGGAGGGAGGAGCCACAACCTCCCTGGGCAATGCCAGTATCTCACCACCCTTAATGGAAAGAACTTCCTCCTAACATCCAGTCTAAATCTCCCCTCTGCCAGTTTAAACTCATTGCCCCTTGTCCTGCCATTACAAGACCTTGTCAATAGTCTCTCCCCAGCCTTCCTGTAACCCTCCTTCAGATACTGGATGGATTCTTGGTAACTACCTACAGTTTTCATGGAACATCTGCCATCTATGTTAAGGTGCATAACACTAAACTGTAGTTTAATAGATACCATTAAAAAAAAAAAAAATTGTGCAAGAACATTTCTATTAAAACCAGTGTATCAGCATTCTTCTTGTGTCTGTTCCTTAATTTATGATGATAGAGGACTATGTAAAACTTCATTTTGCATGCATAACTAAAGATATAACGTTTTGAGAGGCACATACAACTCGTTACAGTAAATACAGCTAAAGAATTCAGATAAGAAATTTTCCAGTGTGAAATGTCATCTGTTCTTTTGGTGAAAATATAAATCAATGATGCATTTTTGCAAAATGTCAGCAGTAGTTATGTAAAGGTACCTGTCATTTTAATGGCATCAATATATACCTGAAGTCTTGCTGTATCCTGAAATGCCCTTCATAATTTTAATATAATAGACAGATAAGAGAGTCCCTCCAGAAAAAGAGATAAAAGGAGAGGGAAAAAAAAAAAAAGAAAGAACAACAAAAGAAAACCCAATTAAAAAAACTGAAAGAAGAAGGTAAATATTTTAACATCATTTATGTTAGATGATCAGAAATGGCAACAAAAATTAATAGAATTATCCAAAGTGGAACCTTGTGAAGTCTCAATAGCAAACCAACTAATTTTTCTTATTGTACCATATGCTGTATCATTAATAAATAATCCAGATAAATGTTAGTTTTGACATGTTTCATGAATATGAAATGTCTTGTGTCATACATACAATTGCATCTAAATATAAATAGAGAAGAATAATTGATGTATTTTGAATTTGAGCACAGGTAAATGAAGATGAAAAGAATCACTCAGTAGCAATCCAGGGATGAGAAGAATTGATTGTTAACAATGACTGTTAATTGAGAATGATTGAATAAGGCCTAGGAACTAATGAAAATCCTGTCCAATATGATGGACATTTTCTAAACTAACTCACTCAATAAATAAACATACAAAATGGATGGAAGAAAAAATATTCTTACTTCAAGATAATGTGCTTTTGTGGTCAAGAAGGCCAATGCCATTCTGGGGTGTAATAGAAGGGATGTGATTATTAGGTAGAGAGTTTCTCCTTCCCCTCTACTCTGCCCTGGTGAGGCTACATCTGGAATATTTGGTCCAGTTCTGGGCCACTCAATTCAGAAGGGGCAGGGAACTATTTTGAGAGAGAACAGTGCAGAGCCAGAGAGATGATTAAGGGAATGAAGCATCTCTCTTATGAGAGACTGAGGAAGTTGGGGCTCTTCAGCTTGGAGAAGAGGAGACTAAGGAGTGACCTCATTAATGTTTATAAATATGTAAAGAGTGAGTGCCAAAGGGATAGAACCAGGCTCTTCTTGGTGATGCCCAATGACAGGACAAGGGGCAATGGGTGGAAGTTGGGGCAAAGGAAGTTCCATGTAAACATGAGGATGGAATTTTTCACTGTGAGGATGACAAAACACTGGAACTGGCTGCCTGGAGGGGTTGTGAAGTCTCAGTCTCTGGGGATATTCAAGACTCACCTGGACACATTCCTGTGTGATCTAGTATAGGTGATCCCACTCTGGCAGGGGAGTTGGACTAGATGATCTTTCAAGGTTCCTTCCAATCCCTAACATTCTGTGATTCTATGATAATAGACTGCAATAAAGTTTCTGATCTAAATCTCACGATGCTTCTTCAAATTATATGGTCCCTATCTTTTCTTCTTTTGATGTCTGAATTCCTAATTTAAACATCATCAAAGTGCTTACATCTATTACTTACTTATTACATTCCTTACCTGTAACATTCTTTCACAACTTTTACCTGAAGTCATCTAAAAACTGAAACACAAACACCTTGGAACTCTTGGATGAGATTCAGATTTGGAAGTGTTGAAGCAAAGTTATTAAATTAGGGAGTCATATCCCTATTGTGTCAATAATTTCTTGCAGACATGCTCAGAAAAACAGAGCACTGCTCTAAAGAATTGGTCATTACTTGTTCACTGCCACTCCAAAGTTAATGAGAGCATTTATGTATCCTGATATATCGTCAGGGAATACACAAAAGAGTAAAGTTCCTTTTACAGTCATTCTCTAACTTTGAAGCTTGGCAGAACACCAAATTTTTCATTGTAGCACTTTTTTCTCACTATCTAGCATACAAAATAGTTATTATGAAGTGTAGCAGAGTAGGTGACGTGCTTCAAAATAGTCTACTTCTTTTCACATCACTCACTTTTCATAGAGGAATTCTAAGTGGAAACCATGAAATTATTTCAGCCATCTTCTAGTATCTCTCTCGTTGGAGATTTTATGCTTGCAATAAAATAATGAAGCAGTAATATTTTTATAAATTGTGCTGGTTTGAGGCTAATTGGAATATTTTAATGGAGAAAATTATATTATAGGCCGTGAAAGGAAAACAATGGTGATGTCTACTTCACTCATAGGCTTACTGAGGTGTTTAAGAATATGAACATAAACATAGATAAGACACTTGAACTTGCAGACACTCTGTGTCTAGCTTCTGGCCTTCTCCTCTCAGCTGAGTAACCTAACTAACCACTTTCCTTCTAACCCCGCTGGTCGATCCTCCAAACTCATCTTGCGCATAAGCCAAACCCTGGGAGTAAGGTATAGGGGTGGAGAGAAGGTGGAAGGGTGGTTGGGAGCCCCTCCTGGGGACTTTGATTTCTGGGAGGGGTGTTGTGTTTCTGTATTCCCTTTAACTTGTATATTTCTGTAAATATTCCTGTCTATTGTGTATATATCTGCGTTTTTATTGTGCTAAACTGTAAATAGAACTTCAGTCCTCAACTTCCAGTCTGCTGAGTCCAGTCTGGGTGATTTTAAGAAAGGGGGGGGGGGGGGGGGGGAGAGAACTCCCAAACCATCACATAAATTCACTGTACAACTGGTAGATTCAGAGAGTTATTTTATATTGAAAAGTCTGGAATGATGGCATCTTTTCAGAAGAATGTTATTTAAGTTGGAACAAGTTCAGGAACTGGTCATAGGTTTATCAGATCATACTGAAAACAAAACGTATCAGTTAAAAGGAGTTACATTCCTGGCAATAGCTTAATCAGGTATTATGTAATTACAGGTTGTCAGGATGAGTATCAAATCCAGGGTAAAATATATAAACACACACACATACATATATATATGTATATATACATACACACACACACACACATACATATATATATGTGTGTGTTCATGTCTATATATATATATATATATATATATATATATATATACACACACACATAGACACACACATATAAATGTATGTGTGTATAGTTCTCATTCATAAATATGATGGCTGAATAAAAAAACAAAAACAAAACCACCCAAGACAAACCCCCCAAAAACCAAAAAAACCCAAACTCAAACCCTCATAAATAATTCTTTCATATCAACAAGTATTGCCACATGTGAATAACAGTGCTCAGATAAGCTTTTGAAGCACGTATCAGGTATTTTTTCTGCCATCACAACCTCTGCCATTTTCAGATTTTTCATGAGTAATTCATCCTGAGAAGATGCAGAAAGGAGAATTCGTTTCGTAGTTCACGGTACCAGTTTTGGGATCCTTGCAGTCAAGGACTCTCAATGTTTTGTTGATTCATTTATGAAGCAAGGAGTCCCAATTATTAGTGGAGACAGGAATCACAGAAAGCCATATAAATCTGAACTCAAACATAAATTAGTATCTGGAGAATACTTTTCTTTCTCTGAGAACTTTTGAATTTAATCTAAGAATGTTAAACCTTAACATAAAGGATGTGGAGGACTTCTTTCTGAAGGGGCATTCATCAGAGTAAGCCACAAATTTCAGCACAGCCCCTGTTTCCCATAGCTCCCTCTATGTGGCAGCTACAGAGTATGGCTTCTGAAAACAAACCCCATATTTACTTTACAAGTAAAAGATGTTCAGAGATGCAGCTCTGTATTTTATCACATAGTTCTGATTACTGAACACAACAAGTGATGGACACCTGCCAGATCTCTGTATCAATTGTACCCATGAAGCGACTAAATATCTCAATTTCATATAAGTAATAATTTTTCTTGCATATTTAAAATATCTACATGTGTTCTATTTAGTGACCCCACCTTCATCTGAGTCCCAGCAGGGTGAGGGCAGGTCTCTCTGAGGCATTTAGTCTTGCTTTGCTGATTGGAGCCAGTTGAACCCCTCTCGCCATGCTCCTGGTATTATCATTGCCTGGCAGGAGCTGCCTTTGGCTCGAGGAGCACTACCAACGAGCCAGGGGTCACACCCTGACAAACTTGGAATGGGGTAACAGCAGCTCTTTGCATCACAAGGTGTGGAACCCCTAGAAAGAGCCAACAGCATTTGGCAATGAGAGATGTGGCCTTCATCAGACTATTCATAAGCATTTTTTTTTCGCTTCAGTCTTCAGAAAAGTAGAGAGTTGAGTTGATGCTTAATTATCTCATTAGGTTTTTTTTTGTCTCTGAGATGTAATTCATCAGCAAAACATCAAGTATTTATGTGCATTTCTGCTGATTTGTTTTTGGCATGTTTTTCTGGAGCTGTACTTTGATCTTAAGCATTTATAATATCTGTTTTCTCCTTTTTGATACAAAACTCAAAGTTACTCTGTAATAGTGATACTAAAAATATAATACTGGGAACTAAATATTAAACAGGCATGTAAATATTCTTCAGTAAGAATGAGCTGAGATTTTTGTTTATTTGTCTCTTTGTTTTTGATTTTGTGTTTTTCTTTCTATTCATTCTCTTATATTTCAGTTTTTGTTGTCATAAGCAGGATTTACCAGATGTCTTTAATTTCTTGTCATTCATAGATGGTCTCTCTGTATATATATTTTTAAAATACAACATGTAATGGATAATCTTGTAATACTAAATCACTAAAATTTTCTCACAACCTGGTTGTTATTTTCAAATAATCCATGTATTAACCTGGTCTAATGTAATGGTATGGTGTGAGGTTTTTGGGTTTGGGTTTTTTTTTTCAAATTAATATAATTTGTTATTTTTTATATTAACATATTTAATCTCACCACATTACTTATTTTTAATCTGGTTCTTTGCACAGTCATGAGAAACATTATACAGAGGAAAAAAAAGTAACAGGGAATCTAGAACTCTTACAAAATAATTATCAATAATATAAGAAACATTGAACTATTAGAACTGGAAAGAGGTCCTTGTGGTTGATTATACTGCTTGCCCACTAGAGGGACTCGAGAAGCTTCTTTCTGCTGTAGGGAAAAGGCACTTGGATTCAGTTAGAGAATTTCTTACAAAGTAGTCACAAAATATTATTTCTGGACTCTCAGGGCTAACTATGGTTTCCAGACAGTACCCAAACACTTGAAGGGAGTTCCATCACTGTTTTAATAGCTGTTAAGGTTTCTAGATCTTCCCAAACTCTAACAGGATGCTGCGAGAGAGGCAGATGATCTCCAACCTGAACCTCTTTGACTCCAGACTTGGCATGGAGGTTTGCAGAGGTGCAGGCAGGATGTCTTGCAGATGTGCAAATGAGTACAATGTTGGTGACACTTCTCACCAGGTCTTGTGGTACTTAATGCCTAATCTCCAGTGAACTTGAGGCACGGCAAGTTTTCAGGTAGACAAACTCAAAGTATCAGGGCAGTAGGTAGAGCATGGCAGGATGCAATGGGAGAGACCAATGAGGCAGAAACAAGATAAGGCAGAAGCACAGAGAGAAAGCAGGTTGTCTTTGCCTGCTCATCTCTTTTATTAATCCAGCCCAAGACTAAATGGCTCTTTGGCCACAGATTAGCCAACCAGAATGGCAGTTTGCCAAACTTCACCATATTAGTTAAAGTCAGAGCTTACTTTTACCCTTTTAAGGCAGAACACAAACAAGTGTATAAACACATGTAGGTACACTGTTTACAACTTTGGAAGGGACATGGTGGCACCAGGCCTTTGTCTTCATTTCCCACAGTTGCTTCCCCCAACAGCAGAAGGAGGTAGAACAGAAAACATGTCTGGACAAATTAGGACATGTTTAGGCCCATGTTTGCCTTCCACAACATCTAACTACGCTGGAATTTAAACACACTGTCTATCCTAAATCTCAAACATCACAATACAGACTTCATTTGGTCCAAATGCTTTCTGGATGCAGGATTATTTTTTGTGCTTATGCATAACCATCACCTCTGCATTCTGTATAAATTCGTTGTAGATATCTTGATAGCCAAATGAATATTGTGGTATTCTTTGAAGATGTAGAAACAGTGGCTTTCCTGTGGCGGTTTAAAGAGAAAAGTATAACTGCTGAGTGGATTTAGTCAACATATCATTTAATCAGAGTTTGTTTAGGAAGCTAGGATCCCTTTAGAATTAATTACATCTTTGAATATTGTAGTTTTATATGCATGATGTGCAGAATATATCTTACTTACAGAGTTACATTGAGAGTTGTTAGAATTAGAAGTTTATGTTGACATGAAATTTTGATAAAGAAATTTTAAGAATATATAAATGGAATGGTGCTGCTTTGATGCAACTTCTGCCGCTGTGCAGAAGGAAAGAAATCTTTTCTTCTTGCCTCCAAGAAAACCACAATTCTTTCCCTGTGATTTGAAAGACAAACAAGCAAACAAACAATACCCTGTCTGATCAAAACTCCTTAGGGAAGAGGAAAAGTGTGATGAACTCACCATGGTGAAGAATGATAATAGAGGAGATCTCTTGCTCAATTCAGTGAGTTATTTAATAAGCCTTTTTTTTTTTTTAATAATATTTCAGAAAAGAAAAACATATTTACTTTATACCTGCACAGATGAAAAAACAAAACAAACCAAATCTGTTGTCAGACTTTGAATTCTTAGCAAGGCAGATTGGTTTACTTTGATTTTACTTTTCTGTGGGTTGCATAAGGAATATTGCACACCTTAGGTGCTTGAGCGTGTCAGAGAAGGGCACCAAGGCTGGTGAGGGGGCTGGAGCACAGACCCTACAAGGAGTGGCTGAGAGAGCTGGGGTTGTTCAACCTGGAGAAGAGGAGGCTCAGGGAGACCTTCTTGCTCTCTACAACTACCTGAAAGGATGTTGTAGCCAGGTGGGCGTTGGTCTCTTCTCCCAGACAACCAGTGACAGAACAAGAGGATACAGCCTCAATCTGCACCAGGTTTAGGCTGTACATTAGGAAGAAATTATTTGTGGAAAGAGTGATCGCCCATTGGAATGGGCTTCCCGGGGAGGTGGTAGAATCATCATCCCTCAAAGTGTTTAAAAAGGAGGTTGGGTGAGGCACTTGGTGTCATGGTTTAGTTAATTAGAAGGGTTAAGTGATAGGTTGGACTCAATGATCCTAGAGGTCTTTTCCAACCTGGCTAATTCTACAATAATTCTGTGATAATTCTGCTGAAGACTAGCAACCAAAATACACTGACTGAATGTGGCTCTGTTTCTGAACTGATTTTTTGATATTGAACACTTAACCAATCTATGACAGAACTTTTCTGAGGATTGTGTTCAAAACTGTCCTTAACTTTAAATATACCAATTATAATACATTTATGCTTTCAATCAAATGCACCAAATTCTATATAGAAATCCATAAGTCATAGACATATAAATTTTAAAATTAATTTAAATTACAATGTAAGTATTTTCGTAAAGCAAGGTAAATGTTTAAAAAATGCTATTGTGAGCTCTATATAAAAATCATTAAAATGTGTTCTGAAGAATGATGAGAACTTTTATTTAAGACCTTGCTTTCGATGACAGATACTGGAATTCCTCACATTTCAAAGTACAGTCACATTTATGTACATTTCTTCCCTGAAATATTAATTATATGGTACACAGATTTCTAGGCCAGCAACAAATGAGTGAACGCTGTAGCCAGAAGCTCTAATTATCCTGTACAGCTAATTGTAGAGGAATGGGATTAATTAGCCTGGATAGAACACCTTTCCAGTGGAGTACATTTTCTTTGTTGACCTGGGCAAACAACTCTGTTTCATGTAACGGAACACTACTCTAGCTGTTGAAGGTTGATCCATGGATATGAGAACCTTTATTCTATGCAGTAGAAAAATAATTGTAGGTAAGTCACTAAATGCATTTCTATGATAATGCATAAATAAAATACCTTAATCTAAGTTATAAAACTTTTTGTACTTGAAACACATTTCATTTAGTGAGCTATATCCTGTTTCCATGTAATTTCTGTTTTTAATGATGCTTTAATTCAAACTTTCTTAATCTTCATTTAGGAAGTGAAGCTTATCACTTACTTTGTCATGCAACTTAATATTGTATCTCAGTTTTGGCTTGTGATTAGCAAGTAAATTACTGAGCCATAGATCATCATAGAATCATAGAATCATAGAAGGGTAAGGTTGGAAGGGACCTCAAGGATCATCTAGTTCCAACCCCCTGCCATAGGCAGGGACACCTCCCACTAGTACAGGTCACTCAAGGCCACGTCCAACCTGGCCTTGAACACCTCTAGGGAGGGAGCAGCCACAACCTCCCTGGGCAACCTGTGCCAATGCCTCACCACCCTCACTGTAAAGAACTTCCTCCTAACATCCAGTTTCAATCTCCCCTCTGCCAGTTTAAACCCATTCCCCCTCATCCTGTCATTGCAATACCTTGTCAGTAGTCCCTCTCCAGCCTTCCTGTAGGCCTCTTTTACATACTGGAAGGCTACTCTAAGGTCTCCTCGAAGCCTTCTCTTCTCCAGGCTGAAGAACCCCAACTCTCTCAGCCTGTCCTCATAGCAGTCTGAGCATCTTCATGGCCCTCCTTTGTTCCCGGTCCAACAGTTCCATGTCCTTCTGTGCTGAGGGCTCCACAACTGTACACAGTACTCCAGATGGGGTCTGAGGAGAGCAAAGGGGAAGAATCCCCTCCCTTACCCTTCTGGCCACACTTCTCTTGATGCAGATGATGTCTTCTCCTGAAACTCAGAGATCATCTAAGGCCATGCTGCTCTTGATGCAGCCCAGAACTTGTTTGACTGTCTGGGCTGCATGCACGCACTGCAGGCTCATGTTGAGCTTTTCCTTGAAGATTCTCCTAGGAAGTACAGAATACCTTCTGACCACTTTCTGGAAGTGTAGAATCTTCACCCCTCTGCTTCTAACATCTTATGGTTAGTGGACAGTAAATAGTAGAAACAGCAAAGCTGAAAAAGAGGAGAAAATACATTACTTTACTAAAGCAGTATGCATTAAAAGGAAAATAAGTGCAATAGATTGTTTTGCTACATTCAGTAATCTATAGTAAGGCAACTTACCAATATATTATTAATTTTAATTTAGGTCAGATTTTAATATATAGTTCTTCATACTTTGCAGTTTTACAGCGATAAAACAGCTATTAATCTTCATGACTAAAACATTGATAAATATATATCTACTGTTCTGTTATAGATAGGAAAAAATCCAAATGTACCTATATTCTTTATAATATTATTACTTTCTGCACCTGATATCTGCATAAGTGGCCATGTATTCACACACTCAATCATCTAAAAACTGAGATTATACCACATGAGCAGCTGTATGTGAAGATGATGGAGAGTTGCACAGCTGCTGTTACAGACGATTTTTCACTCTGGCCCAGTCAGTAGTCTTACAATAGAGAAGATTAAAGATTTTGTACAGGAGAATTAGAATTTAGCTCTGGATGTGCAGTGTTGCATGTGATAAATACTCTCTAAGCCAACTGTCCCACTCACATTGTGGAATTCTTTGATAGATACGGTAGACTGAATATTTCATCCTTGATTCAACAGCATTCTAGATGTTGAAGGTTTGTTGCAGTCACACAACGCTCCAATGAAACCAGAAATTTCTCTACAATACCCTAATTTGTGGAATAAATGACCGTACTGGAGCTCAGGTTTGGATACGATGTCCTCTTGTGCATTTAGTTCCATGAAATATTATTCTATCCAAAATACAACTTGGACCACTGTTTATGATCCTTTCAGGAAGAAAGGACTACTTATCCAGAGGGTGGTGCTTAATGGCTTGAAGTCCTGGTGGGGAGCAGCAATAAGTGGTGTTCCTGAGAGGTCCATGCTGGGACCTGTGCTGTTTAATATTTTTATCAGTTGTATAGACAGTGGGATCGAGTGCACCATCAGCAAGTTTGCAGATGACACCAAACTGAGTGATGTTGTCAATATGCCAGAGGAACAGATGTCATCCAGAGGAATCTGGACAAGCTGTAGAGGTGGACACAGGTGAACTTCATTAGGTTCAAAAAGAGCAAGCTCAGGGTTCTGCATCTGGGATGGAACAATCCTCATTATCAATACAGACTAGGGAATGAGGTGGTTGAAAGTAGCCATGTGGAAGAAGACTTGGGGGTGCTAATGGACAAGAAACTGGACATGAGCAGGCAGTGTGCTCTTGCAGTCCAGAAAACATTCTGGGCTGCATCAAAAGTAGATGGCAGATCCAGAGAGGTAATTCTACCACTTTACTCTGCTCTGGTGAGACCAGAGCAGAGTCTTCACGGAGAGAGTCATTGGCTACTGGAATGGGTTGCCTAGAGAGGTGGTGGAGTCACCGTCCCTGGAGGGGTTCAAGGCGCATTTGGACGTGGCCTTTGGTGCCATGGTCTAGTCTTGAGGTCTGTGGTGACGGGTTGGACTTGATGATCTCTGAGGTCTCTTCCAACCCTGGTGATACTGTGATACCTCACCTAGAGTACTGTGTCCAGGTCTGGAGCCCTCAGCATAGGAGGGACATGAACCTGATGGAGGGGGTCCAGAGGAAGGCCATGAAAATAATCAGGAGATCATACTCCCACTTCAGGGTGCTGATGTAGTTGAAGTAATCCCCTGATTCAAGGCCCGTTGGGTGATGAATGTATGAACACTACTGCTCCACGGAATTCCAGAAATGCAGAGAGTAGAGAATGTCAAAAGTCCTCTCAGAAGTCCTTTATTACAGTGTTGTAGAATCCTCATCATTGTAGAGATTCAGGCTAAAGGAGCTGGGATTGTCCAGCCTGGAGAACAGTAAGTTCCAGGAAGACCTAATTGAGGCCTTCCAGTACCTGAAGGGGGTCTACAAGAAGGATGGAGAGAGACTGTTAACAAAGGCCTGTGGTGATAGGACAAAGGGCAATGGCTTCAAACTAGAGAAGATTTAGATTAGATGTTAGGAACATCCTCATTACCATGAGGATGATGGAACACTGGAACAGGTTACCCAGGGAGGCGGTCGGGGCCCCATCCCTGGAGATATTCAGAGTGAGGCTTGACAGGGCTCTGGGCAGCCTGGTCTAGTTGAGGACATTCCTGCTGACTGGAGTGGAGGTTACACTAGATGATCTTTTAAGGTCCCTTCCAACCCAGACCATTATATGATCCTATGAAGTACAGGAAACTACTAAATTCTACGAGAGATTGATCTCCTTGTGCTATGGACAAGAGGAAGAGCAATTAACATTTGAAAGGACCAAAATTAGGATTAAATATAAAGAAAATATAAATGTAAAGAAAAATTATTCTGCTAAACTCTCTTCTAATTTCAGAGGACAAATTAACTCCTTTGTATGCATTCATGCTTTCAATTAAATGAAAAATAAAGTATATCTTAAAATTGAAAATTAAATAATTGGAAAGTTCACTTAGAATCATAGAATGGTAAGGTTGGAAGGGACCTCAAGGATCATCTAGTTCCAACCCCCTGCCATACGCAGGGACACCTCCCACTAGTACAGGTTAATAAAGGCCTTGTCCAACCTAGCCTTGAACACCTCCAGGGACAGAGCAACCACAGCCACCCTGGGCAACCTGTGCCAGTGCCTCACCACCCTCACTGTAAAGAACTTCCTCCTAACATCCAGTTTCAATCTCCCCTCTGCCAGTTTAAACCCATTGCCCCTTGTCCTGTCGTTGCAAGACCTTGTAAATAATCCCTCCCCAGCCTTCCTGTAGACCCCCTTCAGATACTGGAAGGCTACTATAAGGTCTCCTCAAAACTTTCTCTTCTCCAGACTGAAGAGCCCCAACTCCCTCAGCCTGTCCTCACAGCAGAGCTGCTGCAGCCCTCTGATCATATTTGTGGCCCTCCTCTGGACCTGCTCCAACACTTCCATGTCCTTCCTGTGCTGAGGGCTCCAGAACTGCACACAGTACTCCAGATGGGATCTGAGGAGAGCAGAGTAAAGGGGCAGAATCCCCTCCCTTGCCCTGCTGGCCACACTGCTCTTGATGCAGCCTAGGNCTGCCCTCTAGCAAGCCCTCTGTGTGCCACACAACTTGGTGTCATCTGCAGACTTGCTGAGGGTGCACTGATTCCTCTGTCCATGTCATTGTCAAAGACATTAAACAGCACTGGTGCCAGCACTGACACCTGGGGGACACCACTTGTCACTGGTCTCCAGGTGGACATTGTGCCATTGATCATCACTCTCTGGGTTCGACCATCCAACCAATTCCTTATCCAGCAGTGCTCCACCCATCAAGTCCATGTTTTTCCAGTTTGGTGACCAGGATTTCATGTGGGACAGAGTCAAATACCTTACTCAAGTCCAGGTAGATGACATCAGTTGCCCTTCCCTTGTCCACTGTTACTGTGACTTCTTCATAAAAAGCCACTAAATTTGTCAATTTAAATGGGTATTTTTCAGCAAAATCTTTTGACGGAAAAATAACCCACAGAAAGTGAATTTCATAAAATATGCATTAAAAGAAAACCTGGTTTTTGACCTGATTTCCAATATTTGATGCTGATTGATGAGAACACTTCATGAAGTAGTTCTGGTGCCGATTGGCTCAGGTTCAACGTACAGACTGTGTGACTGGGCACTGCACTGCAGCCTTTGTTTAAAATATGCTTAAACCACTGCACTTCTTAATTAAATGGAGATTACAAAGCCACATTCTTTCTATAACTACTCTCCCTTCTTTTAATTTATCCCTGAAAAGCTGTAAGATAAACATTTAAACAAAAAACCCAAAAAAACCCCAAACAATGACTAATCTAGTTACAGACTAAAGATTAATCCACTCTGGTGGTGAGAAATTGTTCCACAAATGTATCCAGAGCTGTTCTATGCCTTCTCTCACTTAATTCCCAGGAGAACAGTTATGTCTAGAATCCTGTTTAGTCCAGTGCTTTTATTCCACCCATCTATCTAATAATCACTTTGGCACTTGTAATGATTAAAAGGCAGAGTCTAATGTTATAATGTCAGAATATTCTGTCTATACTTCCTGAGATGCTTGCAGTGCTCTTATGAATCAACTTGGTTACTGCTATTATGGAATGCAATGGAAAACCACAGAAAGAAAACTGAACAAGCTCCAAACTGAGAGACTAAAGCTTATTACTCTGGGCACAATAATATGTTGAAAAAGTATGTGGTTTCCAGGCCTAGAACTAACATTTTTTAAAGGTACTGTACTTTGTAGAAGAAAGTAAGACTACTTCTGCTGTCTTGTAGAAGATCTTATTCAAAGTAGCTTAGAAATTCTTAATATAGTATTACACTGCATAATGGATAAGCCTTCTGACTGCCATCCACTTAATCTGTAATTACTATGTTAGAGGAAGCCAATAGAGACTACATATTGCAATTATAGCTGATATGCAACCGTCTAGTGGTTCTTAGTAGTCCTCAAATATCAGAATTAAAAAAAAAAACCAACACTGCAAAAGAAATACTACACCACTAAAAATCTACTATTCAGATTTATAGCAACTTCAGCCTAGTTTCAGTCACTGTTCCTGCAGACATCAATGCTGCTGTTTTCCATAGAATCACAGAATCATAGAATCAGCCAGGTTGGAAGAGACCTCCAAGATTATCCAGTCCAACCTATCACCCAGCCCTAGCCAATCAATTAGACCATGGATCTAAGTGCCTTATCCAGCCTTTCCTTGAACACCTCCAGATGGTGGCAACTCCTTCTCTTCTCCAGGCTGAAGAGCCCCAACTCTCTCTGTAGGCCCCCTTCAGGTACTGGAAGGTTACTATAAGGTCTCCTGGAAACCTTCTCTTCTCCAGGCTGAAGAACCCCAAGTGTCTCAGGTTGTCCTCATAGCAGAGCTGCTCCAGCCCTCTAGGCATATTTGTGGCCCTCCTCTGTCCATGCTCCAACACTTCCATGTCCTTCTTGTGCTGGGGGTTCCAGAACTGCACACAGTACTCCAGATGGGATCTGAGGAGAGCAGAGTAAAGGGGCAGAATCCCCTCCCTTGCCATGTTGACCATGCTGCTCTTGATGAAGTTCATCCATTGCATGGAATATGACACAGTTACAAATCTGAGAAGTCTTTAAACAGTTTAGGTCCTCGGGTGATGAGGTTAGTAGAAGACTTTGACTATTGCTCATATAGAGTCAGCAAAGATAACAGTTCCCTTTAGTAACCTATGTATTTTCAAAAACTCTTTGAAACTACTCAAGAAATTTATTTTGTTGAAACACTTCTCATGAGGTCTTATGAAATAGATAAATGGAAACAAAATTGTGAATTTAGTGTTATCTTTGCCTGTTTTTTTTGTGAAGGAGGAGCCAAATATTTTTTTCATATGTGTTTGTGGTTGGGAAGAGCACAAAATGAAAAATCAGTATCACACTGTTCTGAATGTACTTTCAGCAAAAAAGTACAATAAAGAGGAAATTAATTTTTCTTGGAAAATATCTTTAGTTGTCAATCTAGTAAAGTTCACACACTACACCTTTTGGAACAGAGGAGTTTAGGTAATTATTCATATGAAAAATGGAACAAAGTAATCAAAACCCTTTCATGAGATACATAATTGTTCACTATTCAATTAGAAAATTATCATTTTTCCTTGATATATTTTTCCAACTGATAAATAGGTTTAATTTTCAGACACATATGCAGGATACAATCTGATATGTTACATTCAAGCACATAACAGCATTCAAGTTGCAGGTAGTCATTAAAAAAAAAAAAAAGAAAGATGATGTGGTCTGCTGTAAATTATTTAACAGTCAACTTTGTGTTCTTCTATTGAGTCATTCAGACCTACAGCAGAAAACATCACCTAACAAAATAAAATAAGTCAGGTTCTGTGTCAGGGTTTTAACAATTTCCACCTGTCTATAGTTAATGTATTGCAACTTATTTTAAGATTAGTGTGTAAGTATCACAGTATCACAGTATCACCAGGATTGGAAGAGACCTCAAAGATCATCAAGTCCAACCCGTCAAAACAGATCTCAAGACTGGACCATGGCACCAAGTGCCACGTCCAAATGTGCCTTGAACCCCTCCAGGGACGGTGACTCCACCACCTCCCTGGGCAGCCCATTCCAGTAACCAATGACTCTCTCAGTGAAGAACTTTCTCCTCACCTCCAGCCTAAACTTCCCCTGGCACAACTTAAGACTGTGTCCTCTTGTTCTGGTGCTGGTTGCCTGAGAGAAGAAGGTAACCTCCCCCTGGCTACAACCACCTTTCAGGTAGTTGTAGACAGCAATAAGGTAATCTAGATAAATTTTATCTTGAAATTTAACCACTGATTTTTGGATTTATCATAAAAGTCTGCAAGGACAGACTGCAAGATGATTTTGTCTTTCATATTGCAGTAAGTATGCCTGCAGCAGTCCTCCAGCAATGTGAAGCCTTATTTTGTGTGTTTCACAGAATTAATAATCTCTTAAGTGTGGTTGAATACACAGGCTTCCTTCACCACTCAACAAAGGCAAAAATGTTTTGTTTTTTAATTTTTTTTTTTCTGAAAGCAACTGTAAGGAGCATTTTGCTACATAAGAGATGATCATTCAGCCTGTTTATAATGAACATCAATAACAATATGCTAACTTAATGCACTGTGTTTCTCTGAGCAAAAATATTGTTCTGAATTTTATCACACTGACTGAAACATCTGTGCTGGTTTTGCACCAGACAGAGTGTAGGATTTAGCTCAAAGGAGTAAAGTAACAGTTGCACAGAATTTGGAGGTTAAGTGAAATTATTATGTATAAAAGTAGACTAAATACAGAAGGTATATGTATGTATCATAGAATCATAGAGTCATAGAATGGTAAGGTGGGAAGGGACTCCAAGGATCACCTAGTTTCAAACCTCCTGCCATAGGCAGGGACACCTCCCACTAGCACAGGTCACTCAAGGCCTTGTCCAAGCTGGCCTTGAACACCTTCAGGGAAGGAGCAACCACAACCTCCCTGGGCAACCTGTTCCAGTGCCTCACCACCCTCACTGCAAGTAACTTCCTCCTAACATCCAGTCTAAACCTCCCCTCTGCCTTCTCTTCTCCAGGCTGAAGACCCCCAATTCTCTCAGACTACCCTCATAGCAGAGCTACTCCAGCCCTCTGATCGTCTTCGTGGCCTCCTCTGGACCCGCTCCAACACTTCCATGTCCTTCCTCTGCTTGGGCTCCAGAACTGTACACAGTAATTCAGATGGTGTCTGACGAGAGCAGAGTAAAGGGACAGAATCACCTCCCTTGCCCTACTGGCCACACTGCTCTTGATGCAGTCCAGGACTCAGTTGCTGTCTGGGCTGCACACACACACTGCAGGCTCATGTTGAGCTTTTCGTCAACCCAGACCCCCAGGTGCTTTTCCTCAGGGCTGCTCTCCAGCCGTTCACCACCCAGCCTGGAGTTGTGCTTGGGATTGTGCCTACCCAGGTGCAGGACCTTACACTTGGCCTTGTTGAATTTCATGAGGTTGGCCTGGGCCTACCTCTCCAGCCTGTGCAGGTCCCTCTGGATGGATCTCTGCCCTCTAGCAAGTTGTCTGTGCCACACAGCTTGGTGTCATCTGCAGATTTGCTGAGGATGCACTCCATTCCTCTGTCCATGTCATAATATATTTTCACGCTTATATTCACAAATGCACATACAATATTCAACAGTATGAATATATATATATGAATATATGTTCATTTCAGTTCTCTAGCTTGTAGCAAAGTACAGGTGCTTATCTTGTTTCCACAACATACATTTAGAAATTCAAGAGTTGCTTTATTCTTCAGCAACAAACTACAAAAATCATACAAATAAAGTTGAAAAATAAGTGTTGTTTTTGATTTGCACAGTAAAATAAGAATTTTTATACTTGTTAATCAATAAAGTGTTCTGAAATAAACACAAAACAATAAAAAAAAATTTATCCATGCAGCTCATTGTTAGTTCCTATTGATTATTATTCTGACTTAAATCTTAGCATTAGTAAAACAATGCTAATCAGTAAACTCATCAAATTGGAATAAAAAATTCATTGGACTTAAGGAGAGTTATAACTGTGTATGCCTCCTGAGAATTTGATTCCATGTGATTAATATGCAACCAGCTCTGCAACTATGAGCACAGAATACAGTAGACATCTCGAATAGAACTGCCTGAGGCTTAAATACATGACCACAGTTATTGCCTCCATCCTGATAGTAGTCTTATAAATTCCAAAAAAATAAAATAATAAAAAATATCCCAAACAGAAGCCTTAGTTAAATATGTATTTCTCCTTTTGTAACTATCAGTTGGAACTCTCTTTTAATTTGTTTGTTTCTTCTTCTGGAAATAGGTATCAGTATGCTTCTGTTAGTTAGGAATGTTAATTAGCTAACAACAATGACATTTCTAAGTTTGAATTAGTTTATGTCAGCTTTTCTTCTCACAATATCATCCTCAAAAAATCTTAAAATCCATCAGTTGATTATCAGGTAAAATAAGTAGTCTTTGAGAAGTAAGGTCAAATATTTTCTCTGCTCAAATTAGTTCAACTGATTTTCAGATCAGATAGAAAAGCGATATAAATTAAACTCTTGCAGCTTTTGACAAAGATTATGTTCAAAATGAATCTGAGATCATGAAGAAATACATCTAGTTTCAAAAACTACTTTTTAAGCTTTGATAAGAGCAACCTCTTTTAATAACACCTATTTTTAATTTAACTCTCAGACCCGTTATATGTATTTGTTAAATCATGAGTTTTCTGAGTTTCTCTTGCTCTCTATTACTCTTTAGGACAGATGATACAACTCATTAGTTATCCAGAACAGTAGGGGCTTACTAGCCAAGTGAATTTTACAGTGTGATCATAAGTGCTGGTTTCTTCTTAACAATTATGTACAGTGAACAGATGTGGAACATAAGGGAATAATAAGTAATGATAATAATTTCTAATAATGCTCATGCAGAGGAAGCCTGCTAATTATCACTTACATATGTAAGTGAACTCAATGAACATTCAGTTATAAGAAGGGCAGCAGCAATGAATATGGCAAACTCCATAAAAGATTAAGAAATGTAAGAATTTAATTACATAATAACATGATCCAAGAACCTTAAAAGCTTTTTCTGTTTGTTTTGGTTTTGGTTTTATTCTGTCTTCAAGATGTCTGGGTCTAATTTAAACCATGATGACTAGAATGTGCCATTGCTGTCTGAGTAAGTGGAATTCCTTTCAGATATCAGGGACTGAAATGGGTAATGAAACAATCTTGGACATACTGATACAATAAACATACCCAGAGGTAACCTGTGCGCTTGAACCCCAAATCCCTCATGATTGAGTGACAAACCACATGTGTTTCAAGGTACTTAGAATGATGTTATGAGCCAGTAACACCAGATTTGGAAGTAACATTTGATAGACAAGTAGTTTGACTGAAGTGAATGAGCAGAGATATGCTCTTGCTGGTACTCCATAAAATGAGGCTGCATGATGATGATCAGAGGACTGGAGCAGCTCTGCTGTGAGGACAGGCTGAGAGAGTTGGGGCTCTTCAGCCTGGAGAAGAGAAGGCTTCCAGGAGACCTTATAGTAGCCTTGCAATACCTGAAGGGGGCCTACAGGAAGGATGGGAAGGGACTATTGACAAGGTCTTGTAATGACAAAATGAGAGGAAATTGGTTTAAACTTGCAGAGGGGAGATTTAGACTGGATGTTACGACGAAATTCTTTACAGTGAAGGTGGTGAGACACTGGCACAGATTGCCCAGAGAGGTTGTGGATGCTCCCTCCCTGGAGGTGTTCAAGACCAGGTTGGACGAGGCCTTTAGTAACCTATACTAGTGGGAGGTGTCCCTGCCTATGGCAGGGGATTTGGAACTAGGTGATCCTTGAGGTGCCTTCCAACCTTACCATTCTATGATTCTATGATTCTCTGTGTATGTCCTTTGCTGCTGCTTTTTTGCTTCTAATCGGTTTTGCCTGTGGCAAGAGCAAATTATGATACCCACATAATAAATAAAAGAAGATGCAGAAAAAATACTGTGGACTGAGAAATCCAAATCCAATTTTACTGAAGGTGGAGCAATAGTCTCATGAGCAACCATTTTCTATGTTAATATCATATAAGAGGAAAAAAAAAACCTATATTATATATTTATGGTAGAATCTAATAAAATCAGGCCAAATGAAGGAATGAAGAACTGTTTCTCTCTCTCTTTAGGAAAAAACCAAAACCAAACAAAAGTAAAAACAAAACTATGAAAGCCTCTTAGATCTCTTGTAGAAACAACACAAACTAAATAATATGACTGATCATCTAGATGCAGCCTCTGAATATTGTGAAAGAACCATGTGCCCATACAATTCCAACCAAAACAATTTCCTCCTTATCCAGTTTTAGAGGGTAGAGATTGCACTAACAAATCAGAGATGTGGCAAGAATCCAAAGCGGTGACTGAAACAGGGGGCCAACTTGTGTTGATATTTTCTCTGACTCCCGAAGACTATGCCACAAAATATTTTGAGTTCTTATTTATTTGCTTTATCTGTTATGTTCTGTTGGGAATAGCTCCATAGTAGGTAAATACAAATGTATGTGCACCATCGTTGATCTGACTGAGGTAATGAGAGAGTCCATTTATTTACAAAGAAAGATTATTTATTAGAATGAAACACTTTACTACCCTGAAACAATAAACTTCAATATGAAAAGGAACAAGAAAACACCATCCTCCTAATTATTTCCTTATGGATTAATAACAAATACAAGCCTACATTTCCCCTGCTGTTCAAACAACTTTAATGAAAAATGCAAGAGCGAAGAAACATCTTCTAAGGTAGTGTTATTTTGATAGAAAGGCACAAGGTGTTTCTATGTTACCCTTACATTTTTTCACCTTCTATTTTTTTGTCCCCATACTATTTTCATTTAGAGATACTGTTGACTCTTTTATTTATATTTTGTTGAGATAAGACTATTCCCTGTCAAAATTTTCAAAAGATTAGTAAGGTTTTAAATTGTTAATTTATCATAGTTAGAATATTTATTCTTTAAAAAAATATATATACTTTTTGTGAGAAATATATTTTAGTATGCCCAGAATTTACTCTGGCTTCAGGCTGATAAATTCAAAGGAAAATGTCTAAAATCTTAGTTTTTGGCTTTGCTATCTGGCCTCATTGCGTTTTCTCCAGGCTCAGAGACCTAGCAGATGGAACTAAGTAAATGACAAACTTGTTTATTGTCCACGCTTAAATCTTCCTGCAGATAATACAGGTTTTAATGAAAACCCTACTGACTATCTCAGTGCAATATTGAGTCAGTGCTTATGGACATCCAAACAGGAACTACAGAGTATTTTATATATTGTTGCGTGGGGTCAAGTCTATTAATATTACTAGAGATATTTGTAGTTTTAATTTACCTCTTTTGCTTGCAAAGTAAATATCCTGAAGCTTTGTGGCAGCATTTAGGCCAAGTGCTCTTATACTTACTACCTCGTTTTGGTGCATTTTGAAGCACTGTTATTAGGTCTTGCAATGACAGGACAAGGGGCAATGGGTTTAAATTGGCAGAGGGGAGATTTGAGCTGGATGTTAGGAAGAAGTTCTTTGCAGTGAGGGTGGTGAGACACTGGCACAGGTTGCCCAGGGAGGTTGTGGCTGCTCTCTCCCTGGAGGTGTTCAAGGCCAGGTCAGACGAGGCCTTCAGTGACCTGCACTAGTGGGAGGTGTCCCTGCCTATGGCAGGGGGTTGGAACTAGATGATCTTTGAGATCCCTTCCAACTTTATCATTTTATGATTCTATGATCTGTGTTCCCAGACAATTTTTTTTAAATTTCCTTCTGTTTTTTTTATTTCCTTCTTCTTTTTTTTTTTTCTTTTTTTCCATTTTTTTTAAATTGGACATCATCCCATTTCCCTTCTATTTCTTAATATTGATGTATTGTAGTTTGTAATCCTGTACTAAGGTTTCTTTCATCTTTGCCCATGGTTTCTGGACTGTTGACTCCACATTACAAGTTATGTTGTAAGGGAATAACACTTTCATATCCAACAAATATTACTCAAACAGCAGAAATTCACAGATCTTAACAGAAAGTATGCAGTCTTATCTCTAATTAAGTCTATTCAATCAGTGCAAATAGTATCATCAAAACAAAACCTCCAACAGGTATTTCGAGAGTGTGTCAATGAAAGAGGCAGTTCCTCTGGAGAAAAAAAAAAATGAAAAAGAAAAAAGAAAAAAAGAAGAAAAAGAAAAAAGAAAAAAAGAAAAAAAGAAAAAAAGAAAAAAAGAAAAAAAAAAAAGAAAAAAAAGAAAAAAATGGTATCATTGTGTTTGTTAACCACAGGGGATCATGACATTCCCCTGCTGCACTGTAGAGGACATGCACTGTAGAGGACACTCAGGAGAGGACACTCAACTGGGGACCCACATATGTTCTTTTCATTATCTAATTCCCTTTTTTCCTCTCACTCTGACTCTCTTTGTCCTTATTTCTTTCTCTAGGGTAACCTTGAAGGAAATGTATGCCATTAACTTCAGACCTAAGAATAAAGCTTTGTGCATGCTACCTCATTTCAAAATTTTGTGAAACATTATGAAACTTCCACATCAACTGGGTATTTAAATAGTTTTTTATTGCAGAATACTTATTTATTAGGCTGTACAAGTGACAGAAAATATCATTTTTCAATTTTCCAACTAAATAAATGTGCTTAGGATTAATAAGAAAGTCATTTGTTTGCATCACTATTCAGTCAGTAAGCATTCAGCATAAAAACATGACAAGGATACATGACATTTATTTATGAGTCTATGTCTGAGCCGTGTATATGCCATACAACAATAAATGATACTCATTTAAGCTATGGATCACTCTTTCATAAAATGATCACTCGACATTACATTAATTAAGCTGCTCTTGGAAATGTCATAACTGAAATCTTAACTGAAAGATTTTATTTGTATTCTTAATGGTTCTACAAATGCTTACAAATGCTACTGCTGAACTTGCATCGCTGTGATGTTTGACTCAGAGACCATGCAATCCAAAGCATTTCTGAGCAGAGTACACAGATGTCTGTTCTGTGGAGGAAGTCTTCAGCTTTTGATTTTTTTTTTTTCCCTTTTGAATAAAGGGTTTGTAATCTGACCTTTGTGTTCTGCCTTTTATTAAACAATGACAGTAAAACCTCCCGATTTCTATTATTAAAAGAAGCTAAAAAGATTAGAAGCAGTCTTTTATTCTCTTTCTTTTGGAATCATTTTCATGGCAGGATTCATCTGGTGTCAAAATGCTCTGGAAAACCAATACACAGCTAAAGTAAATAGGGTCTAACCTTTTTTTAAAGCTATATTTTATATATTTTATATATTTATATATATAAAATAAATTTTTATATTTTTATGTATATCACATATACATATATATAATATATTTCAGTTCTCAAATTATCTCTTCTATTACCTACAAAAAACCTCCATAATCAACGTTCCACTTCTGGAAACCAACAAACAAACAAACCAAAAAAGCAATAAAACAACCAAGAAATCGAACCCTTTATAACGCAGTTCTAAAGTTCATGATGGAGCTCGACGTAGAATTAGGATTTCTTACCATGAGTACCATGTTTGGATCTGAAGTTTAGCAATTAATTCATCTGCAGTGTGTGGATCACCTTAGGTATTTACTAAGTCTAATGTGGACATTAGTGGAACAATTTTATGCACTTCAGTGCTAAATTATTCTCGGTTTACTTTATTTTCACAAAGTTTCAATTCCTAAAGCAGGATCTAAAGGTTTGCAGATGACACCAAGCAGAGTCAACTTCCTAGAGGGCAGGGATGGCATCCAGAGGGACCTGGACAGGCTGGACAGGTGGGCTCAAGCCAACCCCTTGAAATTCAACAAGGCCAAGTGTAAAGTCCTGCACCTGAGTAGGCACAATCCCAAGCACAGCTCCAGGCTGGGTGGCGAATGGCTGGAGAGCAGCCCTGAGGAAAATGCCCTGGGGGTCTGGGTTGATGAAAAGCTCAGCATGAGCCTGCAGTGTGCACATGTAGCCCAGACAGCAACCAAGCACTGGGCTGCAGCAAGAGCAATGTGGGCAGCAGGGCAAGGGAGGGGATTCTGCCACTTTACTCTGCTCTCGTCAGACCCCACCTGGAGTACTGTGTGCAGTTCTGGAACCCTCAGCACAGGAAGGACATGGAAGTGTTGGAGTGGATCCAGAGGAAGGTCACAAAGATGCTCAGAAGGCTGGAGCAGCTCTCCTATGAGGACAAGNGATTTAGACTGGATGTTAGGAGGAAGTTCTTTCCAGTGAGGGTGGTGAGGCACTGGCACAGGTTGTCCAGGGAGGTTGAGGCTACTCCCTCCCTGGATGTGTTCAAGGCCAGGTTGGATGAGGCCTTGAGTAACCTGTACTAGTGGGAGGTGTCCCTGCCTATGTCAGGGGGTTGGAACTAAATGATCCTTGAGATCCCTTCTAACCTTACCATTCTATAATTTTATGATCCACTCTCCAACTAAATGCAAGTATTTTCCTCCTCTGCATGTTTGAGACTTGTTTGTAATATTACAGATCTTATAAATCCATCTTAGGAACAAGATAAACACATATCTTTGAGTTTATAGAAGTTATCAATTAAAAAAATAAGATCTTAAAAAAAAAGAAAAAAAAAAAAAGCAAAATGAATATGGTGGGAGATAGAGACGCCAATACATCACAGTGATTTTTCATGTTGCTCTATATTTCATCTCTGTAAAGGCCAAATTTGTGGTTTAAAAAATACTATTGCAATTTTCTCTCCTGTATCCTACTACCTCAGTGGCCCCTGGACCACCTCTGGTGGCCTTTGCTGCAGTGTTCACAGCATGCTTCAGGGTAACAGGTTAAAAGCCCTTACTATCACCCCATCCTTCCAACCACGGATTGTCTTCCTGCTACTTGTCAGAGGCAATTTTGATATTATCACCATCTCCCACCTTAAGTGAAATGGCGATTGAAGGCTGTCCTTATGCTCATCTTTAGTGTACTCTGTGATGGTTTGGAAGTTACCTGTCCCCCCACTCTATGAAAATCATCCAGACTAGACTCAGCCAGCTGGAAGTTAAGGAATGAAGCTCTATTTACAGCTTAGCACAATATACAAGCAGATATATACACAATAAACAGGAATATTTACAGAAACATACAAGTTAAAGGTAATACAGAAACACAATCCCCCTCCCAGAAATCAAAGTCCCTAGGAGGGGCTCTCAACCACCCTTCCACATTCTTTCCACCCCTCTACCTTAAACCAGGGTCTGCCTTATGTGCAAGGTGAGTTTGGAGGATTGGTAAGGGGGGTTACAAGCAGAGTGGTTAGTTGGGTTATTCAGCAGAGAGGCCAGAAGACACAGCAACTGACAGAGAGACAGAGACTCTGTCTTATCTGTGTTTGTGTCCTTGTTTTTATACATCTCAGCAAGCCTATGAGTGAAGTAGACATCACCATTGTTTTCTTTTCTTATTTTTTTTTCATTAAAATATTCCGACTAGCCTCAAACCAGCACTTGCCCTCTACTTTAGGCCTAGTTTAAAGCCCTTTCATCAAGCCTCACCAACTAAAAATCTTTTCCCCTCTCTGAGACAGATATATTCCATCTGCTGCTAGCAGATCCGGTACCATATAGAGTTCCCCAAGATGAAAAAAACCCAAAATTCTGTTGGTGACACCAGCTTCTGAGCCACTTATTAATCATGTGTTAATCAGTCCTGCTATTTATTTGAGAAAGCAAATATGCTTTATGCAAAGCATTGTTACAATTTATAGTGCATTTTTGCATTTTCTTCATTGTTGATCAGATATTATACATGAAGCACTTGGTCTGCAAAGAAATAAAGCATTTAAATCTTGATTAATAATCCCCGTGGGCAGCTGCATAGAAATGAAGATTAATGTCAAATAGCAAGCACCTTCTTTTCTTGCTTTTCAAAAGCAAGAAGAAGGCTTATAGAGAATGGAAGCGAGGACGGGGGACATGGGATGAATACAAAGATACTGTTGGTGCAGCCAGAGCTGTGGTAAGGAAAGCTAAGGCACAGCTCGAATTGAAATTGGCCAGGGACATTAAAGGGAACAAGAAAAACTTCTACAGGTATATTAGTGAGAAGAGGAGAACTAGGGACAATGTGGGACCCTTACAGAAGGAAAATGGAGAGCTGCTGACAAAGGACATGGACAAGGCTGAGGTGCTCAATGACTTCTTTGCCTCAGTCTTTAACAGCAAGGGCTCCAACCACAATGTCCAAGTTGCAGAGGGTAAAAGTGAGGACTGGGAGCAGGCAAATCTGCCTACTATAGTAGAAGATGATGT
>VWZE01006799.1:59891-86082 GCA_013396675.1 Eubucco bourcierii | reverse complement strand
TCCAACCTGGATGTTTCTGTGATTCTGTGACAAGAGGAGACAGTCTCAAATTGAGCTGGGGAGGTTTAGGTTAGACATTAGGGAAAATATTTCTTCACCAAGAAATCCCTGGAGCAGGCTGCCAGGGAAGTGGTGGGGTCACCATCCCTGAAGGGATTGGAAAGATGTGTAAATGTGGTGCATAGTTTAGTGGTGTCCTGGAAGTGATGGGTTAACATTTGGGCCTGATGATCTTGATGGTTTCTTCCAGCTAAAATGATTCTATGATCTTTCTAGTAGGAAGAAAGAAGAGAGCAGAAGCAGAGTCCTTGAGGATGAAAACTACCAGACAGGTTACCTGTGTCCCACCTTCCTGTTGGAGGGCATTGAATGAACTACAGTGGTTGAGCTGGCATGGTAGCAAAACCAGTTGAGCAGCATTTATGCCTGTGAAAGTATTTTCTGTGGGCAGTAGTATGATTTTGGAACATTGTATTAATGAGTTGAGTGACAGATCTTGCCCTGCAGTATTTCATACCAAATTCCCAGACCTCTGTTGAAATGCAATGAGGTTTAGACATTGGAAGAACCCACCATGGTGGCATGAATCAGTGAGTACAACAGTAGATACTAGTAGTCTGATTTCCTACAGAAGAGGTTCCACATCATCACCTTTCTTCAAAAGCTTTTAAGGTACTTTGCAGACACAGATTTGGTCTGAAACAGCCTCTCCCTGTCAGCTGGGGAACCTGTTTTTCATGACTTCTTCTTACAGTCTTGATGCTGAAGCTCTGTGTCACCCTGAGCTTGTCTTGCTCTGTCTTCAAATACCTGAGAGATGGTTTATTTTTCGCTAGTGTTAACTAAACTGCCTCACTTCTTGCCCTCCAGCTGCCTCCTGCAGCTGCAGATCTCAAAATGCACAAAGGAGATAAAAATTATTAGTCCTATTTTGCAGATACCTGGGGCAGTAGCAGTGAAGTGGCTTCTCCTAGACCACCCAGGATTTCCAGTGTTGGTGACATGAGGAGGAACAGAGAGCTTGTCTTCCAAAGTCCTTATCCCAGTCTTCTCCTCCCTATGAACAATGTCTTCCCATTTTTTTTATGGGTTAAAAATTCCTGTTCTGCACAAGTTTCTCTTTGGACATCAGATGTCTACAGAAATGGGTTGACTGAGCTGAGATTGTTTTGGGAAGATGGAGAAGAAGCATAACCCAGGAGAGGAACCCTTGCTAGAGAGTGCTCTGCCAGCAGCTCCTTCATCTCTCTCTGCGGAGACTGTAGATCTTGTTTTCTTGGTTTCCATTTAGCTCACAGTTATGTGAGGAACCTGATAAGCAAGTCCCAAGTGGATGTCCACTTCCCAGTCATGGACAGAGGAATCAGTGCACCCTCAGCAAGTTTGCAGATGACACCAAGCTGTGTGGCACAGTCGAATTGCTAGAGGGCAGGGATCCATCCAGAGGGACCTGGACAGGCTGGAGAGGTGGGCCCAGGCCAACCTCATGAGATTCAACAAGGCCAGGTGTAAGGTCCTGCACCTGGGTAGACACAATCCCAAGCACAGATAAAGGCTGGGTGGTGAATTCCTGAGAGCAACCCTGAGGAAAAGGACCTTGGAGTCTGGGTTGATGAAAAGCTCAACATGAGCCTGCAGTGTGCACATGCAGGCCAGACAGCAACCGAGTCCTAGGCTGCATCAAGAGCNGGGCTCTTCAGCCTGGAGAAGAGAAGGCTTTGAGGGGACCTGATAGTAGCCTTCCAGTATCTGAAGGGTGCCTACAGGAAGGCTGGGGAGGGATTATTGACAAGGTCTTGCAATGCCAGGACAAGGGGCAATGGGTTTAAACTGGCAGAGGGAAGATTTAGACTGGATGTTAGGAGGAAGTGGAAGCTCTTTCCAGTGAGGGTGGTGAGGCAATGGAACAGGTTGCCCAGGGAGGTTGTGGCTGCTCCCTCCCTGGAGGTGTTCAAGGCCAGGTTGGATGAGACCTTGAGTGAGCTGTACTAGTGGGAGGTGTCCCTGCCTATGGCAGGGGGTTGGAACTAGATGATCCTTGAGGTCCCTTCCAACCTTACCATTCTATGATTCTATGATTCAGTCCCCAGTGGTCGTAACAAGCCACCTAGGGAATTTGACTGTGCTAAAGGGTGTGGCCAGTGTTGAGGAGCAAATTACATGGGTAACTTGATGAAGTTGTTGGCAAGTTTGTCATCTTTTCTGGTTTAAACCTGTGAACTTTAGGACTAAGTGGAGATGTGTGTACCTGCAATGGGATTAGAAAATACCCAGTTTGTGGTTTTTCAGTCTCACAGCAGGATGGTGAGTTTCTGGAGAGAAGCTTTGATCATTGCCACAGCTGTTTCTGTCTTTGGATAAGGTGTAACTGAGCTGTTTGTGGCACTTTACATGGCATCTTTTCAGGATGACTTCCTGAAGGAGAGGCCTTCCAGACAGGCAGAACCTGAGCTGCAGCCAGTGCAACTGTGTGGGAAGAGCCGCGGTTGCAGGACAGGTGTAATGTGTTTTCTGGGTGAAATCCCACCTCGGCTGCAACATCCAGCTGAGTTGGGCAGGTGACTTCATGAGAACCATGTGCCATAATCCCATCTGGGAATCATAGAGGTGACCAGCTTTTTAGCTTACAGCCATCCCAACAGTGGGTGCTTCACCTGCATCCTTCACTCCTTCCTGCTCGCTGTCACCCATTTTCTCTGCTCCCGACCCTGGTGGGGAACTCTCCCTGCCGGGACCACGGATACTGCAATTCTCACCCACTGCTGAGACGCTAAACGCTTCCCCCCCAGGAAAGCTCTGCTAATGCTGTCCATCATGAATATCTCTAATCCACTCTTTATTCAATGCCTTGATGAATTTAAGGCTGCACCCTTGCTGGCATCTCCTCCAGCAGAAAGTATCCCATTAGAGGCGTGACTTCCTGGCTCGGCGCACCGTGACCCACTGGGCCATCGCTCATCAGGGCTTCTGGACCAAATTCAATACTGGAAGTTTTCGTGGTGCTTGTAAGAAGAAACTGACTCTTTGGTGTTGGGTGGCTGGCAAGGAGACAGGCTGGCTGATGCCTGCCTTTCCTCATTGCAATTCAATGCAAAGAAATTATTAGGAAGATATTAACCATATAATGTTTTGGCAGGGTGCTGAATGACAGTCATCATTGCTGCTGCTACAGTACGTGTAAAAAGAAAAAAATTAAGGAAAAAAAAAAAGAAAAAGAAGGACAATAAAGTAGGCCTCTTTTTGTTGGAAAAGAAGATTTCATGTTATCTGTGTTTGCAGGCTTTCTGGCTCATATGCTGGAGGAATCCTTGCTGCGGGGGTGTTTTCATTTTCGCGTCTAACATGGCAGTGGTCCATCGCAGCGGAGGTTTTTAGCTTAAACAATCTGTTTGTGGGGCTGCTGATGGCTCTCACCGTGCATTTTGAGGAGGCACCCACTGCAAAAGAGAGATCAAAGGTAAAACATCTCAAACCAAGTGAATAGTTCTTTCTTTTCAATCAGTTATCATGCATCTGTTTAGTTTTCATTTAGTGATGGCTTAGTTTTGTTTAAATAACAAGACGAATTTTGGAGACTGGGCTTGAGCATCGTGTTGGGTGGTGTCCATCCTTGCCTACCTGGATGTTCAAAAGTGCCAAACATTGATAAGCTTGTCCACTTGGCTTAAGGGCTAAGTTGGGACCTGTTGGATGGGTTTGGGGTTGTTTTGTTTAGTCCACACAGGGTGAAAACAGGAAAAATAAAACAATTTTCATCTGAATGTTTTGGTGCAAAGTTTGGTTTCCTGCATAAAGGGCTCAGACTAGGCTGTGGGTGTAGGCTGTGGGTGTTCACATTTGTGTTTTCAGAATTGGTCTTTTTTTTCCTTGGGGTAAACAGATCTATTTTACTAGTCAGAACTTTAGATTTATTTGGGGCAAAAAAAAAAAAAAAAATCCAGAAGCAACCAAATTTTCAATCAGTTCTTCTTTTGAAATTAAATGTGCCCCTGAAATAATGGCCTTGTTAAATGCAGAGACTTTACATTTCATGCTATATTCTTTACTTTATAAGCAGAATAGGCAGCCAAATGATGTTTTTCCTCAGCAGCCTTGTTCTTTCTACGTCTGTTTGCTTGAACATCTGATCTCCTCTCCTCTCACAGACTTGCCTGCTGTGACTCCTGTAAATTGTGTGAATAAAGGGATTTTTGTCAGGCTAGGCTAGAATTTCAGGAATCTGCAGTGGTAGTTTACTCAGCTTCATGAGTTCTCAAATAACATGTTTTATCAGTGGTTGTTTCACCGTTGGATTTTTTTTTTTTTTTCTTTTCTGATGAGTGCTGTCCCAAGACCCCTACAAACTCAACTCCATGAAGATGGAGTTGGGCATTTTCTAACCTCCTCCCTTGTTTCATGTGCCAGATTTCCAATGGGATTTTCAGAAGCAGTGAAGGAGCCTCTTCCAATATTTTTGGAGTTGCACCAGGCTGCTAACAACAAGCTCAGAGCACTTGTCATAAATCAGGTGGTCATGCAGACATCTTCAGGGATGTGCTTGGAGTTCATCAATATACTTGAAAGATTACTGAGCTTGTTCTGAGTCCCACAGGGCAACTTTGAGGTCCACAAGTAATCTTCAGAAATTATAGAATCACAGAATTATAGAATCAACCAGACTGGAAGAGACCTCCAAGATCATCCAGCCCAACCTATCACCCAGTCCTATCTAATCAACTAGACCATGACACTAAGTGTCTCATCCAGTCTTTTCTTGAACATCTCTAGGGACAGTGACTCCACCACCTCCCTGGGCAGCCCATTCCAATGCCAATCACTCTCTGTGTCAAGAACTTCCTCCTAACATCCAGCCTAGACCTCCCCTGACACAACTGGAGACTGTATGCCCTTGTTCTGTTGCTGGGTTCTTGGAAGAAGAGACCAACTCCACCTGGTTACAGCCTCCTTTCAGGTAGTCGTAGACAGCAATGAAGTCATCCCTGAGCCTCCTCCAGGCTGCACACCCCCAGCTCCCTCAGCCTCTCCTCACAGGGCTGTGCTCCAGGCCCCTCACCAGCTTCGTCGTCCTTCTCTGGACATGTTTCAGTACCTCAACATCTCTCTTGAATTGAGGGGCCCAGAACTGGACACAGTACTCAAGCTGTGGACTGACCAGTGCTGAGTACAGGAGAAGAATAACCTCCTTTTTCCTGCTGGCCACACTGTTTCTGATCCAGACCAGGACGCCATTGGCTCTCCTGGCCACCTGGGCACACTGCTGGATCATGTTCAGCTACTCTCTACCAGTACCCCCAGGTCCCTTTCTGCCTGGCTGCTCTCTAGCCACTCTGTCCCCAGTGTGTAGCATTACTTGGGGTTGTTGTGGCCAAAGTGTAAAACCCTGCACTTTGTTAAATCTCATCCCACCTTATGGAAGGTGTTTCCATGAGAAGGCAGCATCCAGCTTTGAATGTTAGGCAGTTAGTTAAAAACCAGCAGATGATCTCATCACCACATCAAGCCAAGTGTTTGCATCTCACACACACCAGCCTCACCAGTGCCTGAAATGCTCTGATGATAGTTGAAAGTGCTACCCTCCTTGTGGATGCCTGGAGAGGTGAGGATGGCTTACCTGCTCAAACCAAACAACGTCTGTGGGACTCTGGTGTCTTATTTTCCACTGAGGGGCTGCCCTAGGGCTTGGCTTCAGGTTGTAACATGGACCAAGTGGCCAGTGGTGGTGGAGAAGGAGGCAAATTCAGAGGTGTGTGTAGGACTGACCCAAAGTTTCCATACAGAATTGCTTTTGTAGCCTTGTTCTGGGCTGGTGTTGTTGGTACAGAGAGAACGTGGGGCAGAAAGAGGTTTTCATTAGCATCAACCAGAGATGGTGACAATAAAGAACCTGTAAAGAATCCTCAAGGAGTACCAGAAATGCCTTGCACCAGTCTGCATAGTCTGGGTATGCTACTTCTTTTATCACAAAACTCTTTTAAGGTGCTTGAAAATGAGCTTTTAGACTAATAAGGAGTATCACATTTAGCTCCCCTTGTTTAGGAAGTTCATATAGCCCTGACTTTATCTCTCTCTGCCTGAGGAAGAGGAAGAAAATCATTCCTGTTATTTTAAATGAGGTCTCTGTACAATAATGGTATTATTAGGAAGGGGGCCTACAAGAAAGCTGGGGAGGAACTTTTTTCAAGAGCTTGTAGTGATAGGATTAGGGGAATGAGTTGAAGCTGGAAGAGGGGAGATTCAGACTGGATATGAGGAAGAAATTCTTTATAGTAAGGGTGGTGAGACACTGGAACAGGTTGCCCAGGGAGGTTGTGGATACTTCCTCCTAGGAGGTGTTCAAGGCCAGGTGGGATGTGGCCATGGGCAGTGTGGTCTAGCAGGAGGTGCCTTTGCCCATGGCAGGAGGTTTGGAAATAGGTGATTTTAAAGGTCCTTTCCAACCCAAACCAGTCTATGAATCTGATTTTAAGGTCTGGCTTCTGAAATCTTTACATCATTCAGAGTTGACTACTGGGCAGTCTCCTGTGTAGCAGAGGTTCAAGAGCTGGATCTCATGACATCACGGTGGCATATATGGAGATGTAGATGTTGTGCTGGACATTTCTTAAATAAACTTGTCTGTTAAACAAATGAAATGTCACCAAAAAGCAACCAAAAGTAGCCTGTGTTACCTATGTTAAAATGACCAGTGCTGACCCATCTATTTGCCTTTCTCCAGTAAGTGTGCTGTGGGCTGCACTAGAACTCTTTTGCTCTCTAGATGTTTTTGCAAACTGTAAAGAGTAATTGTGAATGTGTTGTTTAGGTTGGGGGTTTTTCTTGTTGTTGGGGGGTTTTTTTTTGGGTTTTTTGTTTGTTTGTTTGTTTTGTTGTTGTTTGTTTGTTTGATTGTTTTTTTTTCCTCTCCTTTCAGATCTCTAAGCTTGGTGCCTTTTGCTGTGGGCTCAGCTTGTGCAACCAGCACACCGTAGTGCTTTATGTTGCTTGTATTGTGCCTTGGACCCTCTCCAGGCTCTTCAGGAAGAGGGTATGTGTTTTCCTGACCTGTATCTCTTAGATAAGACAGTGAGTAATTCTTTCCAAGCACTTGAGCCACTTCTCTGTGGGTGTACAAACAGGAATAGTCAATGGTCTGTTTAAAGTAGTTGGTGATAACCCAGTGCAGTGCCATCATTTTGTCTCCAGAGCCACCAATCACAATTTAAGGCCTTTGCAGTCTGTGTCCTGCTTATGTCCTGTGACAGAGGAGCCCTCTGCCCTAGCTGTTTGCAAATGCTGTGTGAACAACCACAAGACTGTGATGTTTAAAGCTAAAAACTGCTCAGCATGTAGGAAATAAGAGCACATTCAAAGACCCACCACACACAAGAGCAGATTAGTATCTGTTGATGAGAAGTCACAGGCATGTGCTGCTCCTCTTACCTGATAACACTGGTTTTTCTCATGCCATCAGTTAATCCTGGAGGTGAGTTTCTATATGTTGGTTCCCTTGTGGTTGCAGACAAAAAAAAAAAAAAGTATCACAGTATCACCAAGGTTGGAAGAGACCTCAAAGATCATCAAGTCCAACCCGATACCACAGACCTCAAGACTAGACCATGGCACCGAGTGCCACGTCCAAACCTGCCTTGAACACCTCCCTGGGCAGCCCATTCCAGTAGCCAATGACTCTCTCAGTCAAGAACTTTCTCCTCACCTCCAGCCTAAACTTCCCCTGGTGTAGCTTGAGACTATGAAACTTGAAACTATCCTCTCATTGCAGAACATCTTGCAAGTGCTGTTGGTAGTTGAAAGTGCAGCCTGAATGAGCAGCACAGCAAGAAATGTGGAGAGGATTCTCTATGGGGGAAGTCCTTTTCAGCATCTCCTTGAGATGTGCCAAGCTTGGTGGCCTCCAGCTCTGATGCAGCCAGCATTTCTGAGGCCTACATGGAATCTGCTCTCAGTTGAAGGGCATGCTGCACATGTTGGAAAAGACCAAAAGAAGGCTGGCCTTTGGTGAAACAGCAAGCCCCTCATCCAGTCAGATTATGTCCTTTTCATTTCCTACCAGAGACCTCACTCCCAAAACGTCTTTCTTTCCACACCTCTTTATTATGTTTACTCATTTTGTAAAAGGTGAAAAAACCTTTTTGCATACCTGGCTTACAAAGATGATGTGCCTCCATCTCGATGAGGCTCTTGTGTGATGTTCAGGGGCCCTGCAATGCTCCTGTCCTCTATAGGTGGTCATTGCATCAAAATGGATAGAGACATGTTGTAGAAATTGCTCTTCATCCTAAAAGCAGCTGCACATCACAGTGATGCAGATGCTCTGGTCACTTTGCAAGTGGATCTGAGAAACCTCTGTCTACTTCCCCTTTCTCTCTTTTGCTCATCTGAAGGTGAGAGTTGGGCAGTTTTCTGCTGAACTACTCCTGTCTTTATTTGACCACCTTTGACCTGATAAATCAGATGTGATTCTGGGTATGGCACAGGGTATAACTAAACCTGGACTGAAGCACAGTCTGACTTGCAGGAGATGAGATGTGTCTCAGACAAGATTGGTCCAAAATCTTTTCAGCATCTCCAGCAAACCCCTGTCTGACTATATATTTCCTTTATAGAATCATAGAATATTAAGGTTGGAAGGGACCTCAAAGATCATCTAGTTCCAACCCCCTGCCATAGGCAGGACACCTCTCACTAGTAGAGGTCATTCAAGTCCTCGTCCAACCTGGCCTTGAACACCTCCAGGGAGGGAGCAGCCACAACCTCCCTTGGCAACCTGTGCCAGTGCCTCACCACCCTCACTGTAAAGAACTTCCTCCTAACATCCAGTCAAAATCTCCCCTCTGCCAGTTTAAACCCATTGCCCCTTGTCCTGTCATTACAAGGCCTTGTCAATAGTCCCTCCCCAGCCTTCCTGTAGGCCCCCTTCAGCTACTGGAAGGGTACTATCAGGTCCCCTCGAAGCCCCCTCTTCTCCAGGCTGAAGAGCCCCAACTCTTGTAGCCTGCCCTCATAGGAGAGCTGCTGCAGCCCTCTGAACATCTTTGTGGCCCTCCTCTGAACCCACTCCAATGCTTCAATGTCCTTCCTTTAACACAAGGAAGACTGACTTCTGCAACACATTTGTGCTCCTTAAAGGCTTTTTTTTTTTCCTTTATTTTTAACTGAGGAGGAGGCCCACAGAGACCTTGTGTCATTTCCAGATTTCCAGCAAGGACAATCCTGTGCCAATATAACTTTTTTTTAGACAACCCAGCAGTGCTTGCTGCAGAAGACCACTGAATAAGAAGGGTGTTTGATAGAAAGTAGTGCCTTTTTAAGTAAAAAAGAGACAGTGTGAAGGGACTGTGGCCATCACCATTACGAAACTACTGTTTGTGCTCAGAAGATGATCACCGTGAATGGTGCCTCTTCCCCATCACCCCAAGTGCTTTGATTGACAGGGCAGTGGCTAATGATAAAGCAAGCGTGCAACATTGTAGGGTGGGATTTTCCAAAGCACTTAAAGGAGTTAGGCACAGAAAGCCCTTTGAAAGTCTTGTCTTCCTGACCCCCTTAGGCAGTCTTGAAAATCCCACCCCAAAAGTTGACCTATCTAATTTAGCCAGCACCAATAGTGATAAAGTAAATGGCAAAACTGACTCCTGATGATGGTGATGATGTCTCTAGTTGTACTAGAGCAGCATTTTATTATTTAATTATTTGGGTGTATTTTTTTTTTGCCAGATGGAATACCAGCCAACTCTTAATCGCTGCAAAGTGGGTTATCTCAGCCTTGCAGTGCTTCAGCCATCTATGCATGTCATGCCATGATTTAAATGTGAAAGATGCAATGAGTATGATACTCATGAGTCCTAGCTAATATTATTTGCTTCACTTTAAATTTCACCCTGCCATGCAAAGGAGATCAGTTTGATGCAGTTCCCTAGTAATCCACAAAATCATAAGGTTTAACATAGCATTTTGTAGGGACTTACTCTAAATTGAGAGATCAGCTCTGTGTAAATATATTTGATGTTTTTTTGAGTTTGGTTTGGGGTTTTTTTGGTTTTTGGTTGGTTGGGTTTTTTTTTTCTTCTTTATCTGTTCTTGAAGTTCCAGCATGATTAAACTAAAATAAACATTGTTATGCAATATGACATATTTTGGTGCAGGAATTGTCCCTAGGCCATTTGCTGAAGTTAAGTTTATGCTTCTTGGCTGGTTTGCTGCCTTATCTCTATCTTCCGGCGTCATCCTACCTCAATCGAGCCCGCTGGACATGGGGAGACCAGACTACTTTTCAAGGATTTTTGACCCACTTTCTCAGGGAAGAATATGGGACATTCAATCTGGTAAATAAGGGTCATTTTCTAAATTGCTTTCTTTTAACTTATGCAACAACAGAACCTTTGTACATGTGAGGATTAATGGCTTAGAAATTGAAAATGTTTTCCTTAAAAAATGATTTCTGATTTTGACCTCCTGATCTGCCAGGTTATCTGGGAATGAAATACATGGCTGGGAAAGCACAGAAATAATTCATTCTCTTTGCCTTTATAGGGTGGGGAATGTTATTTACTGGGAGCTGTACAAGTTGTCTCATAGGACGAGACCTTGAGTGACCTGTACTAGTGGGATGTGTCCCTGCCTGTGGCAGGGGGTTGGAACTAGATGATCTTTGAGGTCCCTTCCAACCTTACCATTCTGTGATTCTATGATAGTTGTAAGATCCCAAGGAGGATGATGGTGACACTGATTTTTATGTTTTTCTTGTTACAAGACAAATTATTCTCTTCTTTTATTGTTATTCTCAAGTAATCTACTTGAGAAAACCACAAGCAGTTTTCGTTGCTGTACCTTTAAAAAAGATTCCTCTTACTTTACTTCTTGCTAATAATTTATATCAGTGGTAGGACTGAGGGGTCTCAGAGACCTCTGATACTGAGTTTTTGACAGATCTGTGCTCTTGCTAAGGGAGGGAAGTATTGCATAGAATAGTTTTGATTGGAAGAGACCTTTAACTTAATCATCAAGTCCAACTATTAATCCAGCACTGCCATGTCCCTCGGCACCACATCTACGCGTCTTTTAAATCCCTTCAAGGATATAGATTCCACCACTTCCCTGGCCAGGCTGTTCCAGGACTTGATATTCCCTTGTAAGGAGAATGGTTCAAAATTAATAATGATATCAATTTTTGATATCCAGACAGAGATTGTTAATAACTATGAAAACTGTTTATTAACATTAAATCTCACCAAAAACCTTATTTACCAGGTTCAAAACGCATGGTTTGGAAATTTACACATACAGGGAACAGGCAAAACTGGAACACTTTAAAGGCAACCAGCATAAGCAAACATTTTTAGCAGAAGAGAAGGTTTGTGTGGTCACTTACCCCGCTTGCAGTTCATTATCCTGCTTAGCCACTGGGTGGACGCAGGAAGCTCCTTTCTGCTTATGGCAGAAGGCAATTAATGGTTACAAGAGGCTTGAAGTATTTACTCACAAAAATATCCTGGGACAATACCCAAAGCATGTGGCAGGGCTGCTGCTGGGTCGAAAGCTGTTAGAGGCTTTGGAGTTTCCTCAGGCTCCTGGGTGCTGGAGAAAGGAGGCAGACATCTCTGACCTGGTCCTGGCTCTCTTGGCAGCAGGCTCTCATGTGCAGGCAGATGTCTTGCCATGTGCAGTCCCGGCACGGTGTCATGCTGGCTGTGCAGGCAGAATGTGTGGAGGCATCAAAGCCTGACCCTGCTCGTTGGAGTCCCACCCAGCTCAGGATCAATGAGATAGTAAGCAGGTCCAGATACAATAGCAGAGAGCACAATAGCACCAAGCCCAATGTGCTACCTGCTCATCCCTTTATATCCATTTCAGCCCGAGACTGATGGGTCTTTGGACATAGATTAGCCAATCAGAATGGCACTTTACCCAGTTCGCCCATATTAGGTGTAGCTGGGGCCTTTATCCCCTTTCCTGTGGCCACCACCCCCAGCACAGAAGGAGGGGGAGCAGGGGAGCATGCCTGGGCAAGCCCACCTTTGGCCTATTTAGGCCTACCACAACATCCCTTCAACAAAGAAATTTCTGCAATGTTCATCTCGAACCTCTGCTTCGGTTGCTTGCAGATCGTAGGGTTTGCATCTGCTCTGGTCAACCAAGGAAGGTCAGCACCAAGCACTCCTTCAGTCCTTCCTGATTCAGAGATCTCACTGTAGACAGCTGGGAAATGGCACCACTGGGAATGGAGAAAAAAAGTGTGGCTTATATATTGTGTCACTGCTTGGAGTCCTGAAGCCTCACGTCCTCAGAAATTAAGGCCTTGGATCCAGCCACGGGACACAGTGAGCACTGTCGCAGTTCCATTGCAGCCTTCTTGAAGAGCCTTGGCTGTAGAATGTGAGGCAAAAGATTTGATAATTCCTGTTGCTGCCACATACTCTTTAAAAAAATCCTACAGAGAGAAGATTGACTCTCTGAAGGACTTCTGAAATTTCCCCTGTTGTCCTATTCCCAGCCATCTCCTGAGAAGGAGACTCTGTTGGGCAGAGCAATACCAAGGCGTGCAAATCCCTTACCTCCTTTCTCCATCGAATGTGATGAATTCAAGTTGATGTTCAGGAGGCTTAGGGATGGACTGTGTGTAATCCTCCACCACAAATCACATTTACAATGAACTTGTCTGAAGCAAGAGCAATAAATGCAGCAAAATCCAAGCATTTGGTCTCGAAGCCAGTTGGATTAAGGCCAGAGCCCTGCCTGGGTGGACAGACAGCCCTTGCATCCCATGGCTCTGTTTTAAGAGTGGGCAGAGTCAAAAAAAAAACAAACAACCAACCAACCAAAAAAATGGAGAGAATTCCACTTATATGCCCAGGATCAGAAATGTCACCTCCTGTGAGGGATGTGTTTTGGGCCAGAAGCCATCAGCTGCCAGCAAGGTGGAGCTTTGCAAGAAGCAGAGAGGTAGCAGTGGTGCTTCAAGAGCTGTGAGCTGGCTCACCATACTCTAATGCTTTCATAGTTTAATTAAATCTTGAGTGCAATTAACTGTTCAATTTTTTTAGTGAGATTCAATATTCCTTTCAGACCTCCTGGGTCTGTTTACCTTCTCTCTTATCTGGTAGCCACCACTTTTCCAACACCTGTGAAGGTAATTTCTTACCTCTACTGAGCATGTCTTCTTTCCCAGACTTGTGCCATGGATTACAAGTCCCTGCAATAAAAATTCTAATGTATTTTATGTAAGTCTCATACAACTCTACCTGTCAGGACAGAGGGGAGAGGGATGAGTCTGGTAAGCAAGAAATAATTGAGGTCCATGTGCTCATCTCAGGCTGTGGAGAGATTTCCCAGAAAATAATTGTGCATATATATGATGAGAGGGAAAAGCCTCATGTTGTGCCAGTGGAAGTTTAGGTTGGATATTAAGAAAAATTTCTTCACCATAAGGGTTCTGTCAAGCCCTTAAACAGGTTCCCCAGGGAAGTGGTGAAGTCACCATCCCTGGAGCTGTTTAAAAGCTGTGTAGATGTGGTGCTGAGATGCGTGGTTTAGTGGTGGACCTTACCGTGCTTAGTTAACAGTTTCAATGATCTTAAACCTAAATGATTACTAGTGGAGTCCCCCAAGGATCAGTGCTGGGTCTGGTGCTGTTCAACATCTTCATCAGTGATACTGATGAGAGGACAGTGCCTGCTCAGCAAGTTTGCTGATGACATCAAACTGGAAGGCTTGGCTGATACAGGTGGGGGCTGTGCGGCCATCCAACAAGCCTTGAATAGACTGAGAGCTGGACACAGAGGAACCAAATGAGGTACAACAAGGACAAGTGCAGAGTCCTGCATCTGGGCAGGAATAATAAACTGCACCAGTACAGGTTGGGAGGTGATCTGCTGGAGAGCAACCCCATGGAGAGGAACTTGGGAGTCCTGGTGGGTAACAAGTTGTCCATGGGACAGCAGTGTGCCCTTGTGGCCAAGAAGGCCAATGGGATCCTGGGATGTATTAAGAAGACTGTGTCCAGCAGATGAAGGAAGGTTCCTCTCTCCCTCTACTCTGCCCTGGTGAGACCTCATCTTGAGTACTGCCTTCAGTTTTGGGCTTCCCAGTTTAAGAGGGACAGGGATCTGCTCGAGAGAGTTCAGCAGAGGGCTATGAGGAAGATTAGGGGACTGGAGCACTGTCTGATGAGGAGAGGCTGAGGGACTTGGGGCTACTTAGTCTGGAGAAGAGAAGACTGAGAGGGGATTTAACAAATGTTTATCAATATCTGAGGGCTGGGGGTCAGGAGAGTGGGGACAGGCTCTGCTCACTTGCTCCGTGTGATAGGACAAGGAGCAATGGGTGGAAGCTGCAGCACAGGAGGTTCCAGCTCAACACAAGGAGGAACTTCTTTACAGTAGGGGTCACAGAGTACTGGAATAGGCGACCCAGAGAGGCTGTGGAATCTCCTTCTCTGGAGACTTTCAAGGCCTGTCTGGATGCATTCCTCCATGACCTGAGGTAGATTGTATGGTCCTTCTGTGGCATTGCAGGGAGGTTGGACTCGATGATCTCTTTGAACCCCTGAGATCCTGTGAGCCTGTAATGACATGGCAGAGATCATAGCTAAGCCTCATGAGGTGCTCAAGTCACAGGGCAGTAGGTTGATAGCACCTTGAAAAAATACTTATCCAGGTTGTAAGCCCTGCACAGTGGCATAATGTAAAACAGGAACATGGGAGAAAATCTTGCAGTGAAGATTTGAGCAGAATTTGCTGTCTTTTTGTTGTTTAAGCAGTTCCAGATCACCTTGGAGTAAGATCTGAAAGGGTTTTGAGAAGCCCTGTGTGCTTAGGGCTCTGCAGGCAGTAAATGAGAAGATATCTTTGTCCCAGTGTTATGACCGTTAGGGTGGCTTTCTCATGGGTTTTCTTTCTTTTAAATCTAGGCCAAGTCTGAGACAGGATCCAGTATGAAAGAGATGCTGGTGTGAGTAAAATCTTCACTGTGCCTTTTAGTGGGGAGAATCCAGTTGCTTCTGCTGTCCTTTTGACCAAAGTGCCCCCTGTCCAACCTTTCCTCAGCTTGGTCCAGAGCTGGCACAGGGACAGCATACCTGTCCATGTCTCTTCCCTATCAAAAGGAAAAATGCTGAAACACTCTTCCCAGTGACTTTTGCTTTCAAAATCTTGACATGTAAACCGAACTTGTTCCTATGTCTGGTAGACTTTATCAGAGCAGAGTGGGAATATCTTATGTTGTGCTTATTCCCTGCTTCTCTTAACACTTTAATGGAGTGCAAGGCTGTGATTTGGGAATGACACATCCATGCATTCATTTCTCCACAGCTTTCAGCTGGCACAGATGAAGTCGGAGCTCTCCCTTCCTGTCCTTGCCCTGGCGCTCATGGCCTGTGTGAGCACAGTGCTGCTGTAAGTTGGAGGAGAAGATTTGCTCCTCTGTGCACTTTTTATTGGCTGCAGCTTTCTCTGTCTTCTGCTCACTGGTGCTAAAATTTTGGGAGTTGACTGTGGCTACCTGTTAGTTAAGACCAAAATACTCTTGCCCTTGAGGCTACTCTTGTGGCTTCGTAGATGGCAGGCTTAAAACTCTTGAAATCCTGATAGTTTTGTGCTTTAAAAATGGAAGTTTCATGTCATGGATTGAGTTGAACCTGCTGTTATTCATAGCATGCTGCAGTCATGCCAGCTTCAAAGAGGAGCAAAGTGTGATGTGGCTTGGAGTTCAGATTGTAACATGAGAGGCTTCCTGTTAGGTTGCTGCTTCTGGGTTCCAGGTTCCTGGGTGTGGGCTTTTTTTCTGCAGGCATGATGGCAGAATGAGTGGGAGTTGGGTAGCTGCTGGGTTTGGTTTTCTGTACTCTGTTGTGTTTTTCCCCCTATATTTCACTGTGCTTCCTCTGCAGAGAGGCTAAGGTAATCATGCGTCGTATTATTATATTAATTAGATTATTAGCTAAGGTAATTATCCATTGTGATTATGATATCTTATAGTAAACTCTTACCTTCTCTCTTTATCTCAGCTCTGAATTTTGTGTGTTACTTTTCCCCTCACTTAGAATCATAGAATAGAATCATAGAATAGTAAGGTTGGAAGGGACCTCAAGGATCATCTAGTTCCAACCCTCTACCATAGGCAGGGACACCTCCCACTAGTACAGCTCACTCAAGACCTTGTCCAGCCTGGCCTTGAACACCTCCAGGGAGGGAGCAGACACAACTTCCCTGGGAAACCAGCGCCTCACCACCCTCACTGGAAAGAACTTCCTCTTAACATCCAGTTTCTGCCAGTTTAAACCCATTGCCCCTTGTCCTGTCATTGCAAGACCTTGTCAATAGTCCCTCCCCAACCTTCCTGTAGGCCCCCTTCAGTTACTGGAAGGCTACTCTAAGGTCTCCTGGAAGCCTTTTCTTCTCTGTACTGCAGAGCCCCAACTCTTGTAGCCTGTCCTCATAGGAGAGCTGCTGCAGCCCTCTGAACATCTTTGTGGCCCTCCTCTGTACCTGCTCCAACACTTCCATGTCCTTCCTGTGCTGGGGGCTCCAGAACTGCACACAGGACTCCAGATGGGGTCTGACGAGAGCAGAGTAAAGGGGCAGAATCACCTCCCTTGCCCTGCTGGCCACGCTTCTGTGTTGGGGGAATAGAAATGTTAACCTACTGGTTTAGTTTGTCCCATTTTGTTCTGGTTTAAACCATTACAATGTGAAAGGTACAGAAAGGCTTCATCAGCTCCTTGTATTAAATAGATTTAGGTTTACAGAGTGGTAGCCATTTGCAAGCACATAGCACATTAGTCTATTTCATCATGCCACTCAAGATCTACTGGGTTTGGTTTTTTTCTTAACAGGAAAAAGCAGCAGAAATCATCTGTGATCTGGCTCTTCACTGGAATGCTCTGTCTTTATTCCATTTTCTTTGCATGGAGAGCCAATTTGGATATCACAAAACCTCTATTTCTGGGCGTGGTAAGTGGCACTCCAAAAATTGCTCTGGCCTGTTCAATTTTGCAAGAAGCCTTCAAACCATCTAATCAGGAGCAGGAGGCTGGCTTGAAGCTGTATAAGGTGCAGAAATGCAGCTATGTCTCTCTCTGGGGAAACAGAAACAGGGTCTGTGGGATTTTGTCTCCTAGGTTGAGCGATTCTGGCTTCAGAGCAATGCTGTTGTGGCTGTGCTAGCAGGGCTGGGGCTGGCCGCACTCATCTCAATTGGAAGTACCATGCTGGAGGGCAGACAGGTGCTACTGTGGCTGGAATGGCTTTCCACTCTCACTCTTGTCTCTTCTCAAATTTGGGCAAATTACAGGTAACAATTCCCATGGAAATGTGTCTGGGTGCAACCTCTTGGGGCTGTGGCGTCACTGTCCAGTCAAGGTGCTTCTATAATTCACACACACTTCTGCTGGGAGATTTCTGTTGTTGTCTTGAAGTGGACAAAGCATTTTACACATCCCATCTTGCATGGTCACAGCCTGACATACTCCCTTGTTTCATCTCCCTCACCAAGCACCAACTTCAGGCTGTAAATGGAGGTGTCATGTAGGCTGAAGGAAGAAAACTCTCTAGATACATAAACTTCTAATGAAAGGAATTCTTAAATCTGTGCTTTTATTTCCTAAGAAGGTTTTCAGAATTAATTTGATTTGAACAGTCACCTCATTCCCTTGTTTTGAATCATCTTTCCTTGGGCCTGATGTTTTTCTTTTTCTTTTTTCTAAGAGTTAAATCTGTAGTGCAGGGATTCGTTATCCCATAACCACACCAAAGACTCTGCAGCAGCTTAAGTAGGAATCAGTGTAGTAGTAGGAATGCTTAGATAAAGGTTGACCCACTGGTGAAGTGTAGAAACCAAGAACTTTGTATTCATAAATCCTTTCTTTGCACACATCTTCTCTCAAAGGCTTGTCCATAGATGAACCACTCATAGCTCATGTTTTGTGCCATGTTATGAAGTGTCCCTTTCTTAAGTCTGTATCTGGAGTATGTGCAATACATGATTGTGCAACAAAAAGGATCTGATCTCAGGTAATGTAAATCTATGTCTACCTGAGGCTACAAAAACTTAGATTTTTAGTGCTTAATCAAAAGATGGGGAGGATTTCAAATGCTTTTGCAGACCCATCGTTGCACTGGCACTTCCAGCATCAACTTACTAGTTGATGTTTGGCTTTGTCTTTAGGTTTAGCCTAAGGAAAAAATCAGAATTAAGGTGAAGATGTTCAATAAGTGTTTATTTTAGCAAAACTGTAGTGACTTGTGTCTCTGATGCTGGTTTCTGGGGGACTGAGTCTAAATGATTCGTTTCTCTTCCTTGGCTTCTCTGTAAGTGGAGATAATGCTTTTCAGTGAGATTTGACCAGGGTGGACATCCCCTATGAATGCCTGTTGCACAGAATTGTTGTGAAAATAGTCAAAGCCGTTCAAACATCAAATTTTGAAATACTGTTTTTCATCTGTTCTCTTAAGCACTTGTGATCAGAGCAACAACTACGTTGTTGATAAGTTTGCAAGGAATCTGCTGTCCTCTATGCCAATGGATGCAGTCATCTTGCTAAGAGGAGACTTACCTGGGAATGCACTTCGTTATGTTCATTATTGTGAGGGGATGAGGCCAGATATCACCTTAATAGACCAGGAGGTAGGTTCAGAATGAATATGAAAAGGGGCAACAGACATATTTAAAAACAGGAAGCAAAATTTAGTTGTTCCCGTCTGTCCTTATTGGGGGTCTGTGAATAAAACTCATGATGTAGAAATGTTATGGGTTTGTTGTTTTTTTTAAGGATTGTAGGTGGTCCTGGGATGGAGCATGGTGTGCAAGTCCCATTCAATCCCAAAAAACCAACAGGGAATCTGTAGCAGGTGGAGAAAAGGGGAAGCCCAAGTTCTTCCGACATGGCAGACACCCAGATGTGTCACAGGGGTGATGTTTGCTTGCTAAGAAAGCTTTGTCCTTGCTGTTTTCTGTGGTTGCCCTGAATTACAGATGTTGGGGCAGCAGCAGATTTCTGGGAGCAACCTGGAGGGCAGCAGGGCAGGAATTGCCCCATGGGCAATGTGACTCTGTTTCTCTTATGGACTTGATGCTGATACTCATTCATAGCACAGCATTCATGGAGCAGCTCTCCTATGAGGACAGGCTGAGAGAGTTGGGGCTCTGCAGCCTGGAGAAGAGAAGGCTTCCAGGAGACCTGATAGTAGCCTTCCAGTATCTGAAGAGGGCCTACAGGAAGGCTGGGGAGGGACTATTGACAAGGTCTTGCAATGCCAGGACAAGGGGCAATGGGTTTAAACTGACAGAGGGGAGATTTAGACTGGATGTTAGGAGGAAGTTGTTTGCAGTGAGGGTGGTGAGGCACTGGCACATGTTGCCCGGGGAGGTTGTGGCTGCTCCCTCCCTGGAGGTGTTTAAGACCAGGTTGGATGAGGCCTTGAGTGAGCTGTACTAGTGGGAGGTGTCCCTGCCTATGGCAAGGGGTTGGAACTAGATGATCCTTGAGGTCCCTTCCAACCTTACCATTCTATGATTCTATAGAATCATAAAGGTTGGGAAAGACCTCTACGGTCATCAAGTCCAACAGTCTGTCATTTTGGGGATTCTCTACATTGCCTCTGTTGTCTTGGTCCTATAAAGGTGGTTTGGCAGATTTCTGCCTGAATTTTTTACATCAAAATAGAGGTGCTGTGTGTCCCCAGGTGGTGTTTGCACTCTTTTTTTTTTTTCCCCTGAGAAAGGGGAGTAGAAAACTCCTGTTACAGATGGGAACACCAAGGCTTCCACTGCCACAGCAGGCTTTGCAGCACGAGTTTGTAACTTACAGAGTCATAGAGTTATTTAGGTTGGAAGTGACCTCAAAGATCATCTAATTCCAACCCCCTGCCATAGGCAGGGACACCTCCCACTAGTACAGGTCACTCAGGGCCTCATCCAACCTGGCCTTGAACACCTCCAGGGACAGAGCAGCCACAACCTCCCTGGGCAACCTGTTCCACCACCCTCACTGTTTTGAACTTCCTCCTAACATAGAATTATAGAATCATAGAATGGTAAAGTTGGAAGGGACTCCAAGGATCATCTAGTTCCAACCTCCTGCCATAGGCAGGGACACCTCCCACTAGTATAAGTCGCTCAGGGTCTCATCCAAACCTGGCCTTGAACACCTCCAGGGAGGGAGCAGCCACAACCTCCCTGGGCAACCTGTACCAGTGTCTCACCACCCTTGTCCTGTCATTGCAAGACCTTGCAACTTGTTGGGAAACCCAAAAGCTGACTCCTCATATTTAACCAAATCAAAGCCCTCTTGTGCCTCTTACCAGTAGTAGATATTTTGGGTTTCCTTAGAGCCTTGCCCCTTCAGCAGGAAAGGACTCTGTGTCTCTGATCAGAAGCCACTGGTGAGCTACTCCGGTGGCATGCTTCCAGTCACTTGCTGAACTTACTGACTGAGAGCCTTACTGAGCAAACAGAATCGTTCCCCTCACAGAACCAGTTTTCTGCAGCTTCTGGATGTAAAATGGATGAAAACTTTGTTTCTCATTTTAATTTTCCTCCTATTTCTGCTGGTAGATGATGACTTACGAATGGTATTTACCCAAACTGGCAAAGCATTTACCTGATGTTTATTTTCCTGGGGACCGGTGGAATCCTGTGGAAGGAGTATTACCCGATGGGACACTCACTTTTAATCTCCATCGTTTCCTCAAAGTAAATAAACAGTAAGCATTTCTTTCATATGTAACAGCTTTTACAAAATCTTAGACCTCTCTTTTTTTCTTAGTTGTTTTTTTTTTTCCTCCCCTCGAAATTGTTTATGGAACAGCTTGGCGCTGCATCCAAAAGATCAATTTTCTCTACTGAGTTCCTCCCTGGTGGTGAGATTATTTTTGCAATTAAAGCAAATATCTGTGCAGAAGTAACTCCATCCGGATATAATGTTGCCTGTTGTTGTGAGGTTGGCTTGGTTTTCAGGAAGGAAAAATAAGAAGGTGATGGCAGAGAGTATTTACTGATGATTTTGTTGCTGATACAATTCATCGCCGCAAAAAGGGAACGTTCCCCTGCGCTCAAAATGACGATGGTTGGAGAGCAAATTGCTGCTGCTGCTTCTCCTTGGTTGTGGCCAACTGATTAGCATAGAGTGAATGCATTCCAGGAATAATCATCCTATAAAAATAGCTTAGTAAGAGTGGAGAAAGGATTAGATACTCAGATGAATAAGAATAGCATCTGCATTTGGACTAGGCAGGGTGACCCGCACGAGTGTGGGTAGGCAGGAAGAGCATTGCCAGGTGCTGTCAGGAGGAACTGGGCTTCTCCTACGGGTTCTGGCATGCTTGTGAGGCCCACTGTAGGGGAGAGGATGTGTCTCCTGTGCTGGCTGCACATGATTTGCAGTGCTAGATGGGGTATTCACTTGCTGTTTTGCAGAGCAACCCAAAGACATGCCCCTTTCTGATGCGGAATGGTCTGGACAGGCATCTGTGCCGCAGGATGTGTGCTGCTTGAGACCTGTTGGCTGCACTGGAGTGGGGGGTGTGGTTTGATCAAGCATGTGGGGAAGCCTACGGTCTCTGGCATGGCTTCATGATTGCTCTCTCTGGTTTTGGTTTTTTTGTTTGTTTTTTTTTGGCAGTAAGGAAGTGTTTGTCTGCATAGGTCTTCATGAAGGTGACTCAACCTGGAGAAGGAGCTATTCGCTCTGGCCATGGGGTACATGTGAAAAGTTGGTTCCTTCTGATGTTGCATTTGACCCAGGAGAGTGGACTCATCTCACAAGAAATCTCTATAACTGGACTGAAGACTATGGCAGGTATGAGGCAGAGGCCGATCTGCTCCTTCCTGCTCATCATTATTCTGCCAGCAGCGTAGCCACATCCATTGCAGTGTTAGGGAAGTGAAATGTGAGCCATAATCATAACATTTTGTGTTCTGGAACATATAATAAATCTACATGGGGTATTTTTATTAGCATTAAAATTAGAAATGGTGTTTCTAGTCAAATTTTGGGCCCAATTCCTAAAATTTTACCAGGAACCAAAAAACATTAAGGACTTGGAGTATCCAAAGCTTTAAATGTCGTGGACTGAACTGTAATGGATGGTAAAAAGCATCTCTCATGCTAAGGGTAGGTAGGATGATGTGAAAGACCTGATATACCAGAGAGTCCTTCTGTGGAGAGAGAAGAATGAACTTTTATGTAGGAGTGAGGATCATCTGAATTCACTGTACTCAGAGCCACAGGCTTCATGGCAAGTTTTCTTCTGCCTGTGAGGTCTGTAGTTGGCTAGGTTAGAAGGGTTGATTGTGTGGTGAATGAAACACAGCAACATGGATCTACTGTCTGAATTTTATTCTCATTCTCATTTAGTTTTGAACCCTCTTCCTGGGAAGCTGTTGCCAACGAGGAGATGTGGCAAGCCAGGTGATGCTCCTTTGCTCCCTCCCAACAGCCAGTGGGTAATGCCAGCTCAGTGGTGCAGAAACACACATCAGAACAAGCAGCTTGATGGTGCATGGCCTTATTGGATCTAAGTGTGCCAAGCTTTAGAAGGAAAAGGTTGGCAGGATGAGACAAAGGGTGCATGGCTACCAGCAGATCCTTCAGGGAAGTGATGGTGGTTTTCTTCACCAAAACCACTTGAAGGACTAGAGGGTAGTTGGGACACAGGGTGAGAAAATACATCACAAAGACAATTTTGTATCACTAGCAACCAAAATGGAGGTTCTGGTCTGTGGACCCATACATGGATGTATGGAAGTTGTGTATCACTGTGTGATGTGAACTGGTTATGTTAAGAAGTTATATGGAAGCTTTTCTTCTTTTCCTAGGATGAAAACAGCTTTCTTTATATTCAGCCTTGCAGAAACTGCCAGTGTGACTGCAGAAATGAAATCACAACTTTACACTTTTGCATACACTGTAAGTCAGGTATTTGGTTATGAATTATCCCTGCAGTCTGCATCCTTCTTTTTTTTCCTTTTGAATTTCTGGGCTACATGGAAATATGGTGTCTCCACATAGGTCCTGTAATCTGCATTCTCCCTTGTTGATCCAAACTGGGAGTACAGCAGATTCAAAGAGGTTTGTTCAGGGATTTTATCCATTCCTACTTGCCCCCTTGGCCACAGAGGATGCCAAAGCTAACCAGTTGACACCCTGCTTTTGCTATAATTATCTTGTCTGTGCTGGTCTCCAAACCCCTGCCAGGAGATTGCTTGTCCTGAAGTCCCCTCTCTGCATTTGTCCCCTCTGTCATTACACAGTTGTGCATCTGAGCCGGCAAGTGTAAAATCCGACAGTCTTCTGACTGCAAATTAATTCTGCTGCCTCTCACACCAAAGAATAACACCCATAAGCTGCTGTAGGTATCTGGAAATACTGGAGTGCCCAAGATGCCAACAGCTACCCAAAACTGTAAGTCTGTCAGTAAAGAGGAGCGTTTCATACTCCGGCAAAGAGGCAAGAAATAGTTCGCTTTCAGCTCTCGCCTGCTTTGCACTTGTATTTGCTGTTCTGCAAAGTTCTCGGGTGTCTCCCTGCTGTTGTGCTTGTAAATATTCCTGCTCTGGCCAACAGACTGCTTAAGTGCTGTGGAGGACATCCTGATCTCCTGAAACATTGAGGGAAAAAAACCTTCGCAGGCGCAGCAGTTAAATATTTTTATTCTCCCTCGGCTGGTGTAACACCTCGCTGGGGGCAACGCGCGACACGCAGTGGGGTTACCACCATCATCTGTAACACTTCTAAACGAGCAGCTGCTGCAGGAAGGGAAACATTTTGGCCCCCCTTGGATTTCTGATTCACTCTATTGCACACTGCAAACACAGAGTTACAGAAATGCTCCAACTCTGGCCTTGGACATCTAAATAGCATCTGTTCCTTTATGGGCAGTTTTGAAGAGCTGTTAAGAGCTGTTGGTCCCCTTCATTCAATTAATATGTCCCCTTTTTTTTTTTTTTCTTTTTTCTTTTTCTTTTTTTTTGGTCCCTTTTAACAGTCATACAAAGAAATTGTCAACTCTCATTCAAATCACCCAGTGAACTGGCACAAAAACTATGCCATCGCCTGTGAGAGGATGTTGCGTCTCCATCAGGCGGATGTGGATCCTGAAGTGTTGCTCTCTGAAACTGTGAAACATTTCCTTCTGTACGTTGAGAAAGCAGAGGACGATCCCCAGCGGCAGGACATTCTGCAGGCTGTGACCCACCTGAAGAAAGAGCTGCAGGGTCTGAGGAAAAGGAAAGAAGATCTGAGGCAGTGAGCTGAGTAGTGCCCCAACCCTGCACCTACCTGCTGTAGTGCTGCAATTTTGAAGTCGGGACTTAAAATCTGGTGTGGGAACGGTTTTTAAAAAGCAACAGAAGTGGCAGCAGAGAGGAAATCAAGTGTGATTGCCTCCACAAGAACATGCTGGTGTTTGGAGTTTGATTGCTGTTGCCAACTCAACTGTTTGTGTTGTTTTGTTTGGGGTGGGGGGAAACAGCTCATGGTTAAATAAACCACTGGGTTTTCGTAAAGCGGTTTTCTTATAAAAGAAGCCTGTGGATCTCTTGTGCTGTGAAGATCTTTTGTTAATGAATGCAGCATCCTTTATAGATGGAGAAAATGTATTTAGCCTTTAAATGTTTCTTCTGTTCATGAGCCAGGATGTTTTCAACAGACATTTTCCTTTAGCTGTGCAGTGTCTGTGTGGTTTTGTGGTCACGAGATGGCATGGCTGGGGGAGGTTCCCACCAAGACAAGCTCATGGGATGGTGCCAGTCGGGGGAGCCTGATTGTTCACAGTTCCTTGAATGTGCCTGTGCCCAAGGGTGCTACAGGCATGATGTCCTCCTGATGTGGGATGGTAGGTAAAAACCAACCCAGCTCTCTCTGCCTTCCTTGCTTTGCAGGAATGGGTTTTGTTGAGCCTGAAGAAGAGAAAGCTCCAGGTAGATAAAAACCAACCCAGCTCTCTCTGCCTTCCTTGCTTTGCAGGAATGGGTTTTGTTGAGCCTGAAGAAGAGAAAGCTCCAGGTAGATAAAAACCAACCCAGCTCTCTCTGCCGTCCTTGCTTTGCAGGGATAGGGTTTTGTTGAGCCTGAAGAAGAGAAAGCTCCAGGTAGATAAAAACCAACCCAGCTCTCTCTGCCGTCCTTGCTTTGCAGGGATAGGGTTTTGTTGAGCCTTGAAGAAGAGAATGCTCCGGGGAGACCTTATTATGGCCTTTCAGTACTTGAAGTGAATCTATGAGAAAGGTGGGGACAAGCTTTTTTAGCAGGGCCCGTTGTGACAGGACAAGGAGTGATGATTTAAAACTAAAAGAGGGGAGATTCAGACTAGATGCAAAGAAGAAAGCTTTCACTTGTGGGTGATGAAACACTGTCCCATGTTGCCTAGATAGGTGGATGTCCCATTCCTGGAAACGTTGCGGGTCTCAGGTTGGATTGCACTCTGAGCAGCCTGCCATTGTTGAAAATGTGCTTGCTCACTATAAAGGGATGGGATTCTATGACCTTTAGCAGACCATTCCAGCTCTGAACCATTCTGTGTACGATTCTGTGACTCTAAGCAACAGCTTGGCATTTCCTGCACTGCTTCCACCTGGGGAAGAAGGATCACGGTGCTGAGATGCTGGTTGGGGCACAAAAGCAGCCCCCTTGGGACACTGCTCTCCCCACTGTTGGTGGCATCTGTGCTGTGGCCTCTCTTCATGCAAGACCAAAAAGATTTTCTTCTCTACTGCTGCAACCTTGCAGAGGGGATGCTAGAACTGCAAGAGATATAAGGAGGTTTAACCAAAAGAATAGTGTGTGAATCCATCCTGTGTCTCAGTCTACTCCAAAAGAGGGTACAGTCTCAAGCTGTGCCAGGGGAAGTTTAGGCTGGAGGTGAGGAGAAAGTTCTTGCCTGAGAGAGTCATTGGCTGCTGGAATGGGCTACCCAGGGAGGTGGTGGAGTCACCGTCCCTGGAGCTGTTCAAGGCATGTTTGGACGTGGCACTTGGTGCCATGGTCTAGTCTTGAGGTCTGTGGTGATGGGTTGGACTTGATGAGCTTTGAGGTCTCTTCCAACCCTGGTGATACTGTGAAAAGCTAAGCAACTTGGTTAACAAGAGCTCAACTGTTTGCTGCTCTTTGTTTGCCTGTGTGTGGTTTTGCTGTTGTTTTGGCTGGTTCATTGGTTTGGTTTTTGTTGTTGTTGTTTGTTTCGTTGTTGGGGGGGGGGGG
>VWZE01006799.1:0-45187 GCA_013396675.1 Eubucco bourcierii | reverse complement strand
TTTTTTGTGTAGGCTTCAGAGTCAATAATTCCCTGCAGATCTGCTTGACCCTTGTATTAAAACCTGTGTCAGGGAAGAAATCTTCACCTTCCCCCCAAGAAGATCAGGGGACAGTGAGGTTGTACATTCCTCGAGGGCCAACCACCACATCCCTTTCCCCTTCAATTTCAAATGAGACTGGACCAGACTGGAAGAGCTGTAAGCACATCCATAGCTCTTGAGCGTTTTTGGCCAAATCCAAGCCAAGCTGGCCTCATGCACTGGAAACCCTGGAGCAAGAGGAGACCCATTCCTCTTACTTTGACATGGCCAGCACTCTGAAAGGATGAGAACAGGGAACAGGCAGAAGGCACGCACCAGCACTGCACGCTGTCCTTCCTCTCCTGCCTTTAAGTCCCTCACATATAATCTTGGTCCTGATTTGGTCTCCACCTCATCTGGCTTGTGTAAGCTGCTTCCCGTGACCTTTCCTAGGCGAAGGGAAGAAGGGGGAGGGATGAGGGGCATGTTAATAGAGCCAGACCCTCCTGCCAGCGGGCAGAGGGTGCTCTTGCCTAGCATATCCCGCTCCCTCCAGATAGCCGAGGTTGTTCCCCTATAAACCAGCCCTTCCCAAACCATCTCAGGGATGCCCGAGCATCCCCGCTGGCCGGGCGCGCTGGCAACGGATCTGCTTCATTAATATTCCTGCTCGGGTGGGTGGGTGGAGGGAGAGCCGAGTCTAACCTACTTTATTCAAATAGAAAATGTGTGTGGTGGAGTGAGAGGGAGATACAGGCTCTGCCGTAATTCCAGATTTAATTGGAAATTTAGTAAATCTGCTAAAATATTTAGTGGTTTCAATTTTTTCCCTCCTCCTGTAAGAAACAAAGGATCCTGGTTTATCGTGTGTCTTTCAACAACTTTAATTTCATTTGTAGATTAAGGATGGAAGTAGCATTTCCACTCGATTGCATACCGGGCATTAAGAAGACAAAAACGTTCATTGTTTGCCTGAAGTCAGAGAGGTTTTTTTAACAGACATTAAGCTGTAGGTGACATTCTTTATACCTGGCATCGGGACGCTTTTGTCAGACTTGCAGTTGACAGGATTTTCTGCTGTCCTGTTGGAGGTGTGTGAAGCAATGAAAACAACCAAAGCGTTTCTGCCAGGGGATGGGGACTCAAGGAGAAGTGGGACAGTCTCATCCCAAAACATCAGGCAGTGACTGCTTGCAAAATTGGGAGTCACAGGGTTTGGGGTTTTTTTGGATCACAGAATTCTTTGTGTTGGAAGGGACTTTTAAAGGTCATCTAGTTCATCTAGTTCAGCCCTCATTTGTGAGAGCATCTGAGGGAATTAAAGAGCAAAATTTGGTGTTTTTTCCCATATCATAGTCAAGGGCAACCCTTGTTCGAGAAGTGGTTGATAAGACAGGTTTTTTTCCCTCCAACCTCCTGAATATCTCATGAGTTTTGGGATGCCAAAGGGTTTCATTGTCGCTTCTGTGTCCTTTGTCAGTGGTTTTGGGGCCAGAAGTCAGGTTGGAAGATGAGATACTGGGCTCAGACCCTGGATGGGGTAGTCTTAGAGAGCCACTGGGTTGTGGTTAAAACCAACATTGCCGCCCATTTCATTACAGTTTCAAGTTGTGCCAGGGGAGGTCTAGGCTGGATATTAGGAGGAAGTTCTTCACATAGAGAATGAATTGCATTGGAATGGGCTGTCCAGGGAGGTGGTGGAGTCACTGTCCTGGAGGTGTTCAAGAAAAGGCTGGATGAGGCACTTAGTGCTATGGTTGATTGGCTAGAGCTGGGTGAAAGATTGGACTGGATGATCTTGGAGGTCTCTTCCAACCTGGTAGATTCTATGATTCTATTATTATGGTGATTTGTACTCACGTGGGACAAGGAGTGACAATGCAGATGGCAGGAGTTCCACTTGCATGTGTGATTATACAAAAATCTCCACCTTGGCTTTAAACTCCACCATGCACAGAAGTAGTCTCCCACCCAGCCCAGGTTTTTTGGCTGATTTTTTCCCTCAACACCAGCCAAATTGCTCCTGTGAAAGCTAGTGAGAGTTTGGTCCTTGGCTCAGATCAAAGGAGGGATGGACAGAGGGGCTGGGTGAGTCCCATCTCCTTGAGTTTATTATTATTTTTTAAAATAATCCAGTGTTTATATTTTCTCACAGAAGCTCAGCCCAGCCTCTTCTGAAACCACCTCTCTGTAGTTCTCTTAACTACTGTAATGCAAACTCACACGAAGAGCTCCACTTGAAATCAAGGCTTTTGTGAGCACCAGGTAAAAGGAGGAAAATTGTTGCCTAACCTTTCAACCATCCTCATTTTCAGGGGAGCAAAGGACAATCTCTGCAGACATATTTGTTTGGGGTTTTTTTGTCTGTGGCAGTCAGACATAATAAATCAGATTTATTAACATGCCGTGTTATAAGGTGGGAAGTAACATTTGTTTTCCCGGGTCTTCAGGGGATTTTAAACCATTTAATGTTTTGTTATTTTCCTAGGGTGGGGTTTTTTTTGGTGGGTTTGTGTTGTTTTTTGTTTTTTGTTTTTTTTTGTTTTCCAGCATCCAGTGTTAATCCTGCAATTGGAAACCACAGTGGATAAAAGTCCTGTGTAACTTGCTTCCAGAACAAATAAGGTACAGCAGCTAATTTTAGTTTTAGGTTTCAGGGAGGGGGGAGAAGGAGAGGGTAAGGCAGCACCTTCCCTTTATACTGTGAGACAACCTTCAAGTGTGAAAGCAAAAATTCCCAAGCTGAGATCTAGTGAATGTAGAAAAGGTTCGTTTTCAAAATTGCAACAGCCTGTACTTAGGTGATATTAGAAGACACCATGACAGTAAAGTAGTTTTATGCATAGCGGCTTAGCTAACATTTTGAGAACTAGTTTAGTGAAGCTATCAGGTTTAAAAATACCAAACCACAAAGTTTTAATGAAACTATGCTTGGATCAAAGTACCATAAAGAGCATCCAAGAACTGCTTAAAAGATCCTTGAGTGGAAATTAGAATGGATCTTCAGGATTTATTCTGTAAAGCCTGTCTATTTTGACCTTTTTTCAGTCTCATATTAAGGCTGCTGAAAGTGTGTTTTGTTTGGCTAATGCTTGGGACTCGCTGTAGCTATTAGGTCTGTTAAACTGAGGCTGCCACTAAAGTTTTAGTATGCATTAATTGACTGATAAGGACTTGGGAATCAAATGGCTGAAGGAAAGGGCTATCATAGATTTTTTAATTTTTTTTTTTCTTCCCCCCTTTGCTTTATTTCTCTTTGCGCTTCATTTACATCCTGAGCCCTATTGGTGATCCAGATTTGAATAAAACCACAGCTTAAGCAGTGATTAGATCTCAATAGCTTGGATTTTCAATGAAATTGTGGCATCTTTTTTTTTTATTATTATTTTTTTTTTCTTTTTCAGCCTGTGTATTTAGTGAGAGGTGTGAAAATTGACACCTGGTGCAACTTTTATCTTTTCCAGCACTGCGTATTTGATGCATATACATCCACACATGCACAAAACATTTGGAGGCGCTCAGAGAGATATATATGTATATATATAAAATCCTCCTGAAATTAGGGTATTAGTTGATAGGCCTTTGACTCTGTCAATGTCAGGGGTTAGTGGGAAACAAAGGCAAGGCTAAGCAAAGCTTTGCAAGAATGGAAAGAGATAAGAAGACCTCCCCCTTCTTCAGGTTAATTTTTTAAGCATGTCATCCAAACGTTGAAAGCAATGATCCTGTAAACGCTATCAGAAGAAAGCCATTGAGAATATATAATGCAGTAAGGAGTTTTGGGTTGCTTTTTTTTCTGGTTTCTTTTTGGTTTTGTTTTTTTTTTTCATTCTGATGTTATTATCGTTAACTGTTGTTATTATTATTTGGAAGCAATATGTTTAAAGTTCACCTCCTAATCCTTAAGCTGTTGATATGACAATGTCAAAAATGATGGGATTTGGCGATTCTCATTATTGTTATGTATTGTTCTTCGCTAGCGTTCCGTATTAATATTTATAAATGCCAGCAAAAGTAGTCTTTTTATAGACATGAGCACTCCCAGGCTCCATTTTTATATTCTTTTTAACAAATAAACATCCTATCCAATATAGATGATTACATTTTGGAAGGAAAATTATTTCCCAAGCAATCCACTTGATTGTGGTTGTTTGGTTTTGGGTTTGGTTTTTTTTTTCATACTTGTTTGTTTGGGTTTTTTTTTTTATGAGCAAGATGGCAACCTGTAGATATGATCTTTCCTTGTGTGGTGGTTTGGGAGTTCCCCACCCCCCCACACTTTGTAAAATCACCCAGACTAGACTCAGCCAGTTGAAAGTTAAGGACTGAAGTTCTATTTACAGCTTAGCACAATATACAAGCAGATATATATACAATAGACAGGAATATTTACACAAATTACAAGTTGAAGGTAATACAGAAACACAACTCCCCTCCCAGAAATCAGAGACCCCAGGAGGGGCTCCCAACCACCCTTCCACCTTCTCCCCACCCCTATACCTTACCCCAAGGTTTGCCTTATGTGCAAGGTGAGTTTGGAGGATGGGCCAGCGGGGTTAGAAGGAAAGTGGTTAGTGAGGTTACTCGGCAGAGAGGAGAAAAGCAAGAAACTAGACTACCTGAGAGACAACTGACTTATCTATGTTTTGTGTTCTAGTCTTATCCATCTCAGCAAACCTATGAGTGAAGTAGGCATCACCATTGTTTTCCTTTCTCAGCCTATAATATCATTTTCTCCATTAAAATATTCCAATTAGCCTCAAACCAGCACATCTTGCCACCACTCACAACAATTCTTGTTTAAATCCAAATAAATACCAATGGCAATGAGCATGATCAAACTGACTCGAATACTGAAATGGGTTTGAAATTCCACCAAAAGTTACTTCAAGGAGCGGTGAAATAAAGCCAGTGGCTTGGATGGAATTTGATGATTCATAGAATCATAGAATCGTAAGGTTGGAAGGGACCTCAAGGATCATCTAGTTCCAACCCCCTGCCATAGGCAGGGACACCTCCCACTAGTACAGCTCACTCAAGGCCTCCTCCAACCTGGCCTTGAACACCTCCAGGCAGGGAGCAGCCACAACCTCCCTGGGCAACCTGTGCCAGTGTCTCACCACCCTCACTGCAAACAACTTCCTCCTAACATCCAGTCTAAATCTCCCCTCTGCCAGTTTAAACCCATTGCCCCTTGTCCTGGCATTGCAAGACCTTGTCAATAGTCCCTCCCCAGCCTTCCTGTAGGCCCCCTTCAGATACTGGAAGGCTACTCTAAGGTCTCCTGGAAGCCTTCTCTTCTCCAGGCTGCAGAGCCCCAACTCTCTCAGTCTGTCCTCATAACAGAGCTGCTGCAGCCCTGTGAGCATCTTTGTGGCCTCCTCTGGACCCGCTCCAGCACTTCCATGTCCTTCCTGTGCTGGGGGCTCCAGAACTACACACAGGACTCCAGGTGGAGTCTGACAATAGCAGAGTAAAGGGGCAGAATCCCCTCCCTTGCCTGCTGGCCGTGCTACTCTTGCTGCAGCCGAGGACTCAGCTGGCTGTCTGGGGATTCTTCCTCACCTTTTAATTTGAAACCCTGCATCCCTAAAAAATATTTAAAATATATATATGCATATGTGTGGCTCCTAGGGACATGGTTTAGTGGTGAACTTGGCAGTGGTAGTATGGCTGGCCTCAATGATCTGGGTGGTCTTTTACAATCTTTATGATTCTATTGTTTTTAGGGATACTGTTTTTCTCGTATGTAAATTGTCCTAAGGACGAAGCCCTGAGGATCAGCTCCTTCCTGTTGGGTAGTTTGGCTGACTGACCATTGGCACATCTGTCACAATGGAGAAAGGTGCTCAGGATAGACTTCTAGATCTTGGGTGTCCATCTTGATTTCTATGAGAGATGCTGAGGTACTGGAACATGTCCAGAGAAGGGCAATGAAGCTGGTGAGAGGCCTGGAGCACAGCCCTGTGAGGAGAGGCTGAGGGAGCTGGGGGTGTGCAGCCTGGAGAAGAGGAGGCTCAGGAGTGTCCTCACTGCTGTCTACAACTACGTGAAAGGAGATCATAACCAGGTGTGGGTTGACCTCTTCTCCCAGTTAACCAGCAACAGAACGAGGGGACACAGACTCAAGTTGTTCCAGGAGAAGTATAGGCTGGATATTAGGAGGAAGTTCTTGACAGAGAGAGTGATTGGCATTGGAATGGGCTGCCCAGGGAGGTGCTGCAATCACTGTCCTTGGAGGTGTTCAAGAAAGCCTGGATGAGACACTTAGTGTTGTGCTCTTGTTGATTGGCTAGGACTGGGCGATAGGTTGGACTGAATGATCTTGGAAGTCTCTTCCAACATGGTTGATTCTATTATTCTATGACTCTATGATTCTATGCCTCTATGATTCTATGCTCTGTCTTAGGTTCCTCTCCAACCTCAGGAACCCATCTGGGAGGCTTAGGGTGTCTACCATGTTTAGCATCTAGCTAAGGAGACTAATTATCCTATGACTATTGTTAATCAAAGGAATGAGATTGTTGACTGGGAGAACTATGAGTCCTGGTGGCAGGACCTTGAGTCCCTTACTCGCATGAGTGCCTCACTCCTAAGCCACCAAGGGCTGAACAGCATTGCTCTGCCTGCCTATGTGCTGCCCTAGCTACATCCAGTGCTAAATGGTCCCCACATGGTGATCCAGTCCAGCAGGCTGGCCTCAAAATGCTTGCAGCCTCACAGAACCGTTTTGGATAGAGCACACTAGAGACTTGCCTGAAGTGCTGAGTGAGGAACATTCACTTCCCACAGTGGGTTTATATAGTTATTTTTAACCAGTGCCTGCAATAGTATGACAAAAGAGGAGGGGAAAAAAATACAGAAACACAAATTCCTGCTGAACTGCTCAGCTGGCGTTTCTAGGGGGAAGAAAAATGTGTGCCTCAATTACCAGGTGAGCAACCAAGATCCAGGCTGCTCATGAAACTCGTTTCCAGATCATTTCCAAGGACAGCAGCAATCATCTGGTCCATCTTTAAAGAGTTTTCCAAGATTACCAGCACTGTGTGAAGCAGAAGCCTTCTGCAAAGGATGAGCATCTTCAAGGTTGCATCCAGCTGGTATAAGCATTCTGATGTCTGGAGGCTTTGCAGACATCTGTCTACCCCAGCTTCATCTCTACAGTGAAAAGCACCATCTCCTTTTGCAGCAGCCCTCTCTGCTCTTTGAGATAGAGGTTTGCAAGTGCTCCTTTGGTGCACTGACTGGGTTTGAGACTGGGCATATCAGGCAGGAACAGAAATAGAGGACTGTTTTGAACTTGGGGTGGGAATGAAGAGAGGAGACGGTCAGAGCCAGGATGATTTCTTTTGTCTTGTTGAGTGGTGAAGGAGATGTTGCTGTTGGTTGTGGATAGACTGACTACGAGAGGAGTAAAGGCTGCCTAGCTTTAATGGATCATGGTGCTGCAAATACAGAGTGACATGAACTGATGAAGAATATATTCAGGCTGGATATCAGAAGAGAGTTTGAGGCTCTCAGACAACAGAGATTTGGGAATGGCCTTGGGGAAAATGCTCCAGCTCATTTGAAGCTGATACTTGTTCAGCCTGTGAAATGGGATTGTATGACTTGGTTGCCGCAGAATGTGACAGGAAGGACTTGATGATAAAAGGGGACCCTTCTTGTCCTCAAATGGGTTTTAGGATGTTTTAGTTTCCTGTTTGGTGCTGGAGGTGCTTCCCAGAAAATCCTGGAGCTGCTGTCATGTTTTGATGACCATGGCAATTTACACTGCTTTTCAGGCTTTTGACATATTCTGGCAAACATGGATGAAGTGTTCATGCCCTGGTTGAAGTGCATGGCTTGGAAGTGTGACCACACTCTGCTTGTGACATGAAGGGCTGTAGCTTGTTCTGTCCTGACCTTTTGGTGGTCTTCACTGGCATCCTCTCCTTGACAGATACAAATCTGGCAGCCGTTCTGTTGCAGAAGACAGTTTTTAGCACTTCCACCCTTTCACATTTTGTATTTTCAGTAACCACTGCCATGGCTGCCTCTTCTACCTTCTGTAGTAGAAACTGGCATCTTGACACTTGGTTTGAGCAAGGGGCCATAGGACATGACTGCAAACAGGAGTTTGGATTTGATAACTCAAAAGACCCCCCTTTTCCGACGCTCATTTTCTGATGCAGGATTATAGGAAGATACTCATTTATTTTTGCTGTGCCTGTCAGCTTCTCAGCTCCTCCCAAGCCACTTACTTGTGGGATTTTGCATGTGGGTTTGATTTGAGAAGTTCTTGGCACATCTGTAAACAGAGCAGAAGCTCAAGAAGATGCAGGTGCGGCACACCAGGGACATGAACAAAGCTCAACATACCTTTGAAATGGTGTTGCTGTCTGTGTGTGATGGAAACTTGGAGTTGAACTCACCTCTGAAATGGTGAAACTCTCTCTGAGAACCCATACAAAGATAGTTTTATCCCTTTGCATCAAACATCAGCTGTACCCTGTGCTGAGGACACCTTTGCACCCCAGAGCTTTGAGTGTCCCTTACAACCAATGTTCCATGTGTTATGATGGAAAATGGGGGTAACCTCTACTTTAAACCAGCAGCAGCACAAGGTGAATCACTTCCCTGAGGGAGGACAGCAAAGTCATTTCATTGCAGGGGATCCATTTTGCCACCTCATTTCCAGGAAGTGAACTCTACTGCTCTCTCCATCCTGCAATGGGGACATCCTGCAGCCTTATGGCAATTACTGCCCAAACCCTCCTATTCTTCCCTACTCTTCTCTTTGGAAAAGATGGTTTCTAGCACAGAAAAGACATCACAGCATGTTAGCATTTCTTAGAAAAGAATCTGAAGATCTCCCAATGGAGCTTTTTTTTTTAATTTTTTTTTTCCCATGGGACACTTCTGGCACTGCTCTGCCAACAGAGAAGTTTTAGAAGCCAACCTGACCACTTTGTCATGGCTCAGGGCCTGACATAGCTTGTGTGTGCTGCAGTGCTGCAAGGAAGGACAGATGTATAATGGAAGGGAGAAAGAGAACTGACATGAGTGAAGAGATGGAGAGGTCTGATGTCCAGCTTGCTCAGCAGAAGGCTCCCTCCCATCCAAGCCAGAGGGGAAGGGAAGGGCTTGGAAATCCTTTCCTTGAGGGAACCTGATGCCACATTTGCACAACTTTTCTTCTTGCTTTCTATGCTTATCGTTTGTTCTGCCTATTCACAGGAGAGACTCAAGCAAAACAGAGGGCTTTGTGTTCCTCCCAGCCTACCTTAATGAGAGGGGAGTTTCAGCTGGCAGTGAGAAGTGTGTGCTCACACACCATGGAGAGGAGATGTGCACCATCAGGTTTCAACATCAGGACCCAGCTACCCACCGAGGCGAGGAAGAGAACAACTGGCAAACTGATGGCAAAAATCAAGAGAGAAATTGTGACCAACCTGCATCCTCTAAAATGTAAGTTTCTTAAAGATGATATTAGGAAATTCTTTCTTCTTGTGAAGCTGTGGAAACGTAGAGCCAGCCTCATAGGTTTGTGGATTCCCCTTTCATCAGATGTTCTTTGCAGCATCTCCCAGGTATGGTCTAGACACAACTGTGCCTCATAGAGGGTCAGTCTTCTTCAATCCTACCTGTATGCCTGAAAATCCCAAAGGCACAGACTACCAGAGGCTGGAGGGTTGTTCTGAGGAAGCACAATCACATTTACTCTCTTCTTGCTCTGTATAGTGACCAAAGTTATTGATCTGACTCTCAGTTGTGTGACCAACAATGTTTTTTATTAGATAGTTAAGGTCATCAATTCTAGCAGGTAAAACTGTTTGAAGTCAAAATCAACCTGAGTGTAGGTAGACCTGACAGTTCAGTTTACAGCAGAACATCTTTAATGTCTCCTGCTAGAAGATTGAGCTTTTTTCCTGCCAGTGATTCAGACTTGTGTAGGTTGGATGGTTGCCTCACACTCATTTTGCTCCTGCTGCTGACAACGGACATTTCAAAGCAAATAATGACTATTTCTTGGAATAAAATTTGCTTGTAAGAGGCAAAAAAATCTCAGAGCCATTTGCTGAGCTTTTATCATCACACTTGGGAATAGAAAGGAAATTGGCCGTATGCTGCCTGTGAACAAAGTGCTTTTAACGCCCTTCTTGAAATCCACCCGTGTTTGGCCAAGTTATCAGCACTGTGCATGCTCTTTAGAGGTCTGCTGAAATTTGACTGCTTCATTTCTCTGAGGGCATGGACTGCACAGTGCCTGCTCTGGACCAAGGCTGTGGGATGGGAGAGAGACTTTTTTTTTTCCCCCCAGAACATGCCCTGCTTAACTCCTTCACATTGACCGAGCTAGTCAGTGAGTGAAGCACCAAAGGGCCCTACCCTTTTAGTCCATATGAATGAGCTGCACTTACAGAATCATAGAATCATAGAATGGTAAGGTTGGAAGGGACCTCAAGGATCATCTAGTTCCAACCCCCTGCCATAGGCAGGGACACCTCCCACTAGTACAGGTTACTCAAGGCCTCATCCAACCTGGCCTTGAACACCTCCAGGGAGGGAGCAGCCACAACCTCCCTGGGTAACCTGTGCCAGTGTCTCACCACCCTCACTGTAAAGAACTTCCTCCTAACATCCAGTCTAAATCTCCCCTCTACCAGTTTAAACCCATTGCCCTGGGTTAGTTTTCCCTCCCAAGTTTCTACTATACAGAAAGCATCTTGGATAAAATCTGGCTGATTACAAATCTAGGTTACGAAGAAACTTAAAATGAGTGTTAAAGTTGCAGTGTTGAGCGCTCAGTAGCTGAGGAGCTCTCAAAACTCACGCTACCTTTGCAGGCTTAATTTGCCTTCCTACTGCCTATGGCTTATGATAATTACCCCATCACACAATATCTTTACCCACAGGATGCTCGCTCCTTTGCTACACAGGTTGGACAAAGTACATGCAGGTACCCAGATAGTTGTTCTTTTCATACTTATCCACCACATTATCCAAAGGCAGGAGTAAATATGGCTTTGTGCTGGTTTGAGGCTAATTGGAATATTTTAATGGAGAAAATTATATTACAGACTGAGAAAGGAAAACAATGGTGATGCCTACTTCACTTATAGGCATGCTGAGATGGGTAAGACTAGAACACAAAACATAGGTAAGACACTTAGGCAGACACTCTCAGGCTGTCTAGCTTCTGGCCTTCTCTCTGCTGAGTAACCTCACTAATCACTTTTCTTCTAACCCCCCTGGCCGGTCCTCCAAACTCGCCTTGCACATAAGGCAAGCCTTGGGGTAAGGTATAGGGGTGGGGAGAANNNNTATAGTGTATATCTCTGCTTGTACATTGTGCTGAGCTGTAAATAGAGCTTCAGTCCTTAACTTCCAGCCGGCTGAGTTCTAGTCTGGGTGATTTTACAAAGTGTGTGGGGGGGAGGGGGTCAGGGAACTCCCAAACCATCACAGGCTGTACTAGTTAAAAGATAGGTCTTAAATGGTGCAACAATTTAACTTCTGATTTATACCCTGTTGTAAGAGTGGACCCGCCATGGGAGCAGGGAGGAGAGAAAACAAATATAAAATCTCACTTTGACCCAAATCTTAAAAACCATTTGTGCTGTAGATGGCCTCAGCACTGTTTGCCTTTCATCACTTAACTTTTCATAAAACTGGAATGACAATGTACCACTACTGGACTGGAAAAAGTCAACCTCTTTATTGCTTGAGAAGTGTTGCAATACAACGGTGATGGGGTCCTGTATAAACCAAGATAGGCAGCAAAACTCTGCATTTTAAAATATGCCCAGCACACAAATAAAACGTGAAAAATGTTTCATTTTTGGTCTTTAAGTAACAGAGGCAGTGGAGGAGGAGGAGGAGGAGGTAGCAGAAAGCTTAGAATTGGAAAGTGATAGCTTCGGCAAGGCAGCGCGATGATTGAAAATGACATCTTCCATACACCCAATTAAAATTCATACCTTTTAACCTCCTCAGCCATCTGAGATCTGTATCATTAAGACTGATTCAACAAGATGCCTTGATATTCTAAATTATTTGTATGCCTGGTATTCCAAATAAACATTTGTGAAATTCATTTCAAAAGATGTTAACACTCGTGAAACCCATGTGCCCCAGAGGGATTATATAAATTTCCATGTCAAATATTTGAAGCAAAGCACTTGTACAGAAACAGTGTTTTTTGTGTTTTGATGCCTTTCATTTCCATAAACTAGATTACTTTCTGAAATTACTTTCACACAGAGAACAGTTTCTATTGAATTCCAGTCAGTGAGCTCCTTGGAGTGTGATGTGAATAAAATATGACTGGGGTTATGTAGCTTCCAGGATGCATATGCATCTGTGCTGCATAAGCAGGGCAAACCGAGTTTGGATTTTATCTTGAAGTGGGTTCACACGCAAAGATTTACTGTCTTAGGGTAATTGCTAAACTGCTCTTTCATTTACAGCCTAACAAGGAAACTCTCTAGATTCCTGTCTCCAACCCCTCTACCTGGCTAACAATGACATGATCTCCCTCAGTAAGTAGAGATTTGCTGGCAGGCAGCAGTTCCTGGCTGCCAGTGGTTCTCGAACAGAAAAGTTTTATCTGCTTCTTGCAAACACTGATTCTGCCAAAAAATTCACACACACACAAAAATAGATCTGAGCAAACATTGCCTCCATTGTGCTTGTTTTGCCAACCCTGTGAAATGATCAAATACCAGGTATTTAAACGGGAGATGGAAGGAAAATTTTGCCAAGGGTGTATGGGAGGGAAGCAGCTGTGAGATTAAGTGTTTTTACATAAACTACACACACAATCTCCATTGTTATATAATATCCCCTTGTGCGGGTGTCTTAGGTCAGCTTCTGGATGTGCTTCTAGAGAAAAAATGGTGAAATACTGACTTTGATGGAAAACTCAGGGTTCAGTGCTGAATCTCGTAGCAAACTCTCTTAATAGGAGCGTAGACAAAGCTGGGTGGGTTCTCTGAGTACCCATGGGAAACCCCTTCGCTGCTTGAATTTGTGTTGTGGTTTGCAGGCCTGCAGTATAGGGAGCTCCCCCCTTTACATCAGCAGAAATTTCACCTGTGGACATTCAGGAGCCAGGTTGTTGCAACCAAGGCTGAATGCTGGGGCTGAGCTGTTCTCTCCTGCTGTGGTAACTGTCCCTCTGCCCAAAAAGCAGATGCATGCCCTGGTTTGAGCTATGTAAAGATTCATTTGGAGGCCAGTTAGCATTTGTTTTGCTTGCCTTGTGGTAATCCTGGGGTTGTGTCCTCTAACCAGCAGTGACAGATTCCCTTACCTTGGCCTGGAAGCATGGTATTGTTGTGGGAGGTTATTATGGGTACAGGATCAGAGTTAGCTTGTGCATGCAGGGCTGGGTTTTGCAGGTGCCATGGCTGAAATAATCCTGCTGTGTCGAGCTTCAATGGATGTGTGCTTGTGAGAAAGAAAATTTGTTTTCAGTTGGTGAGAGAGGTGTGAGGTTTTTCATGGTTTTCTGTGAATCTCAAACCAGTAAAGTTTAAAGTGGGAAGTGAAGGAGGAGGGAGTCACAGGGCAGGCAGAGAAGTGATGAAATGAGCTACTGATTGAACCAATGACAGCTTTGACCAAGCTATGATTCTCTTAGAATCCTAGAACCATAGAATTGTAGGAGCTGGAAGGGACCTCCAGAGATCAAGTCCAATTCCCCCTTGCCAAAGCAGGATTACCTAGGGCAGGTCACACAGGAACACATCCAGGCAGGTCCTGAAAGTTTCTAGAGAGGACTACACAACCTCTCTGGACAGACTATTCCAGGGGTCTGTCACCCTTACAGTAAAGAAGTTTTTCCTCACGTTGAGGTAGAACTTCTTGTGTTCTAATCTGTATGTATTGTCCCTTGTTCTATCACAGGACCCCACTGAAAAGAGACTGGCACCTCCTCCTTGACACCATTAGATACTTAAAAACTTTAATAAGATCTCCTCTCAGTCTTTGCTTCTCTAAACTGAACAGCCCCAGATCTCTCAGCCTTTCTGCCTAAGAGAGGTGTTCCAGTCCCTTAATCATCCTCATGATTGGGTACAGTCAGCATGGCTTCACCAAGGGCAAATCCTGCCTGACAAACCTGGTGGCCTTCTATGAACAGGTCACAACATTAATAGATGAGGGGTAGCAACTGATGGCATTTACCTGGACCTGAGCAAAGCCTTCGCCACTGTCCCGCATCACATCCTGGTCTCCAAGCAGGCGAAACATGGGTTTGATGGGTGGACCACGAGATGGATAAAGAACAGGCTTGATGTCTGCACCCAAAGAGTGGCTGTCAGTGGTTCCATGGGAAGCCAGTGACAAGCAGAGTCCCTCAGGGATCAGTCCTGGGACCAGTCTTGTTTAACGTCTTTGTCGGTGCCATGGGCAGAGGCATTGAGTTCAACCTCAGCAAGTTTGCTGATGACACCAAGCTGTGGTGTGCAGCTGACATGCTGGAGAGAAGGCATCCATCCAGAGGGACCTGGACAGGCTGCAGAGGTGGGCACAAGCCAACCTCATGAGGTTCAACAAGACCAAGTGCAAGGTCCTGTGTACGGGTCAAGGCAATCCCAAGCATCAATACAGGCTGAACAGTGACTGGCTGGAGAGCAGCCCTGAGGAGAGGGACTTGGGAGTGCTCAACGAGAAGCTCAACATGAGCCAGCAGTGTGCACTTGCAGCCCAGAGAGCAACCAGAGCCTGGGCTGCATAAGGAGAAGTGTGGCAAATGGGTCGAGGGAGGTGATTCTAAGAGTTCTGCATCCAGTTCTGGAGCCCCTATTACAAGAGGGATGTGTACATGCTGGAATGTGTCCAGAGAAGGGCCACAAGGATGTTCAGAGGACTGGAGCTGGTCTGCTGTGAGGACAGACTGAGAGAGTTTGGGCTGTTCAGTCTGGAGAGGAGGAGGCTCCGAAGTGATCTTACTGTGGCCTTCCAATATCTGAGGGGGCTTACAAAAGAGCTGGGGAGGGACTTTTTAGGCTATCAGGTAGTGACAGGACATGGGGAAATGGAGCAAAGCTGGAGGTGGGGAGATTCAGACTGGATGGGAGGAGGAAGGTCTTCAGCATGAGAGTGGTGAGAATCTGGAATAGGTTGCCCAGGGAGGTGGTTGAGGCCCCATCCCTGGAGCTGCTTAAGGCCAGGCTGGATGAGGCTGTGGCCAACCTGACCTAGGATAGGGTGTCCCTGCCCATGGCAGGGGTTTGGAACTAGATGATCCTTGTGGTCCCTTCCAACCCTAATGGATTGTATGATTCTATGATTCTCATAACTCTCTGCTATACACTCACTGATATATGGTGATACTGTGATACTGTGATATATATCCCTGTCCCTCTTCTATGAAAAGACTACATTTTGGAATTTTTTCCTCTTAACGTTTCTATCGTTAGCCTCATGGTTGACAAAGTCAAAACTATGGGGAGAAAGTCTTTTTCTGTCCTCTAATGACTCCTTTTTATTGCCTTATTCTTCAGGGACATGGACTCCCAACCTGCAATGTTTCAGGACAGCAGGATTTTCTTTCCCCACTTGTTGCCTGCTGTTTTCTATTTCCCTGTTGGCTGTGTTCATACAGTTCCTTGATAAGAAGAATGAAGGTAAGTGAATGCTGGTATATCTCACAGCTGAGACCACTAACAAACATAACATAACATTTCTGACTTTCAGATATTTTATATATTTTGTTAAATATGGCTTCTGTGTGGTCAAAACCCAATAAATGTTGGAGGAAAGAAAAAGGCTGAAACCAGTGGTGCTGAAATGCAATCTCAGAAATGTCCCAAAAGCCTTCTTCAGGCTTGATTTCCCCCTGAAGCAGCTGTATATAGGTTCAAAGCAAAGATGAGAATATCCAAGGCCTGCCCTAGGCACAAGCCTAGTGGGTGGTTGCACCCACAGAGGTGAACAAGATGTCCATGGTTCTGCTGTCTGTTTCACTTGGGCAAGGGCTGTTGAGGGAGGGTGAGAATAGAAAACAGGAGTGAGAAATACAACTCTCCAGTATCTCCTGGCTCTACTCCTCCTCCTGCTCCTCCCCATGGCTGCAGTCCTTTGGCTCTGGTAGCAAAACCTGTTTTGCATGAGCACACGAAGCTGGTATTGCTGGAAAGAAAACATCTGCCAGAAGGTGTCTGCCAGCTTCTATGCACACAACTCCATGAGAGCATATAGAAAGATGCATGGCTGCAACACATTTCCCTTGAGGACACCAGGAGAAAGATACTTATTTCCACATGTAGCCCCTAGGGCATTCTGCAGCCACCTGGGTTCCTTCTTTTTCAGGCTGCAAGACTTTCTTACCTCCTCATCCTTTTCCAGCAAGGGCAGAATGCAGCTCTGCTCTCACTCAGATATCAGCCAACAAAGTCCCACGAATCGTTCTTCATTACACAAGGGTGACAACACAGGGACCACAGAGTAGGAAGAAGGGGAACAGAGTTTTGATGTAGGAATACATTAAATACAGCTTTCCTGCCTTTTCAGAGATCCACCAGTTCACACTGACACAGTGCACCTGAAGGGACTGCAGAGAGAGGATTTTTNACTGATTCCCAGCAATTGCCAAAGAACATCAAGCTAAGAACTAAATAGGGTAAAAAGAAACGGGCTGCAATATATTCTCAGTCTTTGGTGCCTTTCTTTAATGCCAGTCTTTAGGGGCAGACTTTGCAAAAATCCCCAATTATTTTAGCTGGTTAATCTGGTCCAAAGTAGGCTGTTGGCCAGGCTGTATGCTCTACGTATGATCTGGCTTAGCTAATCTGATAAATTCCAGTTTATTCTCTGGGTAGGTCCTGCAAATCCAGGACTATTTTAATTAGAGAAGCTGTGCAGCGACAGTTTATTGGGCAGCAGAGGTAAACTCACGAGTCCTTGGGTCAGCGCTCGCCAGAGATGCAGGTCATTTGGGTTAACGAGTTGCCCCCACCCTAAATGATGGGTTTGCCTTCATCTCACTGCTGTTAGGCTGTTTGTAGCCTGTTTTCACAGATGATCAGGCTTGAGAATATTTCTTAATTTGGTCTTGGTGTGTGGTTCTAGCACAAAGCACTGTTTGCTTGGGCCTTTCTACTTCCCAGCATTGCTGAAGCTGACTTCTGCACCTCTCAGAACCTAAATACAAAATGAGCATTGATTTCTAAAAGAGAGAGGATTTGGATCTTTAATTTCCCTCATGTTATTTCTTTTGCTGTAGAGCCTGCTGAGATAAAGCTTCCTGCCTGTAGGTACTGTATTCCCCCTTGCAGAGGAGAGCTCGGGCCACGGAGATCTGTGGTCAGAGGAGACAGGACTGACAGAACAAACATATGGGCTATGGTTGCATGAGGAGAAAGGCAGCTGCAGAGCCACCGAGTGCCTGGTTTGAGGCAGTAGAGCTGCAATGCTCTCCCTTCGGCCCCCCTCTCTTCCTCATCACAGAGCAGGCAGCTTCTGTTGCACAGAGTGTAGCTCCATTTTTATTGGCAAGGGCCAACCACATAAAATAAGGTCTCTTCAACCTCATTTGTCAGTCTTTCGATCTGATTAACTTCATGGCATTAAAATTGAGGATGAGGTGCACAGAACTTGCCAATTTTCAACGCAGATCATTTGTCAGAAAGTAAAAGCTTCAGTTCTTTTTCTTCAGAAGGCTAAGTGAAATGTGCCTATATTGGGACAAGAGACTATAAATGAAGCTGAAATAATGGAAGATCACTCAACAATTCTCCACACTTTGGAAATATTTCCACTTGCATTTGTAACGCTGAAGAAAGTAGAGTTTTATGTAAGAAACAGGCTGCAGAATAAGGACATCTGTGTCCTAGTCCTATCTCTGCCCTAAACTTCATGGAAAAAAAAAAAAACCAAGACCTTCCTGGCTGGTCTCTGTTTCCTCTCCTGTGCTATGAAATTCTTTTACCTCCTTTTCAGCACAGCCGTTTGTGAAGGTTTTTGTTCTCTGTGTGCAAGGTGCTGCTGGATGTGTTAAAGAGTGGGCAAGAAAATGCTGGAACAGGATTCCCAAAGAAAACAAACCAAAGTACAACCCAGAGCTCTTGCAGTTGTGATTCCCTGGGTACAGAAATTATATCCTTGTTTGAGGGATGTAAGAGGGCATCTTAGGCTCCTTGCCACCCCTGGGGTGTGAGCATAGAGCCACTTCTGCTCCTCAGCACACGTCTCAAACTACATTTTAAGAACAGTCCAGAGGGAACCCTGATGGGGATTGTTTCTCTGTCCTGACTTTGTCCCAGTGCTGGGGCATTTTGCTGATGTGGTGGAGGACACTAACACCTTGATGGGCCCCATCTGTTCCAGCGAGGAAAGTACAGCTGAATGCTTCGAGGGTGCCCGGGTGCAGCTTGGGAACGCTCCTTGCTTTATCCATGGTGAAGCAGTTGGCATCAGCCTAGCTCCCTGGCACCCGGAGGGGGGAAATCCTGAGGTAAATTCGAGTAGACGTGATGTTAGAAAAGAACTAACCGTTAGGGCAAGTCGGGGTCGCCAGGTCTCCCAGCAGGGACAGGTGCCTGCCACTCTGTGCTTGGCCGTCAGCCAAGGACTTAGTGGTGGGACTCATGCCAGTCACGCATGAAGAGCAGACACAAGACTGGGTCTGCTGTGACTCCACTCCACCACAGACAATAAGTAGTTTCCTTTGCTCCCCCTGTCTCTCTCATGTGTGCACGTTTGTGTGCGAACGTGGGGTGGCTAGCGCCCAGGTCGCTATGTGGTATCTCCGGGGTGAGCAATACCAGCACTGAGGGTGCTGGAAGATTCTGTGAAGTTGTCAGTGACCCTTCGTGAGGCTGCTGCAGCCTGGAGGATGTCCTGTGTGTCCTCATCTGGTGAAGGGGGTGAGGGACAACCAGAGGACAGCATAAAATGGGCCTCCAAAGTCAGAACCGATTCCTGGACTGCATGCAGCTATCTGCATGTACAAAGTGGTATTTGCATATGCAAGTATCCAGCTGTGCATTCAGCCACTTGCTATGCCAAAGCAAAGGCAGACGTGTGCATGTTTAATAGATTCTGCTCAGAGCTTGCCTGATGAAATCACCGTAGCTGCTTCTACCTAACTCTGAGTCCAATTGTCATGGGAAGCATCTGAAAGTCTAGCTGGCACATTGTATGATCACTGGAAGCTTTTTCTCTTGCCTGCATTTCTGAGGCTGTTTGTTTTCCACCCCCCAGATATGTAGAATGTACTTTCTGCTGTATTCTGAGTAGGAAAAAAAAAATAAAAGCCACGTACCACAGAGCATTTCTGTAAGCTCTCTGAAAGTTGTGCCCTAAGTATTTCGGAATGGTACAGGTGAAAAAGAGGAGTCTGTTCAAGTCGCTAAGAAAAAGAAATATGGTTTTTTTCTCTTCATACCACTTCTTTCCCCTCTTCTCTGCCTCCTCTTGTCTGCTAAATGAGATGTTTCCACAGTTTCATTCAACACAGGATGGCAGTGGCAGAGCTTGGCAGCTATGGGAGAAAATGACTTATAACCAAAGGATAACTTGAAAGGTAAACATGTGATTCAATGAGTGTCTGTCAGTCCAAAGTCTGACTTTCCAACTTGCAACCTAAGAAGCATTGGACAGCTCCTTAAATAAAATGCATTTTGCTTTAGCATAGCAGCTGACCGTGCTGACTTCTGTCATCTCTTACATCTTCTCCTATTTTCTTTTGCATTTTCCATGTGTGTCATTCTGCTGATCCCAGTTCTGAGGGGAAGCGTAGCAATACAGCTGCTGTGCATTTCTTTATTATTTCCTTTCCTGCCTTGGCACCTGTAGCCACTGTAACTAAGCACTTTACAGTAATCTTAAAAGCCTTCCAAAAATACTGTGACTCATTAAAACTGACTCAATAATAAAATCGATGGCAGCCTTCTATCCCTTCTGGAAACCATATCTGCCCTGCAGTTCCAGACAAAAATAAACTGGATAGTTTTCAGGGGCTTTTGCTTTTTTTTTTTTTTTTTTTCCCAAGGCTTGACTGGAGAAACAAATTAAGTCTCACGTGATTCCAGGACCATCAGACTCTGAATTTTTTAGGCACTGCCCCTGTGCACTCATATACTGTCTCTGTGCTAATTCTCTGTTGTCAGTCCTCAAGCCAAGATTGTGGAGTTTGAGAAAAGCACTGAGCTGGTGTTGTAGCAAATGTTTAATGAAAAGAAGTAGTAGGGAACAGCTTTGTCACAGCAGCGTTTACTAGACAAAGAGCTGCAGTCTCTGCAGGTGGAGTGTGCACAGCCACACGTGTTGTCCATAAGTGTGCTTGCTCCAGGCAAAGACAGGCCTGGAAAGAGTCAGGACAAATGGATGGTGCCTTTAGCTCTACTTCTGCTCCACCCCGTGACCTGTGAAGTGAACACAAGCTGTTAGCTAGCAATGTGTCTACACAGCATGGTGAGGAAGAGGAAAGAGAGTAATCACTGTGTTTTGTGACCCACGCGTGCCTCTTGTCCACGTTGCCAAGCAGTCGGCGAGGCACAAAGCATCTGCAGCATACTAAGAAAGAGCAGGTCTTATGGTGTCTGCTGATGGACTTAGACGTGGCAAGCTTAGCTCTGCTGGGGCCCAGCTGGTGTGCCCACACAGATGCACAGGCTAGAGGTGCTGTGCTCTCCATCTGCAGGAAGGGGTGAGCACAGCCTGGATCTGCCTCCAAGCAGAAAAAGCAGCTCCCACCTCTGCTTACCTGGTAGTGTGGACACAACTCAGATCCGCACACCTGTGTGCATCAGCAAAAAAAGGATCACACTGCTGACCTCCTTAGCAAAGATCTTTGAGATCAACAGAGAAAATGTTCTGTCTAAGAGCTGAAGATTATCTGGTTTAGAGTGTCTCTTTCTGCGGTCCAGAGGGGACGGAGTTATTTTAAATCTTTTTTTGTGCAAAGAAGAAACCAGAAGATTATTTTCTTTCTTCAATGTCCTAAAACTCCTCAGGGCTGCTTATCTCCAATTGTGCTTGTCAAATACGCCCTTCTGCTATGCACTCTTCAGGGGAATGCATTTAAGAGCTTAGAAGATCCAGCCAGGAGAGAGGAAACTGGTGCCCATATGACTTCAGTGACAAATGCACACACAGTGAGACAATACTTACAGTGGTGGGCTGAGAAAGACCCATGCTACTCGTAAAACCAAAGAATATCAAAGACTTCAGGAAGCTATTTAGTCCATCTCCCAGTCCTAGTTCCCAATGAATCCAAAATCATTTGTGATGGCTATTTCCCTAACTTAAAAATCCCTTCTTAAAGATCTCTTTAGAAGAAACTGTACCAAGCCCAGCCTGGTTCACCACTTCACAATTCTCACTCTACAGAGATTTTCCTGCTGCCCAGTTCATGTTTTCCTTCATATCTTAATGCTGTTGCTTCATGTTCTATCCACCTTGGAAATATATTTGCAGATTGGTCCCTTCTACAAACCACGCAAAAAAGCCTTGCACAGGACTGAGGTGATGTCATCACAGACTTGAATTGCAAAAGGTTTGTAAATTCTCACTTTTCAATACTGACATTTTTATGCAGAAAAATAAAAGAAAGCTCCATTCCTCCTCTCTAAATGTTTAGCAGCTGTTAAGTTTGGACTCTAACTTCCTATCCACCTGCCAAATTACTAGTTGATTTGACATGTCAGCCAGCAGGAAACTGTAAGTCCCCTGTCCTTGACTCATTGTAGCTGACCGAGGCAAAGTGCTGGCTGAGACTTCTAGACCTGCAAAACGCTCCTGAAAAGTTGAACAGGGAGTAATGCTTTGGTCCAACAGGAAACTAAGGTGCTGTGCCTGGCAGTGGTTTCTATTACTGCTCCAGGCTGTAATTAAAACCCACCTACCATCCGCATTTTCAGTAGTAAACTTTGTGACATGAAGACAAACGTGGAAATCGCAAGACCTAATTACACCTAATTACCAATCCATGGGAAACACTCCAGTGAACTGGCACTTTGCAAAGGGAGGAGACAAGCAGCATTGTTTCAAAACACAAATTTACCAAACATATAATTAGCTAAATACCCACACACTCTTTTAGCCATTTGTTTTATTCTGAATCAGAGCTCCTCTGAGTGCTGGATGTGAGGAAGGCATCCTCACGTGGCAACTACTAAGTTGTTAAATGGGTTTTAAAGGACCATGTTAGCAGGTAAAGATCAAATCTAAATATACCTTGTGATATCCTCAAAGGTTGTCTTGAGTTGCTGGTTTGTTAAATGTTCCTGGGGTCCTTTTGTGTGATGTCATTAGCAGGAAAGCTCAGCAAAAGCCATGATGGCAATTTTCAGGGAGCAGCTTGTTTCCACGCGATGGAGCATCTCCTTCCTGTTGGTGGAACACCAGTGTGTTGTTTACATTGACTTCCAGTCATTGTGGTGTCCCCCCAGGGTTCAGTAATGGGGCCTGTCCTCTTTCATATCTTTATTAGTGATCTGGATGAGGAGGTTGAGTGCACTCTTAGTAAGTCTGCAGATGACACGAAGTTGAGTGGCTGTGTCAATCTGCTAGAGGGTTGGGAGGCTTTGCAGTGGGACCTGGCTAATTGTATGAAGTTTAACAAGACCAAGTGCCAGGTCTTGCAGCTGGTTCACAACAACCCCATGGTAAATTACAGACCTAAGGATGTGTGATTTGAGATGAACCTGGGGGTTCTGGTTGATAGTTGACTGAACATGGGTCAACAGTGTGTGCAGATGGCCAAGAAAGCCAATGGCATCCTGGCTTGTATTAGGAACAGGGAGGTGATCATTCCCCCTGTCCTCAGCACTGATGAGGCCACACCTTGAGTATTGTGTTCAGTTCTGGGCCTCTCACTATAGAAGGGATATTGTGGTACTGGAGCACATCCAGAGAAGGGCAACAAGGGTCATGAGGGGCCTGGAGCAGATGACCTGTAAAGAGCATCTGAGGGAACTGGGTTGTTCAGTCTAGAGAAAACAAGGCTGAGGGGAGACCTCATTGCTCTCTACAACTACCTGAAGAGAGGCTGGAGCCAAGGAGGGAGCCAGGCTCTTCTTTTTGATGACAAGCAACAGGACCAGAGGAAATGGTTACAAACTGTACCAGGGAAGGCTTAGACTAGATATTAGGAGGTGCTTCTTCACCAAGAAATTTATCAAAGGTTACAACTGTCTGCCTAGGGCAGTGGTATAGTCACCATCCCTGAAGCTGTTCAGGTGACATGTGGACCTGGTGCTAAGGGACATGGTTTAGTGTTAACATTTCAGTACAGTGTCGAAGATTGGACTGGATGATCTTTGAGGTCTCTTCCAAACAGGTATATTATGTGATATATGTGTTTCAAATATGATTTCCCAAAGTGGAATTTACCTGCACAGTGCTGACAGATTACACTGGCCATGGGACAACCAGCACATGCTGCTAGTGTTATGGCTGCAAAGATGATGGTGTTCAAGGCCAGATTGGATGAGGCCTTGAGTGAGCTGTACTAGTGGGAGGTGTCCCTGCCTATGGCAGGGGGTTGGAACTAGATGATCCTTGAGGTCCCTTCCAACCTTACCATTCTATGATTCTATGATTATGGGACTAGAACATCTGCCTTATGAAGAAAGACTGAGGGACTTGGGGCTTTTTGGCCTGGAGGAGAGAAGAATGAGGTAGCATCTATTGATGTTTATAAATACTTAAAGGATGCATGTCAGAAGAATGGGGCCAGTCTTTTTTCAGTGGTGCCCAGAGACAGGACAAGAGGTAACAGGAGCAAACTTGAACATAGGAAGTTCCACCTAAAAGTGAGGTGCTGCTTCTCTGCTTTGAGGATGGTAGAGCACCGGAACAGGCAGCCCAGAGAGGTGGTGGAGACTCCATCTCTGGAGTCATTCAAAATCTGCCTGGACAATGTCCTGTGCAACCTGTGCTGGGTGAACCTGCTCTGGCAGAGGGATTGGACTAGATCCCTCTGGATCCAATCTGGACTTCTCCAGAAGTCCCTTACAACTCTGTCAGTCTGTGATTTTGTGGGTGATGCTGGCCAGCTAACTCAACAGGGTGAGGGCATTACAAGTCAGACCCACGTTTTTGCAAATGCTGTCATCCTCCCAGCAGTCTCCAGGAAGTGCAAGCAAACACAGGTCTAATTTTAGCCTCCAATCCCCTTTCTCAGCCAATAAATCTGGCCCAAAATATCACAGAATCCTAGAATCAGTCAGGGTTGGAGGGGACCACAAGAATCCAGTTCCAACCTCACTGCCATGGGCAGGCACACCTCACACTAGATCAGGCTGTCTAGAGCCTCATCCAGCCTGGCCTTAAACACCTCCAGGGATGGAGCTTTTTGCTGGTTTGAGGCTAATTGGTCTATTTTAATGAGAAAAAATAGATTATAGGCTGTGAAGAGAAAACAATGGTGATGTGTACTTCACTCATAGGCTTGCTGAGACACATAAAAACAAGGACACGAGCATAGATAAGACAGTCTCTCTGTCAGAGTCGGTGTCTGTGTTTTCTATCTGGGCTTCTGCTGCTGTGTAACCTAACTCACCACTCTGCTTCTAACCCCTCCTTGCCAATCCTCCAAACTCACCTTGAATGTAAAGCAGACTTTGGGATAAGGTAGAGAGGTGGAAAGAAGATAGAAGTGTGGTTGGGAGCCCCTCCTGGGGGCTCTGATTTCTGGGAGGGGTATTGTGTTTCTGTGTTACTTTTAACTTGTATATTTCTGTGTCTAGCTGTAAATATTTGTAATATGTTGTAAATATCTCCTTATATATTGTGCTAAGCTGTGAATATAATGCTTCACTCCTTAACTTCCAGTTGGCTGAGTGTAGTCTGGGTGAAATCATTGGAGGGGGTGGGGGGTGGGGAGGCAGGTAACTCCCAAATCATCACAGGCTTCCTCCATCACCACCTCCCTGGGCAACCCCTTCCAGGGTCTCTCCACCCTCATTCTGAAGAACTTCTTCCTAACATCCAGTCTGAATCTACTCATTTCTAGCTTTGTTCCATTCCCCCCTGTCCTATCACTACCTGCATCCCAAAAAGTCCTTCCCCAGATTTCTTGTAGGCCCTTTTAAGACACTGAAAGGCCACAATAAGGTCACTTTGGAGCCTTCACCTCTCCAGACTGAACAGCTCAAACTCCCTCAGCCTCTGGAGGTGCTCCAGATGTGTATTGAGTCTGTTTCCCAAGAAGACCATGAGAAGGCCAAGAGACTGCAAGGTCTCTGATACCCTTTAGTGAAAACAGCTGTGTTGAGTGATTCTATGATTCTAAGAAAGCTGTGGAGAGAGTTTTACAAGGGCTTGCAGTGATAGGAGGAGAGGGAATGGATGGAAGCTGGAAGAGGGAAGATTTAAACTGCAGATTATAAAGAAATTCTTTACAATGAGGGGAGTGAGGCACTGGAACAGGCTGCCCAGGGAGGTTTTAGATGTCTGCACCCTGGAGGCGTTCGACACCAAGTTGGACAGGGACCTCAGCAACCTGGTCTAGTGGCAGTGTCCCTGCCCATGGCAGGGCAGGGATGGAACTAGCTGATCTTTCCATCCTAAACCATTCTGTGACTCTGAGTCGTTCCTATGAAACCTTTGCCCACTGTGGTCTGCACTCCACCAGCACCACTCTGTGCTGAACTGAAACTGCCGTATAAAAGCTGCCATATAATCTCCCTGCAACATATGTGCTGGTTGAAACATTAGACTGATATATTTAGAGGTACACTGGTGTAGGCTGTTATACTATAGAATGTGTGTGGTTCCTGTGTAATAATGCTGCTACCCTCCAGGGCCCATCCTTCAACTGTGACAGGAAGACACAGCAGAGAGGAACACACACACAAAGTGTCCTGTCCCTTAAGGAGGCCTCATCATAACTCCATGGTGGACAGATCATCAGCTGGGACCTTTCCTCCTCAGGGACCTGGCTGTACAAGAAGCCATGATGACTGTGGGGCAAAGAGGTGAGGGCTGGACTGTAGCTGGAAGGACAAGTTACAGACCTCATTGCTGCCTACAGCTACCTGAAGGGACATTGTGGTGAGGCTGCTGCTGGTCTCTTCTCGCAGGTCCAAGTGAACTCTGCAAGGAGCATCATCTCTTCTCCACCTTCCCAAGAGGAGCTTGTTCTGCAGCAACTCTCAACATTTTAAACTTGATCTCAAACAACAAAATAAATTAGAATGCTGCAAACATCTCTAAAGTGACATTTCCAGAAGGGTCCAGGGGCTCTCACTGCTGGAAACATCAAATGTTCCAGCTGGGGATGGTTAGTTTGAGGAAGAGGACGCTAAGGGGAGACCTCATTGCTGTCTACAGCTACCCAAAGGGACATAGTGGAGAGGCAGCTGCTGGTCTCTTCTCACAGACAGTTGGAGACAGAACAAGGGGGAATGGCCTCAAGCTGAGGCTGGGGAGGTTTAGGTTGGATATTAGGAAAAAGTTTTCACAGAGAGAGTTGTCAGGGACTGGAATGAGCTGCCCAGGGAGGTGGTGGAGTCACCCAGCCTGGATGTGTTTATGGGCGGTTTGGATGTGGTGCTTAGGGAGACGGTTTAAGGTGAATCTTGTAGGGTAGGGTTCTAGGTTGGGCTTGGTGATCCTGAAGGGCTTTTCCAACCTGTATGTTTGTGTGATTCTGTGAATGGCAGGGGCTCAGGTTCCCCAATCCCACATGACCCTATTTCCAGTATCCTCCACAGCAAAAAGAGCTGTGGTGCCTCAGTTTCTTCATCCATGAGGAAGATTATGCTATCTGCCATGCATTTAGAGGTTTGCCCCAAAAGCTCCACAGTAAGCATGGGGTTATCTCCCCATCACCATCTTCACATCTTCTGGTTTCATTTCAGACACAGCAAACCCATGGTGACACTCCCCTGGACAAACTACCACCAAGTGCAGGTGAGAGGATTTACATTTGAGCCAAAATCCTTTTTCTTGTTTTCATAAATCTTAGCAGCCCCATTCTCTGAATGGCACAGTTACATCTGGCTGGTTTTGCTCATTTTCAGTTTAATGTAAATACCAACCCTGGAAGTCATTTGGGAAGCTTGCATATGCTAATAATTTGTAGCTGAATTTTTTATTTTTTTTTTACATGAAACAATAATATTGATATTTTTCAAACTTTGCATGCCAAACACCGAAATTGAATTAAGCATTGTTTAAAATAACAATAATATAAATTTGTTTTAAATGAATTTAGTGTCATTTCACTGTTTGAAATGTAATGTGGGAAAATATTGCTGCTGGGGCAAGAGTAAATATCTAAGTCTATTAATTTTATTGAAGTAGTGGATAGATCCACATGAACTATTTCTCTGTGTGTTTGGTTAATATTTTATTGAAAATTGGTGTTAGCTCTAACTAATGAAAATCCAAACTCACTTCACGTATGAAGGTGTAAAATGCATCCAACAACTTAATAACCCATTAACTTCAATGGAACTTTTTTTATGTCAAAATTGAAAAAGAAAAAAAAAAAAAAAAGGAAAGAAAGAGGTGTTTCTAAGAGATGTATCAGAAGTGGAAATTGGCCAATACAGGCAGCCCTTAATCTGAATTAATGGGAAAACCTATCCTCCTATGAGGACGGGCTGAGAGAGATGGGGCTCTGCAGCCTGGAGAAGAGAAGGCTTCCAGGAGACCTTATAGTAGCCTTCCAGTATCTGAAGGGGGCCCACAGGAAGGCTGGGGAGGGACTATTGACAAGGTCTTGCAATGACAGGACAAGAGGCAATAGGTTTAAACTGGCAGAGACTGGGAGACTGAAACTGGATGCTAGGAGGAAGTTGTTTGCAGTGAGGGTGGTGAGACACTGGCACAGGTTGCCCAGGGAGGTTGTGGCTGCTCCCTCCCTGGAGGTGTTCAAGGCCAGGTTGGATGAGGCCTTGAGTGACCTGTACTAGTGGGAGGTGTCCCTGTCTATGGCAGAGGGTTGGAACTAGATGATCCTTGAGGTCCCTTCCAACCTTACCATTCTATGATTCTATGATTCTATGAAAGGATAACAAGAATGTGCAGCCAAGATCCTTCATTGTCCAGCAGCTACCAGCACCACTTGTTTGAAAGGATGATGCAAGAAAGTTCCCAAGATTAATGATATGATTGTGTACTTTTTAAACATAAAGCTTGTCATGGGTCAAAAATTGGAGTATTTTGCATTAATGATATGATTGTGTACTTCTTACACATAATGCTTGTCGTGAGTCAAAATTGGAGCATTTTGCATTAATGATATGATTGTGTACTTCTTGCACATAATGCTTGTCATGAGTCAAAATTGGAGCATTTTGCATTAATGATATGATTGTGTACTTCTCACACATAATGCTTGTCATGGGGTCAATATTGGAGCATTTTGCAAAGGGCAGTACAGTCAGGTCCGTTTTACATGTGATGAAACCAAAGCACAGAGCAGGGATGTCGTTTGCCTGGGCTCACCCTGTCAATGACCAGGGTATCACCAGGAACAAATCCCTGTCTCTTGACAGCTAATCTAGTGCCTAAGCCAAGATGGTCTCCTGCTTCAGGAAAATGCTTCCTTTGTAGGTAGCACTTGAACACATGTTGAAGTCAAGGGGACTTAAAACGTCTGCTCGAAGTTAAGCCTATACTTAAGTACTTTCCAAACAGAGGGTAAACTTAAACCCACGTTAAAGCGCTTTCCTGAATCCGGGCAAAATCTGTCCAAAGCGCTTCATTCTTCTAACTGCCATAATTAATGGTGTGGAGAAGTTGAATCTGGAGATTTCTATCTCTTTCCATCCCTTGCTTTGTTGTTATTTCCCCAGGTTTTTCAGAAAGAAGAAGAGGTAAGGAGGCTGTTTTCTTTTTTTTTTTTTTTAATTTTTTTTTTCTTTTTTAGCGGTCCTTCTAATTCTAACTCCGCATGTCCTTCTTATCTCGATGAAATTTCAGTGTTTGTTGTTACTGTTTTATTGTGGAGCCTGCTACGCTTGAGACTGGCAGGCTTTTATGTAATTATCAAATCTCAGATCTGTGTAAGGTGAATCAATGTGTTTATTAGGAGAGGGCAAAACAGCCTAAACGACACGTTGGAAAAATAACAGGAAGCCTAAACCCGGTATCACGTTGAGTTTGAAAAAAGTCCTCACTACTCTGTGGCTGTATACTTCTGAAGTTATGAAATTGCAGTCATGGCAGATCAGAGCACGTATCTTGTTTGACAGAAGTGAGAGTGAATATCAAAGTGGTATTCTTCCTTCCAGCAAATTAAAACTGCAGGGTTTACGCAGTGCTCCACTCAAGAATCCCATCAGAAGGCAACTTATTTCTGTGTAACACCGATAACAGTTCAGTTGTGCCAATGCAGGCTTGAAGAGAGGCATATGTAGCCTCAATCATACAGCCAGACAGTGTGATCTGCAGGATCATTGTTGTGCAGAGGAGTTGCTACCTGTTAACCTGGGTTCAAAGTACCAACTGGTGCTTGAGGCGTTATCTAGGCTTCAACCGGGGACTATAAAAAGCAGCGAGCTGTATATCAGGGCCGAGACAGACAAAGCTTCACACATTCCCTCTTACTGAAAAGCTACCTAGAGCTGAGAAGACAGCTTGAGTGGACAGCCATTCAATATTCATCTTACCTTGAACTGAGTAGTTAGCTGACAAAAGTTGACACTATGTTTTCAGCCCTCATCTAAAAAAAGGCAGAGAGGTTGTCCCTGAACTATACATTTTTATTGCTAGCAGTAACTCATGCTTGTGTTTAAAGCAGATAAAATTAGTAGGGCAGGACAACTGAAATGCTGGGGATTTTATTAAAAGAAGATGTAGAAGTTATCTGCAATTTACATTGTTCAGTGAGGAAAACCTATCAGGATAAGATTTAGAGATGAGCAGATAAATAGCCTTGCAAAGAGTGTATGAAATGAAATTGGATGTGTTAGCAGTGGAAGAAAGGGTAGATCGGAAAGAGAAGCCTTGTCTTGAAAGTTAGGAGATGAAGGTTTCATGTTAAAACTATGAGACTGAAAAGATTGTGTACAGTAAGGAAAAGAAACAACAGAGCTCACTAACCACATAAAAGAAGAATGTCTGGATCTACCCCGTGGTAAACATGAGTTTAGGATTGGTATGCCTCATCCAGATATTGAAGGGGCACTACCTTGGTTTTCCCTGGGGATGGAGATGGCTAATGGGCATGAGTGAGTAGAACTGGAGAGAGTCATGTGCAACACACCTATCTCCAAGCGCTTCATGTGTTTAAGTCTGTAAGGATCAGATCAGCCCCCAGAGAGAGAAGGGACTGACACATGAAATCACCATCCCTTTAGCAAAGATTCTCAATAAACTGTTCAAAGTCTGATTACTCTGCCCTGAGCATTTGACTGGAGAGTAGCAAACACAGTACCTGTAATAAAGGATGGAGCAGCTGTTCAAAAGTGATTAGGGAAACTCCTGGCTGTACCTTAATACAATGCAATGCTTTAGAGCAGCTTTTTAAATAGCTGAACATATGAAGGCACATGGAAAATGGGATAAATTTAAGATGGGTTTGTGAGAGAGAGATTGTGCCAGGCTCCTTGGAGAGCTTTCACTGAGCAGAAGTCAAGAACTGTGTGATGCCCCAGTCTAGCTGGGTTCCTCTGAAGAATTGAATACATTGTGCTGTACAGGGAATTAGTGGTGATGGTGGAGAAGGTGTGGATTAAAAACAGTGTTCTGTCAAGGGGCAGAGAATGGCCAAAGGGGCAAGTATGGAAGGTGACTTGGGAAGGAGATATGAAGAACTGGGAAGTGGTTATGGAGTTTCTTGAGTTTCTAATGAAACACACTGCTAATAGAAAATTTGGGAGCCCTGTTGGTTCGGATCAGCTTGCACAATTTGGGTATTGCGAAGTACAAAGGCAATGCACAGTGGGACCAATAACAGAAGTTTGTGCCTTAAACCACAGACTCCTTGACTTGAAAGACAGACATAGTGAAAGACTGCCTTTAACACTTGGGGAATAAAGACAGGCCACTCTGCAGCCTAGCTGTGCACAGAACAGCCACAATCCTAGAATATATCCATTTGATTGTGGAGCTGCAGCAGTGCTAATGTTGTTGTAGAAGACACAAAGGAAAACCTGAGTGGGACAGTTGTGGTTACCCATGTTTAAGATTCAGACTGGCAGGGTTACTGGGGTGACTGGGGAAATAGAGAAGATATTTTATAAAAGAAGGCTGAAAGAGCAGGGCTTGTTCAGCCTAATAACATGAAGGCTGGGAAGAGATAGGCCTGCTCTCCAGAAATACATCGGGGGGGTAAACACTAGGGAGGGATAAGAGCTATATAAGCTGAAATGCTGGCACAAGAACAAATAGGCAGGAACTGGCTCTGAATAAATCAAGGCTGGAAGTTAGAGGGAAGCTTTAAACTGACAGAGGAAGGGGGTTCTGCAACAGACCCCACCAGAGTGAGCAGGACAAAAAAAAAACCTCCATAGTTTTAAGGTGATGTTTGATAAACTGATGAAACTTAACCAATTTTATTCCCTGTGGAGTACAGAGCCAGGCTTGATGACTTAGAACAGCCCTTCAAATTCTACAGCAAATTTAATGTCCTAAGATGTGTATTGGCAATAATGCACACTGGAATAATTATTTTAGGCTCTCTGCAGCCTCTGGCAAGCTCTAATTACCTGGCATTGGCAGCACAGTAGGAAGGTGGAGCAGGGCAGGAATCAGTTCCTGTTCACTGCTACAAGAAATGTAATTACATCCATAGTCACTGAGAGCAGAGGTGCTTGTACTGTGCTGGAGACCAGCATTTTTTATGTTCACCAACACAGACTTCCTGCAACATCCATGGGGCCTGACCTCAAAACTGTGACTTCCCATGACTAGATAGAAGGAACTGAGTCCCAGCAAAACATCTGGAAACTGTCACCTGAAATATCCTGCTCTGCAACACTTTCTTGGCTTCGGTGAGCCCAGCCAATTGGGGCAGGTCAGAAATTGATGTTATCAGGAAAAGCTGCAAACCAAACTGTGATACATCTAACCTCAAGTTTCTCTGTACCCTACAAATGTTCCCAAGTGACCTGTGGATGATTTTACCCCCTCAGAGAGTATTTCTCAAAGAAATAGAAGTAAGAAAGGAATAGCAGTCTGCTGTGTTCTAAAATGACCACTTAAAACACTACATTTGCATAAGGTAAAGATTATCTGATGCAAACCACCTGAAGGTCACAGAGCCTGAATATAAGGTCACCAAAGGATCTCCAGGTTCATGTCATCAGGTGGAAGAATAACGATGGATGTGTTTTGACAATGTTTATGTTTAATTTAACAATTAACACTGGCCTCACCTATTGATCTTTAAGCAAACATTCGTTAGGGTGCACAATGACATTGTAGTTAGCAACTTCGGATTGTATTAGTTGCCGTTTCAGCTGAGCTGCATTAAGAAATGTTAATTGCAACAGTCTTGAGGAAGGAAAACTGAAACAAAAGGATAGCCATGTCTTTGATGAATGTCCCTGCTCTGGGCAGAGATGCCATTGACAGGGGCCTTAGAAGGGAAACAGCTCTTTTCTTTTTCCCACTTGGGCGATATGTAGTTAAGTCTTATCTCATTGCCAGCTCTGAGTGAGATTGATCACTTTTTAATTTGCCAAATATGATTTAAGCCCCTTTCGCACTGATGTGAATGTTACCAGCCTTCAGCTTTGATTATTGCAGTGGGGGGGGGATGAAAGTTTGTTGGCAGAGAGCACTGAGGACCCTGAACAGGAAAGCACTACAAAAACTCAAAGTGCAGTGTCAGGCAAGCCTACAGATGGAACAGCGCTGCAAGGCCCTGCTCTCTTATTGTCACTACTATTTAGACTGGATGTTAGGAGGAAGTTCTTTCCAGTGAGGGTGGTGAGACACTGGCACAGGTTGCCCAGGGAGGTTGTGACTGCTCCCTCCCTGGAGGTGTTCAAGGGCAGTTTGGATGAGGCCTTGAGTGACCCATACTAGTGGGAGGTGTCCCTGCCTATGGGAGGGGGTTGGAACTAGATGATCCTTGAGGTCCCTTCCAACCTTACCATTCTGTGATTCTATGATTCTATCCAGGAAACTCCAGGAGAGCTCAGAGGTGGAGTCTAAAGACAACTGCTGCCTCCATCTCAAAAAAAACCCATGTCTACCTTCTTCCCTGTGCCCACTGCAGAATTCTGGTAGCTCTGCAGTGAACTGTACCTCAACCCTGGAAATAACTAAAATCTGAGCATATTGATAGGAAGGAAGAAGAGGAAAAATGCAGCCCTTTCTTCCTTACTGGCAGCCATGTTGTTGTAAATTGGCTTAAACTGGACCTACAACCATACCTGAGAGGCTGTGGAGTGTGTGCTCCACACTACCAAGGCAAGAGGAGCTCCCTGGGGAAATTTCAGGTGAAGTAGTTAGGGGGCTTGGCAAAGGGCAGAAAGAATTAACCTGCAGAACTGAGGGGATGCATCTGGTCACACAAGAAGTCAGAGACGCAGGCAAAAACAAACCAGAGCCACAGTCTCAGTGACTATCCTCAAAGTTTTAACCATTTTAAAAAGTGCTGTGCATTGGTTGTATTTGCCCTGGGCTCATGGTAGCTAGTGACTGAATTAACATTCCTTAGCAAGTTGCCTTCATCAGCTGAGCGATCTTGATAGCATCTATGGAAGAAATGGAGCTTGCTAGGATTGCATGGAGGGCTGTGAGGCAATGTAGTGGTTGGAAAGCAAGATGACGTGTTAAATCAAGGAAATGAGATAGTATTTTGGACAGACTGGAGGAGAAGGAGAGGAACTAGAAAGAAAAGGAAGTCAGGAGGTGACAGAAGAGCTGATCATAACAGAAACAGGCATTTTAACAAGGGAGTGAGTGAGAAAAGGGCTGGTTTGAGAGCCTTTTCTGGAAGCTTCCTAATCTACTATTTTTATAACCTTCTCCTGACCCTTTTTGACTCGTGTCCTCAATTATTTGGGGTAAGCATTGTCCCTATCTTTGTTAACTCATCTATATGTGCATGCAACCTAATGACATGGGTGAGCTACTTAATCCTAGTCTGTCAGTGTCATCTTGGATTAATTTACTCCCTCTTCAGCACTGACTGTCACTTGGATAAGTGTCTCCTGCACCTTTTTTCTCCTTCTGCTCTTTTCTTCCCCTTTGGTCATGTCTTTGGCAAAGGGCCCTGTAGCTGCAATGTCCCTTGTGACATTCCACCAGATCCCCTCATCCACACTAAATACTGCAGACGTGCCCGCTTTGTCTGCTACCTCCATCTTAATTCTTTATCTGCTTACATGGTTAGTGTCTCCCCCTCCCCTCCCCATTACTGACCTTGTGGATTAATGTATAGTACAGGACTGTAAGCTTTCTTGAAGGCTGGGTGAATTGTGTCCTCAGCTCCCCATCTGTCGACATCGCCTCTTATTGCCTTCTGCACAGTGACACAGACACAGCTGAGACTTCGTAGGAAGCAGATGAAAGAACTGGTTGCTGGTTTTTTTCCTTTTTCTTTTATAATTTTTGACAGGGAGCTTCCAGTTTGACAACTGGTCTCTACTAGTGTCTTCCTTGTGGGTGTCTTGTTTAATCAAGGGATTGTAAAGTCTGAATATTAATCAGGTCTATTTAAAGAAGTTGGAGACATAAGGTGTGTAATTGCTGTCGTAGTGTGGAAGCCTAGGTTCAGTCAACACTGTCTAGCTTGTGTGGCTGAAATATAAAGGTTAAATATTGTGGATCAGGCAAGAGAGTAGAAGGTGAGACTACAGGATGAATAACTGGAGAAGAGCTTAGTGTTCTGGGGCTTTTAGAGTTGCTTCCAAAGTTGGATTGGGAAAAACCTTTCTGCGGGTATCCAGAGAGCAAAGCTCTCCCTTGGCCAAATGTAACCCCTGGTAAGAAGGCAGCCTCTGGTAACAAGAAAACTAAGGACCACCAAAGATCCTTGGGAGCACATCCTCTGGCAAGAAAGTTGGAGCACCCCATGGAAATACAGTGTTAATGTCAACCAAAGAGCAGGCATGCCTGTGCAGGGTATCTGTTCTGTAAGAGGTGGTTTGTGTCCTGGGGAATAGCAGTTGATGTCCAGACTCCTGACCAGAGTCTCAAGAGAAAGATGTCACATTGGAGATGTTGGGCACCTTTTGGTTGCTTGTGGTCTGAGATTGTCTTTCCTTTTGTCACTGTATCTCCCCAGAGCACTGGCTGGAGATGTGCAGAGAGCTGGGTTTCCTCTTTCATTTCCAGCTCTTACTTTGCATGACAAGATGATGAAAAGCTCTTGAAAATAAATGTAGTGTTTTCTTTGCAGTCAGCTTTGTAGCATGACTACCGTGTGCTTTGGTGCAAAGAATTGCATATTGCTTTTCCTGAATGTTTGCTTTCCCATTTTTCTTTGCTCATATGCTGGGATCTGCCACTCCTCCCACCAAACACACACAATCTACAGCTCCACATACTATTGTCCATTTGTGAATTACATAACTGGGTTTCTCTCCTCAGGAACATTTATTGTGTCATTGGGTATTTTGCTCTCTGAAATAGGCAGGTCGATGATTTGCCATCATGACTTCACCTCTTTGGATAGGGATGGTTATGGAGTTGTCCAGGAGTCATTGAGGCTCATCCAGACCAGTTATGCATCAGGCCTAACTCCATTTTGAAGCCCACAGAATTAATCTGCTTTACAGTCCCCAGGAGTGTTGTCACTCTCTGCTAAGAGTTGGAAAATGCCATTGAAACCATCAGGCAGACTGTGCAGCTGAGGAAAGGAAGTACAAGGAACAAATGCAAACACCAGACTCCTCATCACCTGTGCCCTCATTCTTCAGCTATGAAGAGTGGTGTACAGCTTGGGGCTCCTTGATAGAAGACACTAACCAACAGCAGAGGTCATCAAAATGATCAGAAACTTCAGACAGGATGGGTACAGGGGAAGTGAGAGTCCTGAGTTTGCCCAGCCTTAGGAAGGGGTAGCTGAGAGCAAGGTGGCTTCAGTGAATTAATGGTCATAGAGGAGCAAGAACCAGACTGTTCTTGGAGGCACATTCCAGAAGAGCAAGAGGCAACAACCACAAATAGCATCACAGAAAATTAGACTTGGGTATTAAGAAAAAAAAAAACAAAACCTCCATATAAACCTCCATATGAGGGTACACTGGAACAGGGAATGAAAAAGTTGTGGGATATCCATGTCCCCTGGGGAAACCAGCTGACCATCCAGCTTTGAGATAACTGTTTGGTCCCTGACTTCTTTCATTTAACTTTAGACATAGCTGTAGAAAGTGGTGGCTTTGTAATAGAGAAACAATCTTTCAGCAGAGATAACTGCTACTGCTTGTTGAAAAATAAGAGTTTCTGTCCCATGGGAAATTCTGGTATTTTCATATTTGTTTTCATCTCAAATTGGAACACATAGCTCCTAAAAAGAATTGATTTGCAAATGTCAGAGTGTTTCATGTTGACATTTTGAGATAAAATGTAATATTTTTTGTTTGAATCAGGTCATCATTTGCTTCTGCTTGAACAGCCTCTTGCTTACAGGACCCATAGCTCTACATTTCCTGTGATCCCAGGAAAACCTCCACTGCCTAAACTGTTTATATCACAGAGTGCTCCCACTTCTTCCAGCAGCTGAGTTACCTGTGGGAATCATGAGTCTTCCAGCACAAGCAGATGTAGAATAAAAAAGGAATCCTCAGTTTTCTGACTGGAACAATTTTGAGGAAACATTTTTTTTTCTTATGTGGAAACTCTTAGTTTGTGCAAATCTCATTTTTTAAGGGGAAAGTAGGGTTTTTTTTCCCCTCCTCTTTTTTTTCAAAGGGAAATTGTTCCCTGGATCCAAAGTGCAGCACTACATTCACACAACACATATGTGTGTGAAGATTCTTCTTTTCTACTTTAACAAAGGCTGCAGCCACATTCCGTCTCACATGTCAGCTCAGACTTTCCCCCTTCAGTTGCAGTGGAATTAACCCAGTCACAACGACATGGCCAGGACTGTATTTGGCCCAAAGAAGAGATTTCTCATCTGTAATAATATCACAGAGATGGAGGCACAGCTGGTGTGAACCAAGGAAATCAGTGGAGTTTAGATGGCTCGTACATGCCAAGGACCAGCCCCAGAAATACGAGTGGCTAACTACCTGTAGTGCTTACAAATGTATTTACAGTCCATTTCCAGTGCTGCTTTGGGCAGAAGACAGCACATTTGCAGGCTTGCTTACTCAGTCTGGCAGGAAGGGGTTTTCACACTTTCTGCTCTGTTAGCAGCACCCAAGGTGGATCTCCTCTCCTGTTCCTCTTCTCCCAGCTAAGGCTGTTTGTCTAAAGCCTCTGCAATATCCACCTGTAGATTTTCCATTGTTTCTGTGCTCTAAACCATGTGTTTTGCAAAGTCAGTGTGAGCTGAACCCCGGCATCTGAGGACATCGTTTGGGCTTAAAATTTGTAGCACATTAGGAGCATGCTAATTGCCTAGGGTGACGTCCAGCTGACAGCTGATTTGATCGTGGCTGTGTTCTCGTTCCTGCTTAAAATTCTAGCTCCTAAATAAGTGAATGATGGGATCAATAGCTTGGCTCTGGTAACAGGAGGGCTGTGGTGAGCCACTGTGATTTTGCCTTCACCTTTTTCTTCGCCAACTAATTATGACAAAAATTACATACCAGGTGATCTTTGCTTGCTCCTGAGATACTTTTAACACAGTGTCCTGGGCACTTTCCCCACAACCAGTGCCCTTTGTCATTTGCCTCTCTGGTTTCCTGTTGGTTACATTTGTTGACAAGCGGTCAGATTAATTCATCTAAGTTGTGTCCTTTCTGTTGTGTTGTCTGGCTGGGGAGTTTCCTTCTGGATGCCAAGGTGGGCATTTAAAAATATAACCCACTTGATTGCTTGCACAAATGTTTGCTGATGAAGGTATCTCCACAGTGAGAAAATGTCAATCAACTTAATTGCATGTGCAAATTCCACTCTGCATGTGTAAATACCGTATCTGCGTGTGGGTTTAGTGTCTGTACTGGGGAATTGGGCTTTGCTACCTTTTAGATACTTTTGTTAAGAATTCCCCTTAGGTCCTGTGAGGTGTCTGAAATAGATGTTTTGCCGTGTGATGTTCAGGCCTTACAAAGATTTGAAACCCGTTGAAGGGGATGTGGTGGACTCTGCTGCAACCTGAGGTGCTTGAACACACACTCCCTCTAAAGGAGATGGCAAAAGGAAATGTGCTGTCACCTTGAGTGGCTTTGACTCTCAGTCCAGCATCTTAAAAATAGAAATTCAGCAGTACTTTAAATCCAAAGCTCCCCCAGCTTTGCCCTGGCAGGTAGGGGTGCATATTTTTTTCTACCAGCACTGCAATGGATGGAGTAAGTGCCAGCAGAAACGTTAAGATGAGTTAAGGTAGCAGTGATATCTTCCATCCATGCAGCCAGGAGAGGCATGGCTGGGTGTCAGAGCTCTTACACAGCCTTGGGCTGGACAGTTAGAAAGAGTTAACGGCACATTTACATGACTGAGAAGAAACAACTACGGGAAATGCCCAGTTTACTCAGTAAAAAGTAAAAAGATGTGGATTGGGAGGCTCAGGGAGACAAAAGACTCACAGAAAACTCGAAGCTGTACATCCAGAAGAGAGATCATCTATTTTAGTGGCCTGCTAAACATCAGACACTTTATAGCCACATCTCTGCATAGCTGTTTTAATTGGTCACTATAAAAGAAGTGCAGTGAAATTTCTCTCTCCACAGTCTTTGGAGGAGATTTTCCTACTTTACCCAAGCACTTTCCATTGGAACCTCTCTATGAAATCAAAGCAGGCATCTCTCTAACCCTCTGGCTGATAAAAACCAGCAACACTTTGCTTCAGACTAAGGTGAAACAAACCCTGCAAAAGGAAGCTGAGGAATAATTTGCTTTAGATAAAGTTACTTTGCTTGGAGGTTATCTTCAGCCACAAAGCAGAAGAGTTGTTATCTGATCTCAAGCAGCATGAATCTTTACTTGCCAGTCTGCAGGAGAATAAGGTCTCCTCATTCTTCCTGGCCATGGTTTCCAAACCCTTTCTTTTCTCAGGATGAGTGCCCAGGTGTACCTTGTCCCAAGATGAAGCTGTATTTCGCCAGTGTGCCAGTTGCAGGACCAGCAATGCCAGACCCTATGTCTCACAGTTTATTGTCAAGAGTGTTGCTGTTTACTGTCTCTTGTTCTTCCTGGTGCTCGCTTCTTCCTCTACCTTTGCTTCTTCCTCTGCTTTTACTTCTTCTAAAGATGTTTGTGCTTTAGAAATAAAGAAAGAAGGAAAGAAGGAAAGAAGGAAGGAAGGAAAGAAAGAAAGAAAGAAAGAAAGAAAGAAAGAAAGAAAGAAAGAAAGAAAGAAAGAAAGAAAGAAAGAAAGAAAAGGAAAAAAAAGAAAGAAAGAAAGAAAAGAAAGAAAGGAAAGAAAGAGAGAGAGAAAGAGAGAAAGAGAGAAAGAAAGAGAAAGAAAGAGGGAAAGAAAGAGAGAAAGAGAAAGAGAGAAAGAAAGAAAGAAAGAAAGAAAAGAAAGAAAGGAAAGAAAGAGAGAGAGAAAGAGAGAAAGAGAGAAAGAAAGAGAAAGAAAGAGGGAAAGAAAGAGAGAAAGAGAAAGAGAGAAAGAAAGAAAGAAAGAAAGAAAAGAAAGAAAGGAAAGAAAGAGAGAGAGAAAGAGAGAAAGAGAGAAAGAAAGAGAAAGAAAGAGGGAAAGAGAGGGAAAGAGAGAAAGAGAAAGAAAGAAACAAAGAGAAAGAAACAAAGAGAAAGAAAAGAAAGAAAAGAAAGAAAGAAAGAAAGAAAGAAAGAAAGAAAGAAAGAAAGAAAGAAAGAAAGAAAGAAAGAAAGAAAGAAAGAAAGAAAGAAAGAAAGAAAGAAAGAAAGAAAGAAAGAGAAAGAAAGAAAGAAAATTATTGTGTAACCCTGCAGTACAGGAATCTGATTAAGAACAGGCACAGCATTTCAAAGAGCCCTGGGAGAGGTAAAGAAAAATTGTCTGTATGAGCTACTTTGAAAAATGGTCATGCATTATATTGCCATAAAATAACAATCAGGGGCTAGAAGAACAAGGATTATTGCCACAGAAAGCCACCTCTCCCGAACGGCAGTGCTGCATTAAACCAGTTGTGTAGGCAATATTTCGTTAGAAGTAATATCGTTACTAGCAGATGTCCATTTTCAGCAGGGCAAATGTAGATGGGATTTTATTGTTTCTCACTTCCACATAAATGGATCTCGAATGGTCATAGCCCTGATTATGAAAAGCTGCAATTAAATGGTAAAGTAATAAAGCTCAGGTAAGCCACCTTCCCCAGAAACTCATCCTCCTTCCAAAGGGCAGGCAGACATAAAAGGCAGGTTTTAAAGCGCTAACCTGCTGCAGTTTTTTGGAGTTGTTTTCGAGGCTGTGTTTACCTCCTTTCCAGATCCATGCAAACAAACCTGCAGATTAGCGTGTTTGTGTGTGTGTGTGTGTGTGTGTGTGTGTGTGCGTGCGCAAGTAACCCAATTTCTGCCCTTCCTACTTGGCCCAGATTAGCGGCCGAGCCCTGCAATGTGCTGGTGAAACATCCAAGCTGGAGCAGGGGCTTAGATTTTTCTGTATTTGATGTAACAGGTAGATAGAAATGTTCCCTCATGGGAGGAGGTTTATTTGGTGCAGCTCTGTCGTTTTGTTTATTTACCGAGAGTCGCAGTCTTATTTTGATGCAAAACTCTGCCTCCCCCATCCCCCTTCCCCTCCCTTCTTCCCTGGAAGTGACATGATCAAAAGCTATTTCTTCTTCAGAGTGATTTCCAGTAACCTCCGGAGCAGTTTTTTTAATTAAATAAACCTCATCTTGTCTAGCTTTCTGGTCAGCATTTTGAACCCCCTGCAGATGGGTCTGAAGGATTAACAGCAAATCCTCCTCGACCCAGCTCAAGCAGATGGGCGGCATGTGTCTGATAAATACTAGGACAAGGTCTGCTTCCTCGTGTTTCCAACAGATAGACGGTATACCCTGTAAATTAAATTTAAAATGGTGGCCCTTTCAACCCTTAGAATAGCAGAGGAAAAGGAATACAAATGATATGAATTTCCTATTTCGAGCACATTGTCACCTCATGACCGCCGAGTCAAACATCACCTGTTGGGCAAGTGGTACCTCCAGGGAAGGCTGGGTCAGTAAAACGCTGAACTTACTGAGAGCACAATGTGTGTGAGCCCTCACGGGTGTCTGCTGCATCTCCTTGCTGATGGCTTTTATTTGCATATCACTTCGCAGAGTACCCTCTTTCCAAATGAATGTCTCTTTGACACTGGTGCTCATAAAGCTGTTTCAAGAGGAGGCAGACACCAGGTTCCTGGGTGTGCGGAGAAGTAAAATGCCCTGCCATGTACAGTGGAATTGTGCTCAGTTACTCAAGGAGAGAACTGGGCCCTTTTCCCCAACTGTTCGCTTGCGAGGGTCAGGAATGTTGAATCCTGCTTCCTGGGGGACAAGAGCAAGGCACAGAAATGGAGGGAAGTCTCCCTTCTAGTCTCACATGCCCCGATAGAAGTCCTCCAGGCTTGTGGATTTGCCAGTTCCTTAGCAGAGACAACTTCACAGAAATAAACATTCTCTTTCTTTCCTCTGCACTGTTTTGTTTCTTGGGGTTTTGGTTTGTTTGAGTTTTTCTGTGGTTTGTTTTTGGTTGCTTTTTTGTTAATTTTTGGGTGAGTTTTTGTTTCGGTCGGTTGGTTTGTTTGATGTCATTTGTTGGGGTTTGGGTTTTTTGTTGGGTTTTGTTTTGTTTTGTATTGTTGTGGTGTTGTTGGTGGTTGTTTGTTTAATGGGAAGAGGAAAAATACAGGCATTTGTAAGTGTTGTCCTTTATCTGTCATTCTTGCCATTTCTTGCCCCTAGGATTGGTGATTGCTCAGGGACTGCTCACGGACACAAAGATTTGTCTGCAATTGCACTGTGCATGGCCACTGCCTGACAGCATTAGTGGAAACTGCCTTTCCCCAGTGACCTTGCTGCTAAGCTGGAGACTGCCGGTGACTGTCACCTCCAATGACACTGCTCAGAGGGTCCTTGTCAGAACAATTACCACTGGTATGTCACTAGATCGTCTAGCAGAGCCTTTTGCTCCAGAGTGGGGATACCTGTGATACTCGAGGTAAGAAGCGTTGTGCTTAATGGGGGGATGTGACACACTTGTGAAGTCTGTAACGCTACATCGCTGCAAGCCAGAGGAGGAGGTGGCAGGAGCAACGCAGAAGCAGCAAATAAGGACATCATTTGAAGACTCATTTGAAATGGAAGATGGAGAAGGGATGGCGTCTGAGGCTATCTCCTCTTGGAGACACCAATACACAGTGGAGAGCAGGCTTCTCTTTTCTGAAATATTGGTTTTCATTCTCAGATAATTTAGGCTGTGATTTAAGAAACAAGACAAAACAAAGCAAACCAGAAACAAACAAACAAACAAAAAACCCACCACAAAACTAAACCAATTTGACAGTAGCAAGCAAGCCAGCCAGCCAGCCTTTCCTTCCAGGACATTCAAGTAGCTGCAGGGTCATATCTTCTGCAAAGCCCTTTGTAGATAAGGTGCTATGGGATGGATGCTCTCTTGGAAGGGTGATAGCAGTGGGAAAAGGGGAGAATTCAAAGGAGGAGTTTAAAATGCCATAAAGCCGTTGGACTAAATGTGCAGCTGTTGCAAACCAGCTTACTTTTGACTGTGGGTGGACTTGCATCGTGTTACACAGCTAAAAAGCTGGTCCACAAAATCAGAAACAGTATAACAGAAAAGAGACAACCAGCCTATTTTCTCGCTCCTGGGCAAGTTTTGATTGTCTCTGGATGCTATTCCTGCTAGTTCTCATTTTTAATTATCTAAATGACACTTTCCACATCGTTTCCTTCAGCGAGATCATTGTGGGTATAAAAACACATTTCCTTATGCATTACTTACCCCTCAGGACTGTAAAGTGCCACGGTAAAAGAAGCAATTTCTTTTATGATATATGCCCATGTCAGTTCACCTTTAATCTTTGTCAGGAGAAACGTTTAAACTTCTTAATGATGGCTTGGAAGTTTGAGTGAGTGAGTAGGCAAGAAAGAAAACAATTCACTGACTGATTTTTCCAAATAATCACATTAGCTTGGAAAATTAGTCAGCTCTTTTCTTGGCTTCCCCCAAATGTCTTCTTTTTCACCACTTTAGCTGTCTTTTTTTATCTTATCTGCTTACACAGCTATAATATTGGAGTCAGATAACTCCCTGCCTTTTCATGGCCTAGTGCAAGAAAGATAAGTGGAAGTTAACAGTTGTATTGTCAGATAATGTGGAGTCCCTGACAGCACGTACCTGTCTGCTCACTGAATGTTTCTTCACTTGCCAGTAGGACGTAGAAATTTATTTTGAGCCAGAGGTGGCACAGTCACAGGGCAAAGCAGGGCTCAGTAGCCATTTTTTTAAAGCAGATCTGGCCTGCTGGAGAACTGCTAAAAGGAAATTTCCTTTTTTTTGTGATAGGAATAAACTTGATGTTTGCAGCACCCATACGAAGGATTTTTTTGTGTGGCTGGGAGGGTGTTTGCAGCATCCATACAAAGGATTTTTTTGGTGTGGCTGGGAGGATGTTTGCAGCACCCATACAAAGGATTTTTTTTGAGTGGAATAATTTCTCTGAAGCTGTGTAATTTTTGTCTTTTTTACTTTTTCATCAGGGTTGCAGTTCTAAATATTTTGAAGATGGATTTTTCTGTGTTTTATTAAAAACATGGAATAACAAAAATGTGGATTTTTTTTTTTTCAGCTTTGCTGGTTAAAAACTTTCCTTTTCCGTGTAAAACATTTCTAGCAACATATTTCTGCAGACTTTCAAGAAGATTTAAAATCACCGGTGAAGAATAAAGTAGAGAAAATCTCACCTGAATATGTTTTCTTTAACAGTAGTAAACCCCAGACTATGTTTCTTGACTTGTCTTTTCAACCAAGTTTCTGCGAGAGATGCTCAGAACTCTTTACCTTCCTGCAGGACTTCTCCAGTGCCAGCTCACAGTTGTTGGCTGAGGGTGAAAAGACAACGAGACCTACACTAGGAAAGAAGCATCCCTCCTCTCTTCTCTCTACTGTGTTCTGTGCTCCAAGGGCAGGGAAACACCTTAGGCCAGAGCTGGCAGCGGGTGAGCAGTTGGACTGGGGGGTGTAGGAGGCTGCATCTCCAGCCTGGCCCCTCATCTCTTCCTGCTGAAGGACCTCACAGCGTGGGTAAGCCTTAGAAACATTTGTGAGGAAGGATGATTTATTCTCCACTTTCAAGTGATACTGTGAACCTTTTGAAGCAAAGTAAGGTGGTTATTTTTTTGTTGTTTCCTTTTTTTTTTCCCAGGGATTCCCCAAGTGGATGGCTGTCAAAGATTTTAATATACTGCAGGCACAGCAGCTAATTCTCAAATCTCTTGCAGAAGGATCTTACAGAGGGAAGCTAGGATGCAAATCCTTTTGAAGGCTTTTTCCATTTTGAAACCTATAAATAGGAAAGTAGGGCAAAATGACTTTGACAAGTTTAGGCCTCACCTTCTTTAATTACTCTCTTTGGATCAACAACCTGACTGCAAACGCTTATCTGCTCCAACATTGTGCACAGGTTTGGAGTTTATTTTTTAAGAGCAGTGCATGACAATTCTGCATAATATTTTTAATACCTCTGGCCTCCAGAGATTTCCACATTCCAGTCCATCTTTAAATTTCTAATTGATATAAAGAGTGAACAGGCCTGAATTGTCCTCTCAGTACAAAAAGTCTGCCCATTTATTATTCTTTAAGAATGCTAAATTTTCTTCCTAATTCTGTTTTTACATTTCTTCTCTCTCTCTCTTTTTTTTTTTTTTTGTTTTTAAATAAATGTGAACAATCTAAACTGATTGCCCTGCTGATGGTTGGTAATAATAAACCATTAGTAATGATGATAAACCATTGGTCATTAATAATAAACCAAAGTACAATAGCTAATAGTAACTGATATAAACCAAGAGTATAAAAAATCAGTTACAAGAATATTGTTTGAAGAAAATTGTGCCTGGTTGCTCTTCTTGAATGTGTAATGCTGTTTTCATAAACAAAACAGGGATCACATGTACAGAGAGTAAAGAAGGAGGCAGCTGGCATCATACTGCATGGAGCACAAAGGAAAAATAACACAAATACAGAATCATAGAATCATAGAATGGTAAGG
>VWZE01006797.1:32415-52311 GCA_013396675.1 Eubucco bourcierii | reverse complement strand
CTATGGCAGGGGGTTGGAACTGGATGATCCTTGAGGTCCCTTTCCAACCTTACCATTCTATGATTCTAAGTCTTTACTGTGAGGGTGGTTGGACACTGGCACAGGTTGCCCAGAGAAACTGTGGATGCCTCATCCGTAGATGTGTTCAAGGCCAGTTTGGATAGAGCTTTGTGCAGAAGGTGTCCCTGCCTATAGCAGAGGAGGTGGAACTAGATGACCTCTAAGGTTCCTTTGAACACTGTGTGAGCAGCCAAGTTTAGCTGACAGGCTTCCCTACCCATGGTGGTGAGGTTGGAATAGACAATCTCTAAGGTCTTTTCCAACCTAAGCCATTCTGTGATTCTTGTTTGCCCTAGTTGTGAAGAGAAGTACACAGAACATGGGCAGCATGAAACTGAGTGTGGTGGTGTGTGTACAATGTGTGGACAGTGTTGCAACAGCCCTACTGTAACTTACAAAGCCACAGTTTCTTATCCCACTGAAGTTCTCATGCTTTTGTCTGGGCACATTCATGAATTTGAGCTGCAAGGTGAATTGGGATGCTGGGATTTTCTGGCATGGATCCTAAGGCACCTACTGCTGCTTTGAATAGGGATGAAGAAGAGAATGAAGAGGGACCATGCACTGGATTCAAGACAAGTTTGTCTTAGTATGCTTGTAAAGGGAGGACCAAGAATTTCAGTTGATGACACCTTTCACCAGATGAGTGCAAATTGTCTTTCTGTTGATACTTACACTTGATTTTTACAGTCAGGAGATAAAATACAGATAGCCCAAGACACTGCTGGGATTGCACTTTATGCACAGAACCCAGGGATGTGGCTGAATTGCAGCCACCCTCAGCATAGTCACCATGCTTCTAAGCATCCCCTTCCTCTCCCAAAAAAGTGAAGAGGGAGGAAGTAACAGCAGCATATCACAAAATGGCTGAATGGTTTAGGTTGGAAGGGACTGTTAAAGGTCATTAGTTCAAAGGCCCTGTCAGCAGCAGGACATCTTCAACTACATCAGGTTGTTCAGATCCCTCCATCCAACCTGAGCTAGAATCATGGAATGGTCTGGGTTGGAAGAGACTTCCAAAGGCCACCTAGTCCAACCCTCTCTGCAGCAAGCAGGGGTAAGATCAGGTTGCCCAGAGCCCTGTTGAGCCTCACCTACATTATCTCCAGGGATGAAGCCTCAAATACCTCCGTAGTCAACCTGTTCTCCTGTTCCACTAACCTCATGGTAAAGAACCTGTCCCTAACATCTAATGTAAATGTGCTCTTTAGTTTGAAGCCATTGCCTCTTGTCCTATCCCTGCAGGCCTCTGTGAGCAGTCTCTCTCCATCTTTCTTGTAGGCTTCCTTCACATACTGGAGGGTAGCTATTACATCTCCCCAGAGCCTCCTCCTCTCCAGGTTGAAGAACCTCAGTTTCCTCAGTCTGTCTTCACAGCAGGCTCCAACCTCCTGATCATTTTCATGGCCCTCCTCTGGACTCGTTCCATCAGGTCCATGTCCTTCCTGTACTAAGGGTTCCAGAGCTGGATGCAATACCCCAGGTGAGGTCTCACCAGAGAAAAGTGGCAGAATCACCTCTCTGGATCTGCTGGCCATACATCTTTTGATACAGCCCAGGCTGCCATTGGCCTTCTGTGCTGCAAGCTCACACTCTCTGCTCATGTCCAGCTTCTCATCCATCAGCACCCTAAGCCCTTTCCTGCAGGGTTGCTCTCTATCCCCTCATTTCCCAGTCTGTATTGATCATAGAATCATAGAGTAGTAAGGTTGGAAGGGATCATAGAATCCTAGGGATCTCAAGGATCATCTAGTTCCAACCCCCTGCCATATGCAGGGACACCTCCCACTAGCACAGGACACTCAAGGCCTCATCCAACCTGGCCTTGAACACCTCCAGGGAGGGAGCAGCCACAACCTCCCCGGGCAACCTGTGCCAGTGTCTCACCACCTTCACTGGAAAGAACTTCCTCCTAACATCCAGTTTCAATCTCCCCTCTGCCAATTTAAACCCATAACTGGGTTGATAGTGAGGATTGTCCTGGCCAAGGTAGGGGCATCTAAACAACTTTCTGGGCAATCTGTGTCAGTTTTTCACTGCCCTTGCTGTAAAACATCTCTTCCTTGTATCTGGTCTGCATCTCCCCTCTTTTAGTTTAAAAGCACATCCACGTGGACTGCAAAGCTCCAACCAGTCAAGCAAGCAACCCCAGGCTCACTGTTGTACCTACCAAGTTCCTTCCTTTAGCCTCCCAGTGACACAAAGTCATTAACAATCACTGCAGCAGTCATGAACCAGACTGAAGTATGCAGTAATTGATTAAAACCAGACATGTCGCGGTTGCTTTTTATAGCTCCAATTAAGTGTCAGCCTAATTAATGGAAGTTAGTGTGCTAATTATAAGAGTCTGCGTTGTGACTCAGACTCAAACAAATGTTGTGCAAGAAATGCCAAGAATTTTTTTTTCTTTTTTTGGTCTTTCAGACACCCAAGATAAATAATGACACTTATTTTTGTTATTTCTTAGCAACAGGAATGTTAGACAACTGGACATCGTTCCTGCAGCTGCATTCACAAGTAGCTCCAATCCTACAGTGGAGAGCAAATATTTGCTTTAAGACAATGCAATCTGTTCCATCATCACCCACTTATTTTGGAATCAAATGTTAAGGCTGTGTTTGCCAGACTGCTGAAAATGAAGATTCTTTTATGGAAGGCAGCCTCAAAAGGCAGATCTCGCTTCAGCTCTGCAGTGTTTTCTTGTACACCAACCCAAAGTGACAGCTCTCTCTCTCCATCTCTTTCCATGCTCTGAGAAGCAGTGAAACAGTGGCATTTTAGAAGTGAAATCATAGAATCATAGAATGGTAAGGTTGGAAGGGACCTCAGGGATCATCTAGTTCCAACCCCCTGCCATAGGCAGGGTCGCCTCCCACTAGTACAGCTCACTCAAGGCCTCCTCCAGCTTGGCCTTGAACACCTCCAGGGAGGGAGCAGCCACAACCTTCCTGGGCAACCTCTGCCAGTGCCTCACCACCCTCACTGTAAAGAACTTCCTCCTAACATCCAGTCTCAATCTTCCCTTTGCCAGTTTAAACCCATTGCCCCTTGTCCTGGCATTGCAAGACCTTGTCAATAGTCCCTCCCCAGCCTTCCTGTAGTCCCCTTCAGATCCTGGAAGGCTACTCTAAGGTCTCCTCAAAGCCTTCTAGTTCATCAGTGCTATTTTTTTGAAAATCAGTGTTGTTTTTTTGAAAGTGGAAATTCACTGCCTTCAGCTCTCTACAAATTCAACCAGACACACCTGAAATGGTTTTCAGAGCCTCTCTGCAAGCTGGAAAAAAGAGTTGCAGGGACTACTGCATCCATCTCTGAAGTTCCCAACAGAAGGACATGGACCTGTTGGAGGTGATGCAGAGGAGGGACACAAAGGTGATCAGAGGGTTGGCTGAGGGAGTTGGCTCTGTTCAGTCTGCAAAAGGGAAGGCTCTAGGGAGACCTTATAGCAGTCTTCCAGTACCTGAAGAGAGCCTATACAACAGCTGGAGAGGGACTGTTTACAAAGGCCTGTGGTGATAGGACAAGTAGAAATGGTTTTAAAGTAGAGCAGATTTAGATTAGATGTTAGGAAGGAGTTCTTTACTATGAGGGTGGTGGAACACTGGAACAGGATGTCTCATCCCTGGAAATGTTCAATACCAGGCTGGATGAGGCTTTGAACAACCTGGTGTACTGGGAAGTGTCCCTGTCCATAGCAGAGAGGTTGGAATCAGTTGAGTCTCTTCCAACTCAAGACATTCTATGACTGCAGAGAGTACTCATGCAGAAGAGTAGCAAACTCCTTGATGGATTAGAAATCAGTGGGATGTGCTTGAGGAGTGGGGAGTGGGATTAATTATGTTTCAACTAAACCAAGTTTGACAGCTAGACACGAAGAGGTAGGTGTCGGTATGAAAAGCTGATATTTTAGGCAGAAAAATACAGTTCTTGAGGAATCACATTAAACTGAAAGTGAACTAGAAAGACAATTCAGCTAAATGGTCTTGTGGATGAGATTGGTGGAGAAGAAAGTGTGATTGAAGCTAAGGATAAACTTGGAAGGACAGAGTAATTCAGGCTGGATGGGATCTCAGGAGGTTGCTGGTCTCATCTTCTGCTCAAAGTAGGGTCAGCAAGTAGGCCAGACCAGGTTGCTTAATGCTTTATCTACCTGGGTCTCAAAAACCTCTATGGATAAAGAGTGCAGTGTCTCAGCCGTCTTTTCCAATGCTTGACTTATGTCTTAATGATTTTCACTCCCCATACCCACTCAGAACTCCTCTTGTTTCAACTTATCCCTGTTGGTTCTTGCCCTCCTGTCCTTCATCATTGCAAAGAGTGGGCTTGTCCTCTTGATAACCTCCTTGCAGGTCCTAACAGACTGTTATTAGAATCACAGAATCATAGAATGGTAAGGTTGGAAGGGACCTTAAGGATCATCCAGTTCCAACCCCCTGCCATATGCAGGGACACCTCCCACTAGTACAGGTCACTCAAGGCCTCCTCCAATCTGACCTTGAACACCTCCAGGGAGGGAGCATCCACAACCTCCCTGGGCAACCTGTGCCAGTGCCTCAGTTAGGTTGCTCCTGAGCCAGTTTATCCATTTACAAAGAACTTCAAGAGAACATGACATGAACAAGAAAGAAGAAATTTACTGAAGGCTTGATAATGGAATAAACAGAGCTAGGGAGAGCAAGGAATGAGAAGATACCTTGTTCCCAGAACCACAGAAACATTTAAGTTGGAAAACACCCTCAGGATCACCAAGTTCCAAGCGAAAACCTTACTCTACAAGGTCCACTCTAAACCATATCCCCAAGCACCACATCCAAATGACTTTTAAACACATCCAGGGTTGGGAACTCAAACACCTTCCTGCCCAGCCCATTCCAATGCCTAACCATTCTTGGTGGAAAAAAATAAAAATATTTCCTAATATTCAGTCTAAACCTACCCAGTCACAGCTTGAGGCCATTGCCTCTTATTCCATCACTATTTACCTGTGAGAAGAGACCAGCAGCAACCTCTCCACAACCTCCTTTCAGGTAGCTGTAGATAGCCATGAGGTCTCCCCTCAGCCTTCTCTGTTTCAAACCAAACAGCCCCAGCCTCAGCTCCTTCAGTTGCTCTTCGTAAGATTTGTTCTTTGACTTAAGGAGGGGATGGCCCCCAGAGCTTTTAGAACATTTTGGTTAAGCTCATGACACAAGGAGCAAAACAGACAGTGCCTGAGATGAAACATGGTACAAAGGTACTCAACACAAAACAATGATGTAAACTATTAGCAAGGAGATCTGAAAGGAGAGGAGCAGGTAGAGCTCATGGGAAGTGTAGATGAGTACAAGGAGGGAAAAAAAAATACAGCAAATGAGATGTACTTCTTCAGCTGTCACAGACCCTCCAGCCTACTTCAGGTCCCCAAAGGGGCCTTTATCTTCACAGGAGAATCATGGGACAAGGGAATACCACAGGGACGTCACGGCAAACCAGTGACATTTAAGAGCAGCTACCAGGACACAGTGCCCTACAAACTTCTACCACATACATTGGTTACTGACTCATCTGAGCCTGAGAAGCCTGAAGGGGAGAGCTGTATTACTGAATAAACACTTTGCTGGAGACCTTAAAGAGCCTTCAGATTTACAGCAGCTGACAATGATGCAGACACTCTGAGCAGTCAGCTTAGATGCCACCACCGCAAAGATGAAGCACAATGAACTGAGCAGCTGTGCCAACTGGGCTGTTGGTGTCATATTGAGAGACAAGATGAACTCCTCTGTCCTTGCCTTCAATACCAAGCATACACACTACAGCAGACAGTCAATAAATGCAATCTCTTCCCACTCCTCCTCAAAGAAAGAGGTTACAAACTCACCAATTATCAATGGCTCAACCTTCTCTCCTTTAATCAAGAACAGCAGCAAGCAGCCCTGTTGTAAAACTAAGCCCTGGACAATAGGCTGGCACAGGTACTCAGATGGTACTTTGTGGGCTGCTGAAGAACTCTCAGCAAGGATGGAAGATCTGGCTCCAGACACACCTAGTAAGTCTTGTCCAAATCTCCCCTGGCCAGACTTTTCCACCCACGGTTTGGAGGTTGCTCATGAGTGCTATAAATCTAAAGGCTAACTCCAAACAGACATGACTGCCTGGCTGACTTTCTGTTCTCCTCCCCCTCTATTCTGCCCTGGTGAGGCCACATCTGGTATACTGTGTCCAGTTCTGGGCTCTTCAGTTTAAGGACAGGAAACTGTTTGAAAGAGTCCAGTGAAGAGCCATAAAGATGATGAAAAGAGTGGAACATCTCCATAATGAAGAAAGGCTGAGGGAGCTGAGGCTTTTTAGCCTGGAGACCTGATCGTAGCCTTCCAGTATCTGAAGGGGGCCTACAGGAAGGCTGGGGAGGGATTATTTACAAGGTCTTGCAATGACAGGACAAGGGGCAATGGGTTTGAACTGGCAGAAAGGAGATTTAGACTGGATGTTAGGAGGAAGTTGTTTGCAGTGAGGGTGGTGAGGCACTGGAACAGGTTGCCCAGGGAGGTTGTGGCTGCTCCCTCCCTGGAGGTGTTCAAGGCCAGATTGGATAAGGCCTTGAGTGAGCTGTACTAGTGGGAGGTGTCCCTGCCTATGGCAGGGGGTTGGAACTAGATGATCCTTGAGGTCCCTTCCAACCTTACCATTCTATGATTCTATGAGAAGAGGCGACTGAGAGGTGACCTCAATCACGTGTACAAACATTTGAAGGGCAGTAACAGGAGGAAGGAGCCAGGCTCTGCTCAGTGATGTCCAATGATAGGACAAGGGGCAATGGGCGCAAGCTAGAGCACAGGAAGTTCCATGTGAACAGAAGGAAAAACCTTTTCACTGTGAGGGTGTCAAAACACTGGAATGGGCTGCCCAGAGAAGTTGAGGAGGCTCCTTCTTCAGAGACCCTCCTGGACAAATTCCTGTATGACCTCTAGGTGATCCTTCTCTGGCAGTGGGATTGGACTGGATGATCTTTTTAAGTCATTTCCAAACCCTGACTCTGTGCTTCTGCTGCCTAGAAATTCCCTCCTCTCATACATACTGTGTTCCACCCCAGGTTTCTAATGTACAGAAAGTCACAATAGGACATGGGCCAGGAGTGGATGTGGAATGTCTCCCAAGCCTTTCTACCTTGGCCTCCACCCACAAATTGTCAGGGACCAGTTGTTCCTGAAAGACTTAAGACTGTAGCAAGTCAATGATAATTTTTGATAAAGGTAATGCCTGAAGAATAGTTTCATTTGGGGGCATTAAAGACTTGGCATGGCTAAAACAGAGGGTGAATGTCACAAGATTAAATCCAAATCACCTTTACCATTTTCACTGCGTTGGTTTTTTTGAGAGATCAGAATATTTGTTCTGAGGGGAGAAAGAGTCCCACCTTTTGAGGCCTTGAGTAACCTGTACTAGTGGGAGGTGTCCCTGCCTATGGCAGGGGGTTGGAACTAGATGATCCTTGAGGTCCCTTCCAACCTTACCATTCTATGATTCTATGATTCTGCAGGGCTGTTCTCAGTTTCATCATCCCCAAGCATCACTACGGTGCTTCTGCATCTAGAAGGGCTTGGTATGTTTTTAAAGACTGAAAGGATTCATAACCACTGCAGCTGTAGGCCTCCAAAAGTCAGTGTGTTTAAATCAAAATAAAATGGGCAGGTTCACAGACCAGCTATGTCCCACAGTGAATAAACACAACTTATCTAAATTTAGATGGCACTGGATCCATCTAAAATGCCTGTAAGAACAACACTCTACCATAAAACAGGAACATGAAGCTGGAATGCAATGTCCTGCAGGCTGAAGGACATCGACCTTTTTATTCATCCTCAGAGAGCACCTGAGTGATATCATGGAAAAAACATTTAGCAGACAGGTCTTGCATCTGCCCAGTTCAGCCTTCTGCTCCATCCCAGAGTGAGCTGTGTACTATTTAAAGTGAACAGACTGATGCAGGAGAGAGAGAGAGAGAGACTGTGTTTCAAGTTAATCATTACAATCCATACTTCTCCTTTGGGCTTATTTGATTTGTGGAACTACGTCTTTCAATAAAGGTCACAGTATGTGACAGTCAATTAAGTCTAACACATATAGGTGCATGGCATCCCTCCTCCTTTCAGGTACTCAAAAACTCCTTCACCCCTACAGTTAAACAAACCTCTTCTTCCTCATTAACTTTCCCCAGCTAATGTTTGGGATGACGCACCAGCCTCTAGCTGCCAAGTGACCTGTGCTTCTGTCACAGTAGCCAAGGCACCACAGGAGAAATATCCTGGTCCAGCCAGAGCCTTTAGCTTGAATCTAAATGGTCTCAGAAGAGACAGTGTCCTTCAAAGGGATCAAGCCACACAGAAAACATCTTTTTGGAGAAATCTGTGTCTTTTGATTTATAGGCAAAGCTTGTCCTTTGAAAGTTTCACTGCAGATATTTGCTGGCAGCCCATTAAACTGTGCAACAGTGATTAAATTAAGAAACATTGGTTCTCAACAGTGCATGAGGCATGGGCAGCAAATACTGTAAGAAATACTCATCAGAATCTTTACATGAAAAGGCAGAGAACAGAAGCACAGAAAGTTAGGGGCTGGAAGTGACCTTGCAAGATCATTTAGTTCCAACCCCCCTGCCACAGCAGGATCATCTATACCATAGAATCATAGAATGGTAAGGTTGGAAGTGACCTCAAGGATCATCTAGTTCCAACCCCCTGCCATAGGTAGGGACACCAGATCACACAGGAAGTGTGTGTGAGTTTTGAATATCTCCAGAGACAGAGACTTCACAACTCTCTTGGGCAGCCTGTTCCAGTGTTCTGTCACCCTTACAGGAAAAAAATTCTTCCTCATGTTTCCATGGAACTTCCTATGCCTCAACTTCCACCCATTGCCCCTTGTCCTGTCATTGGGCATCACCCAGCAGAGCCTGGCTCCATCCCCTTGGCACTCACCCTGCACATATTTCTAAACACTAATGAGGTCACCTCTCAGTCTCCTCCAAACTGAAAAGCCACAGCTCCCTCAGTCTCTCCTCATAAGGAAAATGTTCCACTCCATTCCTGTGGCTCTGTGCTGAACTCTCTCAAGCAGCTCCCTGAGGTCCTCCTTAGACTGAGGGGTCCAGAATTGGACACAATATTCCAGATGTGGCCTCACCAGGGCAGAATAGAGAGATAGGAGAACCTGCCTTTCAACCCACTAACCACAAANTCTAAACACTAATGAGGTCACCTCTCAGTCTCCTCCAAACTGAAAAGCCACAGCTCCCTCAGTCTCTCCTCATAAGGAAAATGTTCCACTCCATTCCTGTGGCTCTGTGCTGAACTCTCTCAAGCAGCTCCCTGAGGTCCTCCTTAGACTGAGGGGTCCAGAATTGGACACAATATTCCAGATGTGGCCTCACCAGGGCAGAATAGAGAGATAGGAGAACCTGCCTTTCAACCCACTAACCACAAACCTTCTAATACACTCCAGAATGGCATTGGCCTTCTTGGCCACCAGAGCACATTGCTGACTCATGGTCAACCTTCCATCCACTAGGACCCCCAGGTCCTTTCCCCCTTCGCTGCTCTCCAACAGATCAGTCCCCAACCTATACTGATCCCTGGGGTTGTTCTTTCCCAGGTGCAAGACTCTAAACTTGCCCGTGTTGATTTTCACTCCGTTTCTCCCTGCCCAGCCCTCCAGCCTGTCTTTAACTTTTCTCTGAAGGACAACAAAATCCTCTGGTGTCAGTCACTCCACCCAGTTTTGTGTCATCAGCAAACCTGCTGACAGTGCACTCTCTTCCCTCATCCAAGTCATTGATTCTATTGATTAGTGCTGGTCCTGAGTGGCTTCACTAGATATAGGCCTTCCAAGTCCACCATTTCTGAAGCTAGATCTTTACCCCTCTTCAGAAGACTTGCACTGGACAATAACTAACCACATTAAAAAGTAATTTTAAAGTCACAGTGATTGCCTGACAAACTCCTTTAGCAAGTGCCAAACAACTGCAATGCTACCTGCCTGAGGTTTGGTGTCTGACAGGCTTTATCAGCCATTCAGCTGGCAAGCAGCAATTTGCCTGAAGTACCACATCTGAGAAGTCTGACTGCAAGTGCTCAGAAAACTGTGGTTTCAGACAAGGGATTGTGCTGATTTTACTCCATCTGCTTAATATAGCTAATTTACTGGGAAAATTCAGCCTAGAAGATGATCAAACCCCTAATAAAAGGGAAGTGTCTCTCTGACAGACTGACACTCTCACCCCACACAAGCTCAGAGAAATATTAATATTAAAAGTTTAAGGATAATTACTCTTCTTTCTCTCTTTTTTTTAATAAACAAAGTCAATATTAATTATTTTACTGTGATTACTTTAGTGGCTAATGAACAAAGGAAGAATTCTTTTACAATGAGGGTGGTGAAACATTGTCCCAGGTTGCCTAGGTGGTAGATGCCCCACTCCTGAAAAGTCAGGCTTGATGGGGTTCTGAACAACCTGATCTAGTTAGGGATGTCCCTGCTCAGTGCAGGGTGGGTAAGACTAGATGACCTTTAAAGGTACCTTCCAAATCATTCTGTGATTTTGTGATGTGCATCAAGTTTGAAAGCCATGAAACAGGAGAAATGAAAATTGAAGGAAAAAACACACAAGGAAGACCACAGGAGACTGAAAAAGGCAGCTTAAGAAAAAAATGGAGAAAAGAGGAAAGGAATCACAGAAACTTAGAGGTTGGAAGGGACCTGCAAAGATCATCAAGTCCAACTCCTCTGCCAAAGCAGGATCATCTTGGGTAGTTCGCACAGGGATGCATCCAGGCAGGTTCTGAAAGTCTCCAGAGGAGGAGAATCCACAACCTCTCTGGGCAGCCTGTTCCAGGGCTCTGTCACCCACACTGGAAAGAATTTTCTCCTCATGTTGAGCTGAAACCTTCTAGTTTGTAGCCATTGCTCTTTGGCTTATTGCTGCTGAGCAGTGAAAACAGATTGGCCCCCTCCACTTGACACCCACCCCTCAGATACTTATACACATTAATGAGATCTCCTCTCAGCCTTCTCTTATCCAGACTAAACAGCCCCAGGTTTCTCAGTCTCTCAATATAAAATGGAATGTGGTAGTCAAAAAGATTTTCTTGCTGAGACTTGCCACAGGAAGATGACACTTAGGGTTATTACAGTTACCAGCAAGATCCTACAGTCATTCCCATCCAATATTCTCAACCCATGGCAAGCAGAAGGAAACTCCAAATATTTCAAAATAGTTCACAGACCAGAATGAAAAAGCAGCTGAATTTTCCACTGCCTAGGTTGGCCTCTCACACCTTCATCTAGCCCATGCTGGCTTGATACATTCCTTAACACTGATAGGTGTAAAAATACCAACCAAGATGATTCCACAGACCAAGCCAAGAAGTTCTCATTTTGCTCACCCTGCCATTACTTCCAAGTGGAGCTGGCCAGAAACTGTCAGGAAGGCAGGCACATTGAAGAACTGGGTCTTTTCTGCAGATTCTCTTGCTTTATTTGAGGTCTGCAAGTCAAAAAAAAAAGTGAGCAAGAAGTCAGGTATTTGAAATAAAAGCATAGCTCCTAGCTTATGGAACACCACAGCTCCCACCTCCACTTTCTGTGACCTATAAGGATATAGGCTGTAGCACCACAACAACTTGCAGTACAAGACATTGGATACATATCCCCAGTGTCACAGAATCATAGAACCATAGAATTGCCAGGGTTGGAAGTGACCTCAAGGGTCATCTAAGTTCCAGCCTCCCTGCCATGGGTGAGGACACCTCACATTAGATCAAGTTGCTCAGAGTCCCATTCAGCCTGGCCTTAATAAACTCCAGGGATGAGGCTTCCACCACCTCCCTGGGCAACCTGTGCCAGTGTCTCACCACCCTCATGGTGAAAAACTTGTTCCTAACATCTAACCTGAATCTACCCACTTCCAGTTTGGCTCCATTGCCCCTAGTCCTATCACTACCTGACATCCTAAAAAGTCCCTCACCAGCTTTCTTGCAGGTCCCCTTCAGATACTGGGAGGCCACAATAAGGTCTCCTCAGAACCTTCTCCTCTCCAGACTGAACAGTCCAAACTTTCTCAGTCTATCTCCACAGGAGAGGTGTTCCAGCCCTCTGATCATCATTATTGTAATCGTTGTTTAATGACCCTGGTGAATTCATAGAATGGTAAGNCTGTGCCAGTGTCTCACCACCCTCATGGTGAAAAACTTGTTCCTAACATCTAACCTGAATCTACCCACTTCCAGTTTGGCTCCATTGCCCCTAGTCCTATCACTACCTGACATCCTAAAAAGTCCCTCACCAGCTTTCTTGCAGGTCCCCTTCAGATACTGGGAGGCCACAATAAGGTCTCCTCAGAACCTTCTCCTCTCCAGACTGAACAGTCCAAACTTTCTCAGTCTATCTCCACAGGAGAGGTGTTCCAGCCCTCTGATCATCATTATTGTAATCGTTGTTTAATGACCCTGGTGAATTCATAGAATGGTAAGGGGTTGGAAGGGACCTCAAGGATCATCTAGTTCCAACCCCCTGCCATAGGCAGGGACACCTCCTACTAGTACAGCTCACTCAAGGCCTCAAACAACCTGGCCTTGAACACCTCCAGGGAGGGAGCAGCCACAACTTCCCTGGGCAACCTGTGCCAGTGTCTCACCACCCTCACTGCAGAGAACTTCCTCCTAACATCCAGTTTCAATCTCCCCTCTGCCAGTTCAAACCCATTGCCTCTTGTCCTGGCGTTGCAAAACTCAAAGAATTTGAGCTAGGTAAAGGAGGAAGATTTGCATCCACAGGCATATTCAAGGTGAGAGGCTCAACAGGGCTCTGGGCAGCCTGATCTGCAAGGCCACAATAAGGTCTCCTTGGAGCCTTCTCTCCTCTAGACTGAATAGTCCCACCTCTCTCAGCCTGTCTTCATAGGAGAGGTGCACCAGCCCTCTGTGTCAGCAGCAAAGCTTGGACATGTCAGCAGAGAGGAAGGATAAGCAGTTAAAACAATGTCTAAAACAGCTAACAGGGATCATAAATTGGAACATCAGCAATCAGTTCAGCTGAGTGGGAACCACAGAATGGTGGGGGCTCAAAGGGACCACTGGAGATCACCTAGTCCAACCCCTCTGCTAAACAGGGTCACCTAAAGTAGGCTGCCCAGAATCATGTCTAGACAAGGAGACTCTACCACCTCTCTGCACAGTCTGTTCCAGTGCTCTGGCACTCTCTAAGGAAAGATGTTTTTCCTGATGTTTAGGTGGAATTGCCTGTCTCCCAGTTGCCCCTTGTCACTGGGCACCAGTGAAGAGCCTGGCCCCATCCTCTTGATACCTACCATAGAATCATAGAATGGTAAGGTTGGAAAGGGACCTCAAGGATCATCTAGTTCCAACCCCCTGCCATAGGCAGGGACACCTCCACTAGTACAGGTCACTCAAGGCCTCATCCAATCTGGCCTTGAACACTTCCAGGGAGGGAGCATCCACGACCTCCCTGGGCAACCTGTGCCAGTGCCTCACCACCCTCACTGTAAACAACTTCCTCCTAACATCCAGTCTAAACCTCCCCTCTGCCAGTTCAAACCCATTGCCCCTTGTCCTGTCATTGCAGGACCTTGTAAATAATCCTTCCCCAGCCTTCCTGTAGGCCCCCTTCAGATCCTGGAAGGCTACTATCAGGTCCCCTCGAAGCCTCCTCTCCTCCAGGTTGAAGTGCCCCAACTCTCTCAGCCTGTCCTCATAGCAGAGCTGCTGCAGCCCTCTGATCATCTTTGTGGCCTCCTCTGGACCCGCTCCAACACTTCCATGTCCTTCCTGTGCTAAGGGCTCCAGAACTGCACACAGTTCAGATATTGATGAGCATTGAGAAAATCCTCTGTCAATCTCCTCTTCCCCAGGCCTCTCAGCCTCTCCATGTTTAAGAGGAGCCAGTTTCACAGCGTTTGTTTGCTCTAAACTTTGTCAGCAGTAAAAGTTCATACAAAGCCAAAAGAATGTGTGGCTCTTCTCACCTCTTGCCTTTGTATCTGGGTATGTCAGGAGCTCTAAATTTTACCCAAAGAACTCTGTGACTTATGTTTCAAACACAGAATCATAGTATACATTGGGTTGGAAGGGACACTCAAAGTTTAGCTTGTCCAACCCCACTGTAGTAGTTAGGGACATCCCCAACTCTGTAAGGTTGCTCAGAGCCCCATCAAGTTTAACCTTGATATCTCCAGGGGTGGGCCTTCTACCACATCTCTGGGCAACCTGTTCCAGTATTTTACTACCCTCATTGTGAAGAACTTCTTCCTCATGTCTAACATCCATGAGTTGAATTAGGAATGCCATTGTAGAGAGGAAGGAGGTAACTCGAAACGTCAGGCAGCACAGATGCACCATTTCACAAGCAAGTCTGAGAACATGAGTGGTACAAATGCAGGTTTCCTAAAGCAGCCTCTGATTTCTGGCTCCCTGATAAAGTAACACACATATGGCTAAGGGCTTGGTCTACCTAGGAGTTTGGGAGCAGATAGCAAAAACACATCATGAAGATATTCTCTTCTTCTTCGAGGCCTTGAAGGTGAGGTGAGGTGAGGTGAGGTGGTGAGACACTGGCACAGGTTGCCCAGGGAGGTTGTGGATGCTCTCTCCCTGGAGGTGTTCAAGGCCAGGTTGTTTGAGGCCTTGAGTGAGTTGTACTAGTAGGAGGTGTCCCTGCCTATGGCAGGGGGTTGGAACTAGATGATCCTTGAGATCCCTTCCAACCTTACCATTCTATGATTCTAGGATATGCAGATATACAAAATGAGAATCCCTCTGGAATACCTGTTGAAGAACACTTTCCCCAGCAACACACAAAAGAATGGTCCCAGTCTCCAAGTAGAAGTATTGATTTTTCACTCCTTCCTCCCAAGATGAATGGTGAGAGGGAAGAGAAGAATCTCTACTGTTTGGAATTTTGAGACTTGACACAGCATTACCTTGAAAATTCAATTTCAAGTGTGATGAGAAAATGGAGATGTATTTTCTGTGTCAGGTGCACTGACTTCTAGCAAAGACTTCTAAAAGCAGTGTTATTTCCTTTTGGTGGGTAAATGAATTTGTTTCCATTGCAAAATGACAAACACTACTCCAAAAAGGCCAAGTGTAAGGTCCTGCACCTGGGTAGGCACAATCCCAAGCACAACTCCAGGCTGGGTGATGAATGGCTGAGAGCAGCCCTGAGGAAAAGGACCTTGGAGTCTGGGGTGATGAAAAGCTCAACATGAGCCTGCAGTGTGCACATGCAGCCCAGACAGCAACCGTGTCCTGGGTTGCATCAAGAGAAGCGTGGCCAGCAGGGCAAGGGAGGGGATTCTGCCACTTTGCTCTGCTCTTGTCAGACCCCACCTGGAGTCCTGTGTGCAGTTCTGGAGCCCTCAGCATAGGAAGGACATAGAAGTGTTGGAGTGGGTCCAGAGGAGGCCACAAAGATGCTCAGAGGGCTGGAGCAGCTCTGCTATGAGGACAGGCTGAGAGAGTTGGGGCACTTTGAACTGGGTAACTGGCACTTTGAACTTTGAATGGGTTTGAACTGGCAGAGGGGAGATTTAGACTGGATGTTAGGAGGAAGTTCTTTACAGTGAGGGTGGTGAGACACTGGCACAGGTTGCCCAGGGAGGTCGTGGATGTTCCCTCCCTGGAGGTGTTGAAGGCCAGGTTGTTTGAGGTCTTGAGTGAGCTGTACTAGTGGGAGGTGTCCCTGCCTATGGCAGGGGGTTGGAACTAGCTGATCCTTGAGGTCCCTTCCAACCTTACCATTCTATGATTCTATGAAAAAAAAAACAACAACCAAAAACCAAAAAAGCAAAGGGAATGTATTGTGCTCTTAGGGTTTGCTCTTCAGTCCTCCAAAACAACAGAACTGAGACAATGTGGAGTCAGGAACACCACCAATCACACATTATATAGGCATTAAAACCCAAATTGGTTCATTGCAGCTTTTGCATGTTTTTTTTTTCAGGTCTCCAGATAATTTAAGCACACAAAATATAAGACTAACGGAAAACTTAACAAGTTCAGTGTTCCATTATGAAAAACACCCTAAAATAGTCCCATTCAAGTGATAGTATATTTTGGGGAGTTCATTTACAGGCACAAAAGAAAAATTAGAAGACCTCTGTGTCAAGTACTTGAAAGTCATTTGAACATAAAGGACTGTGTTTCACTACTTCTCTTGCAGACACCAAGCTGACCACAAGCATAGAATCAGAATGGTTTGGGTTGGATGAGATCTTAAAGATCATAGAATCAAACAGGTTGGAAGAGACCTCTAAGTTCATCCAGCCCAACCTATCACTCAGCCCTATTCAATCAGCCAGACCATGGCACTAAGTGTCCCATCCAGGCTTTTCTTGAACACCTCCAGGGACAGTGACTCCAGCACCTCCCTGGGCAGCCCATTCCAATGCCAATCACTCTCTCCGTCAAGAACTTCCTCCTAACATCCAGCCTGAACCTGCCCTGGCACAGCNATAGAATCATAGAATGGTAAGGTTGGAAGTGACCTCAAGGATCATCTAGTTTGAACCCCCTGCTATAGGCAGGGACACCTCCCACTAGTACAGCTCACTCAAGGCCTTCTCTGGACACCTTCCAGTACTTCAACATCTCTCCTGAATTGAGGGGTTCAGAACTGGACACAAGACTCATGGTGTGGCCTGACCAGTGCTGAGTACAGGGGCAGAAGGATTTCCCTAGTCCTACTGGCCACACTGTTCCTGATCCAGGCCAGGATGCCACTGGTTCTCCTGGCCACCTGGGCACACTGTTGGCTTATGTTCAGCTACTATCTACCAGCTACTATCTACCAGCACCCCCAGGTCCCTCTCTGTCTGGCTGCCAGGAGCTTGTTGCAGCAGGTAATGTCAAATGCTTTGCTGAAGTCCAGGTAGACTACATCCACAGCCTTCCCTGCATTCACCAGGAGGGTAATCTAATGATAAAAGGAGCTCAGGTTGGTCAGGCAGGACCTGCCCTTCCTAAACCCATGCTGGCTGGGCCTGACCCCTTGGCCATCCTGTAGGTTCTTTGTGATGGCACTTAATATAATCTAGTTCCAACCCCTCTGCAGTGACCAGGGAGACCTTCCACTAGACCAGGTTGCTCAAAGCTGTATCCAACCTGGCCTTGAACATTTCCAGGGATTAAGCATCCACAGCCTCTCTGGGCAATCCATTCCAGGGTCTCACAAACCTCAGAAAGAAAAATTTCTTCTTTATATGTAAGACTGCAAGGAGCCATCACGTGCATGGAAAGTCAAGAGCCTCTTGAGCTGTGTAAGGTAGAGCACTTGCAGCAGGTTGAGGGGACCCCTCTCCTCTGCACAGCTCTGGTGACTCACCAGAATTGCTGGGTGAAGTGTTTGCTTCCCCAGTACAAGACATGCGGGCAGAATGGACTGAGTCCAGTATAGGGTCACAAAAAAATGACAAATGAACTGGAGCACCTTTTATAAGAAGAGAGGTTGAGGAAGCTGGAACTGTTAAGCATGGAGAAGAGAAGGCTCTGATGGGATCTTATACTCCATGTAGGGGAATGAAGAAGGAACCAGGCTCATCTCAGTTGTGATTACTGAAAGGACAAGAGACAACAGGCATCAATTTTAAACTAGATAGTGAAATTGTACCTCAAAACAAGAATATACTTCATTTGCTGTGAGAGTGGCCAAACACTAGAACAGGTTGTCTCCATCTAGGGAGACATTCAAAACCCAGTAGGACAGAGTTCTGGGCAACTTACACAGGAACAGGAAGGACATGGAACTGTTAGAGTGGGTCCAGAAGAGGGCCACAAAGATGCTCAGAGGGCTGCAGCAGCTCTGCTGTGAGGACAGGCTGAGAGAGTTGGGGCTCTGCAGCCTGGAGAAGAGAAGGCTTCCAGGAGACCTGATAGTAGCCTTCCAGGATCTGAAGGGGGCCTGCAGGAAGGCTGGGGAGGAACTATTGACAAGGTCTTGCAATGACAGGACAAGGGGCAATGGGTTTGAACTGGCAGAGGGGAGATTGAAACTGGATGTTAGGAGGAAGTTCTCTGCAGTGAGGGTGGTGAGACACTGGCACAAGTTGCCCAGGGAGATTGTGGATGCTCCCTCCCTGGAGGTGTTCAAGGCCAGGTTGTTTGAGGCCTTGAGTGAGCTGTACTAGTAGGAGGTGTCCCTGCCTATAGCAGGGGGTTGGAACTAGATGATCCTTGAGGTCACTTCCAACCTTACCATTCTATGATTCTATGAACTTACTCTAACTGATCTTGAGAGAGGTGAGATTCATAGATGATTTCTCTGACTTTTAAGAAAACTTGAAGATGAATGAGATTTTTGTTCCGGAGTTTTCTGTATTTCAATCCTCCAATCCTTCAATCCTAGGATTTGGAGGAGTCAAAGGTTCAGGAGAAAGGCAGAAAGAAACTTGTGAAGCTGAGGTTTGGCTGATCTACATTCACTTCCAAACAAATGCCTTCTTCTGAGATGAGCTTGGAAAAGTGGGTACACTTTTCAAAGTACACATCCTAGGAGTTGTGCCACGTGTTGCTAGCTCAGCTAAGCATGTCACTGTCTCCAGCCATCCTGCTCCCTCTATCACAGGGACCAGGTGGGTTTGCCAGCCTTTGATATCCTGCAACCTGCCATTTTTCTCCATCAGTTGGAAGGTGTTGCTTTGGTTCTCATAAAAGCTCTGCTGCTCATCACAAAGATAAAACAGGAACTGCCAAAGACCTCAGATCACAAGGCAGTTTTATCTCTCCTCGGCATCATGTCAAGGAAAAGTGCAATACTTGCCTTGCTCCACAGAGATCAATGAAAATATGACAACTTGTGGCTGTAACCCCGAGACTGCTTCCTTTGTTCCCTAGGTTTTGCAGTTCTAAAACCCCAAACCAACAAAACCTGATGATGAAGAAGTAGGCCTCTATTGTTTTCTTTAAATAAAGTGACAGTATTGGCTCAAAACAATAAGAGCATTAATAAACATGCAAACAACCACACATCACAGTCCCAAAGCCATGGCCAGAAGACTGAAGAACCATGGGTCACTCCAGTTTCCCCTCCAGCAAGTTTAGTTCAGTTACATTCCCTGTTCCACCAGTGAAAAATCCCACCTAATCCCAAAGGATGCAACTTCTAAACAACAAGAAAGAGACAGAATGGAAGCAGGAAAAGAACAGAAGAAATCAGCCATGAAATCTTCCCCCCAATCCACAAACAGGATACAGCTGTCTCCAGGAACTGGAGCTTGGTTTATTTGTAATGCCTCTGTGTCATTTTTCATTCTCCAAATCAGATTTAATCTCAGGGACACAAAGGGAAAATAGACACAACAGTAAGTGACTGGAGGAAGAGTGTGAGAACTCTTCCTCACTGCTCAACTGCTCCATCATATTTCCAAGGTGATGGCAGACTGGTGGAGTTCCTGCTGACTGGAGAAGGGCAAACATAACATCCATCTTCAAGAAGGGAAAAAAAGGATGACCCTGGGAACTACAGAGCAGTCAGTCTCATCTCTGTGCCTGGCAAGATCATGGAGCAGATCCTGCTGAAAGCTCTGCTAAGGCAAATGGCAAACAAAGCAGAGGTGATTGGTAGTACCCAGCAATGGCTGCACCAAGGACAGATCTTGCCTGACTAATTTAGTGGCTTTTTATGATGAAGTCACAGCGACAGTGGACAAGGGAAGGGCAGCTGATGCCATCTACCTGGACCTGAGTAAGGCATTTGACTCTGTCCCACATGACATCCTGGGCACCAAACTGGAAAAACATGGACTGGATGGGTGGAGCACTCGCTGGATAAGGAATTGGCTGGATGGTGGCA
>VWZE01006797.1:0-31741 GCA_013396675.1 Eubucco bourcierii | reverse complement strand
CATTGGCACAGGTTGCCCAGGGAGGTTGTGGCTGCTCCCTCCCTGGAGGGGTTCAAGGCCAGACTGGATGAGGCCTTGAGTGACCTGTGCTAGTGGGAGGTGTCCCTGCCTATGGCAGGGGTTGGAACTAAATGATCCTTGAGGTCCCTTCCAACCTTACCATTCTATGATTCTAACTAGACTTCTAAAAACCTAGAGTCAGATTGGGAGACCACAGAAAGCTCCTAAGATGCAGGTCTACACTATATGCAGCTTCTGGATGGCTTCCAACAGGTGGTGAAGAGTGACCATAGCAATACCAAGATAACATTTTACTCCTCCATCATGATATGACTGCCTGCTGCCCATTTCCTCTTCCTTAGTTTGAGACAAAGCTTGATGAACAGGTGTTGTGAGCTACAAAAGTCAATACACCTGCTACATGGGGAAAATGAAATGCCTCCCTTTTCCTTCAGAAGGGTTCCCTTCAGCAGGGGTGTTTCCCATAACTAGCAGCTTTATACTCCACATGTACAACTGTGTTGGTTCCTCCACTTCACACATTCAGGCACAAGATCAGGACAGCGATTTCAGGTGTGTGTGCCCCAGATTTAAGCTGAGGTTTTTAGATAAAGCTTACTTCTCTATTAGAAACAATCACTGGTAGAAGACAAGTAATAAATCATAGGTGATGCTCTTTCTTCACAGCTGGCACAGAGTGAGATTGTTTTTCATGTCCATGACTAACAAAATGAAGTGACAACTCCATGATGCTTTGATGGGACTTCTCTTGCACTTCCCAATCCCAAAATACCTGCTTGATAAAAGATTAGAGGGGAATAATCTGTTTGCTTTCAAGTTCTCTCCATTCTCGAGTCAAAAACTACTCAAATTACAAGGGGTAAAGAGAGAGGGGGAATCTGCATGAAGCATTTTACTGTCTCAGAGTAAACACATCAGCATTTGACATCAACATCAAAAGCTTTTTATTCTCATTCCAAATATGAGAACAACTGGATCGAGTACCTGTTTTGCTTCCATCTCCTCAAATGTTTAATGATTTAATTTAAAATTATTCCCTTTGATGTCAGTCTTATATTAAACTTTTACTCAAGGCAATTAGTTTCAGGAGCATATAAACTGTTTGATTTTGTCTTTCATTCCGTGCAAGCCAAATGCACAAAGGGATCAGAGAAGACTTGAAAAGCTCAGAGCAATCAGTGCTGGAGTTCCTGCCCAGGCCCACAAAACCAAGCCGCAGAAACTTCACAGTATCACATCTTTAATGCGGACCTGTCCTCTGCACTGGTGAGGATGCAGAACTGTGTGCAGTTCTGGAGCCCCCAGCACAGGAAGGACATGGAAGTGTTGGAGCGGGTCCAGAGGAGGCCACGAGGATGACCAGAGGGCTGAAGCAGCTCTCCTATGAGGACAGACTGAGAGAGCTGGGGCCTTGCAGCCTGGAGAAGAGAAGGCTTCCAGGACACCTTAGAGTAGCCTTCCAGGATCTGAAGGGGGCCTACAGGAAGACTGGGGAGGGACTATTGACAAGGTCTTGCAATGTCAGGACAAGGGGCAATGGGTTTGAACTGGCAGAGGGGAGATTCAGAGTTCTTTACAGTGAGAGTGGTGAGGTTGCCCAGGGAGGTTGTGGATGCTCCCTCCCTGGAGGTGTTCAAGGCCAGGTTGTTTGAGGCCTTGAGTGAGCTGTACTAGCAGGAGGTGTCCCTGCCTATGGCAGGGGGTTGGAACTAGATGATCCTTGAGGTCCCTTCCAACCTTACCATTCTATGATTCTATGCACCTTGAACATCTTGTTCGGTTTTGAGCGCCTCACTGTGAGAAGGACACTGAAATGCAGGACAGTGTCCAGAGAAGGACCAAGCTGGTGAAGGGTCTAGAGAAGAAGTTTCACAAGGAGCAGCTGAGGGAGCTGGGATTGTTTAGTCTGGAGAACAGAAGGCTGAGGGGAGATCTCATTGTTCTCTATAACTCTCTGAAAGGAGGTTGGAGTGAGGTGGGGTTGGTCCCTTCTCCCTAGTATCAGGTGATAGAATGAGATGAAAAGCCTGAAATTGTGCCAGGGGAGATTTAGGTTGGATATTACAAAAATGTCTTTCCTGAAAGAGAGGTCAGGCATTGAAACAGGCTGTCCAGGGAGGTGAGGTCACCATCCCTGGAGGTGTTCAAGAAACACGTGGACATGGCACTTTGGGACATGGTGATATTAGATTGACAGTTGGACCAGATCTTTGAGGTCTTTTCCAACCCAAACAATTCTATGATTCTATGATGTCCCATTATAAACATGACTGAATTTTCCTTTTTAGACAAGCACTTCCCCAGAGCCTTCCTTGCAATTTCAGTCCTAATTCTGATGAGCACTGGGCAAGAGCAGCTGGTTCTGCTGAGACAAACATCTCATAAACATGGACTGGAATTACAGACAGGAGAACCAGGTAGAAAGAAGCAGAAACTAGGAAAGTTAGAAACTTCAGGATCAAGCCCTCCCTCAGCTCAGTTCCAGTTTACTCTGATCTCTGCTGAACACCTCTCTCAAGTCCCATTCTCCTAGGGACTGGCTGTCTCCCAGGCTGTGACACATCTCTAAAGGGGAAAACACTTAACAGGTGCTAACACTGTTGAATTTAACTTAGGATTTTCTCCAGCAGATCCCAGCCTTCTTTGGTGCAGACAAGACTATTTTTCAGCAGAAGTGAAGGAATGGCAGGAGGAAGCTTCTGCATCTTCACCAGCAGATACATATTACTGATGGCACAGCCATGAATTTGCACCTTTCAGGGATCTAAAAAATTTTAAATTCAGTCTTGTGAGAAAGTGGTAAAATAACCCCAAAAATCAAACAACATCTAACCTCTGGAAGCATTTTAGAGAAGAACAATACCTGGGTTATTTACAGTATCTGCATTTGGATTTACAGCCAAGTGTCCTTTCAAATAGTGAAACAGCATGATCCAGACTGAATGCAGTCAAACAGCACTCAAATGTGTGGGAAGAGACAAGCCTCATGCAGACAACACATTACCTCTGCTGGTGGTGGACAATAAAGTCATCCAAGAGACAACATAGTGTTCAAACTGACCAAAGGGGTATTCTATGCCATGAGACATCAGTTCAGAGTAATGTGAAAGGAGGAAGTGTTATCCGTAGCACAGCAATGTGTTCTTGTAGCCAAGGCCAATGAGATCCTGGGGTGCATTAAGAAGAGTGTGGCCAACAAGTAAAGGGAGGTTCTCTTCCCTTTCTACTCTACCCTAGTGAGACCACATCTAGAGTACTGTGTCCAGCTCTGGGCTCCCCAGTTCAAGAAGGACAGGAATATACTAGCAGTTGTCCAATGAAGGGCTATGAACTGGAACACCTGATGAGGAAAGGCTGAAAGATCTCCAGACTAAACAGCCCCAGAAGACTGAGAGGGGATCTCATTAATGTTTGCAAATATCTGAATGGTGGATGTCAAGGTGATGCCAGGTTCTTTTCAGTGGTGTCTTGTGTTAGGACAGGGGGCAATGGACACAAATTGGAACATGGGAAGTTCCACATCAACATCAGGAAAGAATTTCTACTGTGAGGGTGCCAGAGCACTGGAACAGGCTGCTCAGAGAGGTTGTGGAGTCTCCCTCTCTAGAGACTTTCAAGACCTGTCTAGATTTGTTCCTGGGTGACCTCTCCTAAGTGATGCTGCTTTGGCAGGGGACTGGACTCTATGTCTGGAGGTGCCTTTCAATTCTCACCATTCTAAGATTCTATGGAGCTAACAGGTAGAGTGTAGAACTTCTTACACATAAAGGAAGGTCCTCAGGAATGAGTAAGGCCACAGGCAATAGAAAACACATCTGAGATTTGCTTTACGGAGCTATGAATGCCAATGCAGCTGTCGTGCTTTCTAACTCATTGTATGCTGAGCTCTTTTAATAGGCTGCAGCTGGGCCAAAGGAAAAGTGGCTTTCCAGGGCCTCATCATACTGGCTGGAGCATCTTGGGCCAAAAAGACACTTTTAGAGCAGAGAAGCCTCCACCTTCTCCACAGCAGCTGAAGACAGTCAAAGAAGGAAACTTTCCAGGGAGTGAAGCGGAAAGGACAGAACAAGATGCCCAGAAAACAGGGAGCCTTCAACACTGCAGACAGAGTGGGAGGCTACTGAAAATAGCAGGGAACAGACATGCAGCTGGATCACAAAGACAAAAGAAAGGCAGATTTCCTAGGAAGCAGCCCAAGAAGGGGACTGGGTAAAGTTTCTTGCAATATACAAAGCTGCTGAAGAACTGCAGATTTCAGAAGGAAAACAAACAAACAAAACACACAGGCAAGGAGAGAGAGGAAAGGATCTGCTCTGAGGTGCCAAGACAGTGTTCAGAGCAATTATTTTCAGATTAAATTAAAAAGGGCTGTCTCACCTGTGCTGATCTGCCATCCCCCATTACAAGAACTACCTCCTTCTACTTTGCATTCTACTAAAACTCAGTTTCCAATGTTCAAATCTTTTTTGGTGTTTTTGGTAAATTTGCTTTAAAGAAAGTAGCACAAAAAAAACAAAAACCAAACCCAAACTTGCCCCCTCCAGGGATTCACCAAAGACACAGACACAAAGGTGCAGAAATTCACAAGCTGCTGTTGCTCATGTTCTCTCCATGGGTCATGGTCTGGCTGGCTGCCCTCACACTTTTAAGAGTTTCTCCTCGAGCATTTCCTCAGGTCTACACTTCTCAAGTGTAGAAAGTCTCAACTGTAAAGATTTCTTTGGAGCTTTTAGCATCTTGTGATTTATTTTTTTTTCAATCTCCTCTGCTTATGACCACCCTCTTTTCACTATTACAATACTTCATTTTAAAAATATTTAGCTGACTTGATTTACCCAGCAGAGATGGAAGAGATTCTCTCCTCCCACCCCAAATCCTGGTATGAGAACATCCCAGCCAAAGCTATGTACAGACTAATCAGTATGCCCCAAACCAAACAAAGATAATGAGGAAGCTGAACATATAAACAAACACAAATCCTACCAGATCAGGAGGTCTAGGAATCAAAGATCATATGCTTTTAAAAAGCCTTTTTCTTCTAACTCAAATTACTTTTCCCCTCATCTCTTCAAGTCTCCCTTAAAACCAGATTCCTGCTCTCTTTACTTGCCACCATTCTTAAGAAATGCAGGAGCCTGAGCAGCCCTCAGACATTAGTCAGACAATTAAAATTGTGCCAGTTAGGAGAAAACAGCTATTAAAAGGCAGCAGTTCACAGTGGGTGCAAAAGCACCCTCTGTATGGGTACTAACAGCTACTCAACTCAAGTTTTCAACTTATTCTACCCACAACAGGGCAGCTCAGCTGGTGAGATTATCAGTGTTACACACTGGTCAAGGGAGCTAAAATAAAAAACAGCAGCTGAAAAAGCAACCTGTAAACAGCAGGTACATTGTGACTACCACAAAAAATCAAGAGCAAAAGGACATCAATTTATGTCTTGTCAGACCCCACCTGGAGTCCTGTATGCAGTTCTGGAGCCCTCAGCACAGGAAGGACATGGAAGTGTTGGAATGGGTCCAGAGGAGGCCACAAATATGCTCAAAGGGCTGCAGCAGCTCTGCTGTGAGGACAGGCTGAGAGAGTTGGGGCTCTGCAGCCTGGAAAACAGAAGGCTTCCAGGAGACCTGATAATAGCCTTCNCTAGTGGGAGGTGTCCCTGCCTATGGCAGGGGGTTGGAACTAGATGATCCTTGAGGTCCCTTCCAACCTTACCGTTCTATGATTCTATGTTCTGTTTGCAAATAGGTCTTAAAACTCACAGCACAGGATTTCAACATCTTTTTCATCAAAGAATGTAATTTGTAGGTTGCTTTCAGTGATTCCCATCACCATAACTCTCAGCTGCTGCTGAAATAGATGAGTAACAGGAATTTATTTTCTCTCTCAGCCTGTGCAATTAAGGGCCAGTTTAAAGTGACTGAATGGAGCAGACAGGGAATGCCTCGATGGTTGGTATGATTAAAAGCATATATAGATTCCTGGCTTTGTAGCAAATACCACACCCTTATTTTTACACCTGATACTCTTCTGTCACCCTTAATTTTATGTCTGACAGTGTCACATGCCTGAGACAGGCTTAATCTTCCCCTGATTTCCACTGTCCAGAAACATTGTCACTGCTCCAGTAGAGTGAAGTGGTTGCAGCAGGATAAGGATTGGTCTTGGGTCTCTGCTAGCCAGGATCAATTCTGAACAGAGCTTTGCAAAAACAAAACTAAGACTTAAATTAGGCAAGTCAACAAAGCAGTACTCCGAGAAGACTGAGAGGAGATCTTATCGACATCTATAACTATCTGAGGGGTGGGTGTCAAGTGGATGGGGCCAATCTGCTTTCAGTGGGCTGCAGCAATAAGACAAGGAGCAATGGCTATAAACAGGAACATAGAAGGTTTCAGCTCAACATGAGAGAAACTTTTCAGTGAGGGTGACAAAGCACTGGAGCAGGCTGCCCAAAGAGGCTGTGGAGTCTCCTTCTCTAGAGACTTTCAGAACCTGCCTGGATGCATTCCTGTGTGAATTACCCTAGGGGATCCTGCTTTGGTAGGGGGGTTGGACTCGATCTCTGGAGGTCCTTTCCAACCTCTAAGGTTCTGCAAGGTCGTAATACTCAAGAAACAGGAAACGAGGGAGAACTTCCTACTAGCAAATGAGCTTTTGAAGCTCTTTTTTGTGGCACAGGCCATTAAGTGAGAGCCAACTCAGCATTTACTCCTCACCTTTCAAGCACAGCTATCATTACATTTCTCAAGACAGGTATTACTTACACCAAAAGAATCACACTGGAGAGAAAGAGATTTGCCTTGAACATTTAGTCAAGATCCAGTTTATCCAAGCTTCAGACTCGTAATTTAGCACCTCAATCAACATTTACATCAGTGCTGCTGTTACCAGCAGCCACCTACGCTGCAGTCCTGCACTCTCTACAGCTTTCAAGTGGATACAATTTGTACCAAAGATGTAGCACACTGTACAGCTGCAAACCCTGTCATGTTCTCATCATTAAGTGTCACTTGTTTTCACATCTTAATTTGCATGCAACAGCCTGGAACGAACCTTTGGAGCACTACGAGATCTCAATTAAAGAGGAACAATTTAGTTTAGCTAATCAACTCTATTGTCCCAGCAAGCAAAGGGCTGAGCCACACGTACTGGTCTAGAAGGGAATCACCAGTAGCACAGGTTAGACCTTGTGGATCCTGAAGGATGAGCATGTGGAGGCATTTTTCATCATGAGGTTCTGTAGAGGGTGGAAAACTGTAGCAAACAACTGCTGCCTCAACAATTTGTGTTTCACTTGCATATGATTCACAAAGCAAAGCTGAAGCCAACAAGCATGAGTGGCAATGGATGCAACTGTCTGAAACAGGAGAGCGGACTTCAAATACAGCCAAGGCAGCCAATAGCTTCCTGGTCTGAATTAGGAATAGCGTGGCCAGCAGGAGCAGGGAAGCAATTGTGTCCCTGTACTCAGCACTGATGAAGACATACCTCAAATACTTGGTTCATTCTTGGGCCCCTCACTACCAGAAAGACATTGAGGTGCTGGACAGTCCAAAGAAGGGTCTAGAGAACAAGTCATATGAGGAGCAGCTGAAGGAGCTGAGATTGTCTAGTCTGGAGAACAGGAGGCTGAGAGGAGATCTCATTGCTCTCTGTTAACTCTCTGAAAGGAGGTTTGAGTGAGATGGGGTTGGTCCCTTCTTCCTAGTATCAGGTGACAGGACAAGAGAAAATGGCCTGAAATTGTGCCAAAGGAGGTTGAGTTTGGTTATCAGGAAACTATTCCTTTCCTGAAAGAGTGGTCAGGCATTGGAATAGGTTGTCCAGGGAGGTGGTAGAGTTGCTGACCCTGGAGGTGTTCAAGAAACACATGGATGTGGCAATTTGGGACACGGTTTAATGGTGTCAGGCTGACAGCTGGACTTAAATCTTGGAGGTCTTTTCCAACTGAAGGGATTCCATGATTCCGTGAAATAAAAAAGGCACGTGGAATTTCTTATGATTGGTGGATATGGTGGTTAGGAAATATGAGACACATATGGACAAGTCCTAGTGATTACAGGTGTATTTATGTTTCATAAGAGGGTTTGACTCTCAGCACAGGAAGGACATGAAAGTGTTGGAGCGGGTCCAGAGGAGGCCACGAGGATGACCAGAGGGCTGAAGCAGCTCTCCTATGAGGACAGACTGAGAGAGCTGGGGCCTTGCAGCCTGGAGAAGAGAAGGTTTCCAGGACACCTTAGAGTAGCCTTCCAGTATCTGAAGGGGGCCTACAGGAAGACTGGGGAGGGACTATTGACAAGGTCTTGCAATGACAGGACAAGGGACAATGGGTTTGAACTGGCAGAGGGGAGATTTAGACTGGATGTTAGGAGGAAGTTCTTTAAAGTGAGGGTGGTGAGGCACTGGCACAGGTTGCCCAGGGAGGTTGTGGCTGCTCCCTCCCTGGAGGTGTTCAAGGCCAGGTTGTTTGAGGCCTTGAGTGAGCTGTACTAGTGGGAGGTGTCCCTGCCTATGGCAGGGGGTTGGAACTAGATGATCCTTGAGGTCCCTTCCAACCTTACCATTCTATGATTCTATGTGAAGGACTTCATGTAACCACAGAATGTGGCAGTAATTTGGTAGATGACTGGGGAGACTGGGCAACACTGTGGGGATAATTCCAACATAAAACAGGAGCAGTTTGTAGGGAGGAACACATATATGGTTGGAAAGGAGTTTAAGGCATTGCTGACTTTCTTTTAAGGAGCTATTTCACAGTAAATTATAGCCTTCATTTCAAGGCTGAGAAACATTTGCGTGTAATAGACTGTCCTGACTGGCCCATCCCATCTCTTGGGCTCTTGTGATCACATCTCTCTGTTTACTAAGATCTTCTACTTTCCTTTGTTTTGCTTTGTACACTTTTCCACAGCATCAGGGACAAAAAAACCACTTCAGTGTAAAAGGTGCTGATTAAAGCACAAAGCAGCAATTTAAAAAATAGTAATGCATCTGTTTAACTGTGTCTGAATTACCAGTTGAAGCAAAGGACTGCTATATTACAAAAATAAACACACACATAAGTACATAAAGGAAAGGTTTTGTAAAGAAAAACATTTCCTCTAGCCTTTAACAACTGCAGGACTGTTCTGCAAGCAAAAATCAAACCAGATTTTAGCTGGCCCAACTTACCTCAATTTGAAAGAGCTCCCCAGCCCCTTCACAGTCATTTGATGTAATGATAGGGGTATGAATATGCACATAGCCATTATCCTGGAACAGACAGAAAGCAAAAGTTGACCAGCTGAATATACAAATGGGCAGCTTCAAGGATGACATCAAGCAGCACACTTCATCACTCAGCAACTAGCCCACAAGCAGGACACCACATGTACTCTGATAGGCAATGTGCTGGTTTGAGGCTAATTGGAATATTTTAATAGAGAAAATTACACTATAGGCTGTGAAAGGAAAACATGGGGATGTCTATTTCACTCATAGGCTTGCTGAGATGTTTGGGATAAAAAACTAAAACATTAGATAAGGCAGTCTCTGTCTGTCTCTCTCTGGGGGCACAGCGTCTCGGGCAGTCCAGCTTCTGGCTCCTCTTTGCCGATTAATCCTCACTAACCACTTTTCTTATAACCCCCCCTGGTTGATCCTCCAAGCTCAACTTGTGTGTGGGGTAAACCTTGGGGTAAGGTATAGGGGTGGGGGGAAGGTGGAAGGGTGGTTGGGAGCCCCTCCTAGGGTCTCTGATTTCTGGGAGGGGAGTTGTGTTTCTGTATTCCCTCTAACTTGTCTATCTCTGTAACTATTCCTGTCTATAGTGTCTATCTCTGCTTGTACATTGTGCTGAGCTGTAAATAGAGCTTCAGTCCTTAACTTCCAGCTGACTGAGTTCTAGTCTGGGTGATTTTACGAAGTGTGGGAGGGCAGGGAACTCCCAAACCATCACAGGCAACTTCTGGCTCACATGGACAAAGGACTAACAAAAAGCTGCTATGATTTACAATCCCATGTCTACTACTTGTGTTTTTCCCATCATTTTCCATTAAGCAACAAGTTTTCCAACTGCTTGTCTCCATGCTATTCCCCTTTCTTCTATGTTTGTATTTTTGGGCAGTTTCAATCAAATTCAATCATACAGTCTCAATAATTCATTTTCTTCCAGCTTTTTGGATGATGATGGCTAAGCAGAGGATACTCTTCCATGAAAATGTCAGTCACACCTCACATCTTCTGAGATACAAAAGTCAAACTGCTTATAAGAGACATCACACATATGTACTGTGGCTTGGTGATCCTCTAAGTACCTGGAGAACTATCCATTCATGTAACAGCTCATAACAGCTGAGGCCTCTGAAACCAGGAAAAGGCTCTCTTCTCTGGGCATGGGTCAGGAGGATGGCACCAAACTCTTTTCACTGGTGTCCAGAAACAGGGCAAGAGGCAAATGGCACAAACAGAAACATAGGAAGTTCCATCTAAACACAAGGAAAAACTTTGTTCCTTGACAGTGCTAGAGCACTGCAACAGGCTACCCAGATAGATTGTGGAGTCTCCTTCTCTGGACAGATTCAAAATCTGCCTGGACACTACCCCATTCAACTCTAGGTGACTCTGCCTTACCAGAAGGGTTGAACTGGCTCATTTTCAGAGGTCTCCTCTAAATCCCACCATTCTGTCATTCTGTGGGTATTTCTCCAGTGCAGTTGGAGGTTTTTAAACTGCTGCAACCCAGTTTTCAGTAGATGGGTACATCAAACAGACCTCAGGAAATCACACACAGCATGTTAGAGGCAAAACCAGGAATAGAACTCTACAACCCATCTCTGTAGTGAGACTAACTTAGAAAAGTAATCACTGGTGGAGCATAGAGATCACACTTGTGCATCTCTAGGCAAACAAGAACCTGGAACTAGCTGATTTCAGCTGTGAATAAAGGATTTGTTTTTCCTTGCATCACTGTAATGTCTAGCATGAAGGGAACTCATTTAAAATCAGGGTGTGCCAGCAAGACCATGACAGAAGCAATGGTGGAGCACAACCCATTGTCTATTTACATAAAACACTAATTTAAAAAAATGGAAAAGATAAAAAAGCAAATGTTTCTAAAGGTTTAGTTTCACAGGATCATTCACATGACAGGTCCTGGACCTTATTACCAGCTAATTAAAAGGCCAGGAAGACAGGAGCAGAATTTAGTGCCTATACTTAGAATCGACTTAAAATTAATTTGGACTAAAGAGTGGGTGTGGACACAATATATTTTGTGGAAGCACCATAACTGAATGAAGGGGGAGTAAAGTCCCTGTAGTCAGGTGTAGGCTATCTTGGTTACAGGAGAAAAGACTTCAGCTTACTGAGTGATTGGCAGAAGCTCCTCACCAAGATCCAGTCACTACACAGAAAGAAACTTTGCAGCCAGAAGTACTTGCTTTGCCAGTTTCAGCCTGTCAGTGCAAAGCACAGTTCACTGCCACAATTCCATGCATACTCCAGAGGCCTGCCGGTCATGTAGCCACAACAACCCTACAAGAGACTGGAGAGCAGCCAAACAGAAAGGGATCTGGGGGTGCTGATTGACACCTGCCTGAACATGAGCCAGCAGTGTGCCCAGGTGGCCAAGAAGGCCAATGGTATCCTGGTCTGCATCAGCAATAGTGTGGCCAGCAGGAGCAGGGAGCTCATTCTCCCCCTGGACTCTGCACTGCTTAGGCCACACCTTGAGTCCTGTGTCCAGTTCTGGGCACCTCCACTGAAGAAGGACATTGAGGTGCTTGAGTGTGTCCAGAGAAGGGCAACGAGGCTGGGGAGAGGCCTCGAGCACAACCCTATGGAGAGAGGCTGAGGGAGCTGGGATTGNNNGGAAGTTTAGGCTGGAGGTGAGGAGAAAGTTCTTGCCTGGGAGAGTCATTGGCTGCTGGAATGGGCTGCCCAGGGAGGTGGTGGAGTCACCGTCCCTGGAGGTGTTCAAGTCAGGTTTGGACGTGGCACTTGGTGCCATGGTCTGGTCTTGAGGGCTGTGGTAATGGGTTGGACTTGATGAGCTTTGAGGTCTCTTCCAGCCTCGGAGAAACTGTGGAAACTGCCTAAATTCCTCACACAGTGGTGGCAGTTACGGTGAAGAAGCACATTTCATACCCCTTAGATGCTTTGGAAAGGTTATGTGAATTGCACAGGTCTGAAAGATGAGAATCCCATAAAAATCTCTTGGATTGCTCCCCTTTTAAAATGTTCCTAAAATACTTCAAGTCACATTACTGGTTCTGACAAACCTGGAGCAAAGTGCAAAGTGGAGTTTGACATTCACACTGCAACTATTTTACTGTGTCTCAGAACGATGTTTCTATTCCAGACAGACCACAATATTCAAGAGAAGACACAATGATGACATGTTAGTCTTCAATATCCAAACCAAAGGCATTTGGTATTAGTCACTGATGGGAATGACTGGACTAAAAAATCCCCACCACTTTCTAAAGTTAGAGTTTCATAGACTCATAAGACTGTTCAGGGTCAAAATGGATCTTTAAGGGTCATGCAATCTAACACCCTGCAGTAAGCAGAGACATCATCTATTACATCAGGTTGCTCAAAGCCCCAGACAACCTGACCTGGAACATTTGCATCAAGAGAAGCGTGGCCAGCAGGGCAAGGGAGGGGATTGTGCCCCTTTACTCTGCTCTCATCAGACCCCACCTGGAGTCCTGTGTGCAGTTCTGGAGCCCTCAGCACAGGTAGGACATGGAAGTGTTGGAGTGGGTCCAGAGGAGGGCTATGAAGATGCTCAAAGGGTTGCAGCAGCTCTGCTGTGAGGACAGGTTGAGAGTTGGGGCTCTGCAGCCTGGAGAAGAGAAGGCTTCGAGGGGACCTGATAGTAGCCTTCCAGTATCTGAAGTGACCTACAGGAAGGCTGGGGAGGGACTATTGACAAGGTCTTCAATGCCAGGACAAGGGGCAATGGGTTTGAACTGGCAGAGGGGAGATACAGACTGGATGTTAGGAGGAAGTTCTTTAAAGTGAGGGTGGTGAGGCACTGGCACAGGTTGCCCAGGGAGGTTGTGGCTGCTCCCTCCCTGGAGGTGTTCAAGGCCAGGTTGTTTGAGGCCTTGAGTGAGCTGTACTAGTGGGAGGTGTCCCTGCCTATGGCAGGATGTTGGAACTAGATGATCCTTGAGATCCCTTCCAACCTTACTATTCTATGATTGTATGATTTCCCAGGACGAAGCATCTACAACCTCTCTAAGCAACCTGGGCCAGTGTTTCACCACTCACTGTAAAATGTTTCTTCCTTCTATGTAGTCTGAATCTCCTCTCTTCCAGTTGAAAACCACCATCCTCTGTTTTCTCTCAACAACAGGCCCTGCTAAAACAATCGACCTCATCTTTCCTATAGAACCCCTTTAAGTACTAAAAGCTTTTCCTGGAGCCTTCTCCTCTTCAGGGTAAACAATACCAACTCTCTCAGCCTCTCCTCACAGTAGAAGGGTTCCAGTCCTCTGGTTATTTCTGTGGCCTCCTCTGGACCCACTCCAACAGGTCCCTGTCTTTTCTGTGCTGAGGACTCCAGAGCTGGACTCAGAGTTGTGAGTGGAGGTCTCACCAGAGCAGAGGGTAAGAATCACCTCCCTCATCCTGCTGGCCACTTCAAGTGTGTATTCAAAACACCCCTCATTTTCTTTCCCCATTAAGCTCTTTAGAGCACTGCATAGTGAAAACCCTCCAATTGTACTTTCTAGTTACTGTGTGTTCTGACATTGTCAAATCAGAAATCACAGCATGTTTGGGATGATATAGGTGGCAGTTTAAGGAGACTGCTTTCCTTCATCAGATGAAGTAAACTACAGACATCCCTGGTGCTAGGAGAGCTGGAACATAAGCATTCTCAAATATCAGGCCTGGGACCAAATCCTCCCTATTCCTTCCAAAAAAATCACTATAGCTGCTACTGCTAAATTAAAAAAGATAAAGTATTTATTAATCAGGAAGGTATGTCAGGGCCTGAGCGGGAGTAAATATGGAGATGTAAACCTTGTATCACAAGATACTTCTTGTATCTCAGCTGGCTTCCTTGCCTGTGTCTGAACCTGTTGCAGGCAATGCCATCTAGTGGCTCCACACCAGTAAAGACCTATTCCAATCTGAGCTGGCTTCTGTCCTACCAGATGGCACAATGCCGACACCATCAGTAGCTTCACCTGACACAGTATTTCTATTAGGCTCTTCAAAAAAACCCCAAATCAGCCCCTCAAAAAAAAAAACAAAACTTCAAAATGTCACGTGGCTCCATATAGATATGTCCTTGAGCAGGCAAGCCTTCTCTGCCACTGCATGTGACAACACCAGCAACACTTACCTGGGACTTGAAATTCAATCTGAACCTTCTGACCTGTGGAGTCATATCAATTACTACATAGGAATTTCGTAATCAGAATGCTCTGAATGTGATTCCACCCAAGGTAAAGCCAACATGTCTAAACTAAAACAAGTTTAATTAAACAAAGATCTTTAAAAGAAGGGGCTTGGGTGCACTTCAGGGCTTTTCTACCTTTCTTTATCTACTCATGCAAAGAGCTGCATGACCTCTATGTGGTACCTGGAATCAAGAGCCAACTCAGTGCCTGCACAAAGCCTGTGCCATGCCCACAGCTAAAGACTGACATGTTCGTAAGATGCAGGTACTTTCCAGCTAGCATTTTGAAACACATCAACACCCATGTCTCTTTTCTGCTGAGGATGCAAGGACTTCACCCAGCAATCCTGGTGACTCACCAGTGCTGTGCAGAAGGGAGGGATCCCCTCCCTTGATCTGCTAGCAGTGCTTTGCCTAGTACAGTCCAAGAGGCTAGTGACCTTCTTTGCTGTTGTAGATAGAAGGAAGGAATTCTTCATTGTGAGGGTGGTGAGACACTTGAAAAGGTTGTCCAAAGAGGCTGTGGATGCTGCATTCCTGGAAACGTTCAAGGCGAGGTTGGATACAGTTTTGAGCAGCCTGGTCTAGTGGAAGGTGTCCCTGGTCACTGCAGGAGGGACTACATAACCTTTAAAGTCCCTTCCAACTCAAACCATTCTATGATTCCAAGAAAAGTCTCTTAATCTCATCTAACAACATGCACGCAGGTTTGTAACACAGCAATAAAAGGTAAAGAACTTAGAAGAAGAACATGGAGGGCTTATTTGATTGGTAGCCTTCCTGCATGACAGATTTCTCCACATGGGAGAAGGTTTCTATCCAAGGACCATAAGGTCACTACTGAGGATGGGTTAAACAACTCCATATTATTCTGTTCCACAGACCACACACACTGACAGACAACTATATTGCAGTTTAATGAAAGGGATAAAATAACTAACAGGAAATGGGTGGAAAGATCACAGATGAGCTAATCATAGAACGGTAAGTTTGGAAGGGACCTCAGGGATCATCTAGTTCCAACCCCCTGCCATAGGCAGTGTCGCCTCCCACTAGTACAGCTCACTCAAGGCCTCCTCCAACCTGGCCTTGAACACCTCCAGGGAGGGAGCAGCCACAACCTCCCTGGGAAACCTGTTCCAGTGCCTCACCACCCTCACTGTAAAGAACTTCCTCCTAACATCCAGTCTAAATCTCCCCTCTGCCACTTCAAACCCATTGCCCCTTGTTCTGTCACTGCAAAAACTTGTCAGTAGTACCTCCCCAGCCTTCCTGTAGGTCCCCTACAGATACTGGAAGGCTACTCTAAGGTCTCCTGGAAGCCTTCTCTTCTCCAGGCTGCAGAGCCCCAACTCTCTCAGCCTGTCCTCATAGCAGAGCTGCTGCAGCCCTCTGATCATCCTCGTGGCCTCCTCTGAACCCGCTCCAACACTTCTATGTCCTTCCTGTGCTGGGAAGGATCACAACTAACAGTCTGGTCAAGGTCTCAGGCAAACCCAGGACTGAGAAGAAAACCACCCTGTTCAAAATCCAGATCCTGCAGTAAAGATGTCATGCTCTATTCCCTCCTAACATGCTCCCATGAAGTCAAACTGGTGGAGTGTTTTACAGCTAAGGCTGACAGCAGAAGGGATTACCTGGAAGAAGGAGTGGATGGCTGCAGTGGCTTCACTGCGGATTCTCAAGAGGGAGGCAAGGGTGTTGCTCCTGCATCGCAGGTGAGGGAACTGTCGGACATACTCCAGTGGGTGCCTCTCCTTCATTTTCAAGGGGAATGTCTGAAAACCAGCAAGGAAATAAAATTAAGAGGATGGAAACTAAGAGTCAAGGTAGGTTTATGGTTATTCATTGAGTAGCAGACAGCAATGCTAAAACTCAGTTGTCATTACAGAGTAGAGAGGAACGAGATGCTTCCACCTATTCTTTCTAATTTCTCTGTGGGTTTTATAAAGCTTTCAGCAGAGCAAGAGCCCTGAGCAGGAGACAAGGTATCAGCACTCTGAAATGCTCCACCTTCTGGATGCTGAGCTCCCTTGCAAGCCAGCCGCTCATCTCACTGCTGCAAAAAGACAGTTTGAGACATGCCTGTGGCAGATACTACCGCTTCTCCAAATTGCATCCCAGCCAAACCACCTGGCACAGGGAAAGTGCTTCAGGGTAGGATAAATGCACATGCTTAGCTGCCAGCATGTGTACCAATTTCCACATAGAAATAGCTCTGCTCCAGAGAAGAGCCTTCTCAGTGTTCCTATGTGTCTCCTTTGAGGTACCCTACAGACACTGCTGACNATTCCAGCAGTCAATGACTCTCTCAGGCAACAACTTTCTCCTCACCTCCAGCCTAAACTTCCCCTGGCACAGCTTCAGACTGTGTCCTCTTGTTCTGGTGCTGCTTGCCTGAGAGAAGAAAGCAACCTCCTCCTGGCTACAAACAGCCTTTAGGTAGTTGTAGACAGCAAGAAGGTCTCCCCTGAGCCTCCTCTTCTGTAGGCTAACCAATCCCAGCTCCCTCAGCCTCTCTCCATAGGGCTGTGCTCGAGGCCTCTCCCCAGCCTCGTTGCCCTTCTCTGGACACGTTCAAGCACCTCAATGTCCTTCTTCAATGGAGGTGCCCAGAACTGGACACAGGACTCAAGGTGTGGCCTAAGCAGTGCAGAGTACAGGGGGAGAATGACCTCCTTGCTCCTGCTGGCCACACTATTGCTGATGCAAAGCCTGCAGGACCATCAGACTCAAATAGTTTGAAGAACGCTTTGTTGGGCATCGGACCTTTTATTTCCAAAGGAGTCCTACCAGTTGGACTCCTGCTGCAGTGACATACCCAAATATCACAGGGTCCCACCACGTGGATGGTTTCAGCTTTCAGCTCCATGTTCTGCCTCTGGTGAGGACTTTTGACCAGTTTCCCTCGCACTTCCACTGCGCTTCCGAAAGTCAGATCTCTAAGAAACCAAAAGGAAACAGACAGCTTAGCTAGGCACTGACACAAAGTCAGCTACATTCCTGTTAATTTAGCTGGATCACTTGAGATCACAAGAGCTATTGCAGTCCTAAGGTTTAAAGGACCAAATAAAAAAAATTATTAAATGCATAGAATTACAGAATGCTCTGGATTGGAAGAGACCTCCAAAGGTCATCTAGTCCAACTCCCCTGCAGTCATCAGGGATATCCTCCACTAGATCAGGTTGCTTAGAGTCTTGTCAGGCCTGAACTTGAATACCTCTGGGAATGGGGCTTCAACCACTTCACTGGGCAACCTGTTCCAGTGTTCCACTAGCCTCTAACATTCTAAATCCACTCTTCCCTAATTTCAAACCATTGTCCCTCATCCCATTACTGCAGGCCTTTGTAAACAGTCCCTGGGCAGCCTTCTTGCAGGCACTTTTCAGGTACTCAAAGGCCACTATTAAGTCTCCTTAGATTCTTTTATCTCCAGGCTGAACAACCCCAGCTCCCTCAGCCTGTCCTAGTAGGTGGGAACATGAATATTCATGAAGCTAAAGAAGAATTTAGGAGGAGGTAGGAATGTTGAACAAATGAGAGAAAAGAGAGACAGTTTTGTATTAGAAGGGGCTCTTGGTGGGGAGACCTACCAGACCTAGGGAAAAAAAAAAAAAGAAATTTTATTTTAAAAAACAAGTTACAGGCAGAAAGTTCTTGGATGGTCCCACAACTTCCAAGTGCAGGCCAAAAAGCCCAACTGAGAGCAACAAAACAAAGCTGTTTCATAACAACAAAAACCAGACATGCCTATCTATGGTGTACATCTACTGAGTTAGCTCTCAAATTGCTATAGGAAGAGCAACAACACTTAAAAACTTTGAAGGACAGTTATCCAAGCCTACATTGTGTGATCTCCAAGCAAACCCAACAGCAGCCCAGAGCACTCACATTCTTTTAAGAAAATTAGGTCCAAATTAATCTCACAGGACAGGCAACTGAAACTAAATCACAGGATCATTAAGGATGGGTTAATACCTATAACATCATAGCCTGGTTTAGGTTGGAAGGGACCTCAAGGGTCAGCTAGTCCCAACCCCCTGCCATAGGCAGGGACATCTCCCACTAGAACAGCTCACTCAAGGCCTCCTCCAACCTGGCCTTCAACACCTCCAGGGAGGGAGCAGACACAACCTCCCTGGGCAACCTGTGCCAGTGTCTCACCACCCTCACTGCAAACAACTTCCTCCTAGCATCCAGTCTGTATCTCCCCTCTGCCAGTTTAAACCCATTACTCCTCATCCTGTCATCACAAGACCTTGTCAATAGTCCCTCCCCAGCCTTCCTGTAGGTCCCCTTCAGACACTGGAAGGCTACTCTAAGGTCTCCTGGAAGCCTTCACTTCCCCAGGCTGCAGAGCCCCAACTCTGTCAGCCTGTCCTCATAGCAGAGCTGTTGCAGCCCTCTGAGCATCTTCAAGGTTCTCCTCTGGACTCACTCTAACAGTTCCATGTCCTCCCTGTGCTGGGGGCTCCAGAACTGCACACAGGACTCCAGGTGGGGGTCTGAGGAGAGTAAAAAGGGTAGAGTAAAGGGGCAGAATCCAATCCCTCGCCCTGCTGGCCACACTGCTCTTGATGCAGCTCAGCACATGGTTGCTCTCTGGGCTGCGCACACACTGCCAGCTCATGTTGAGCTTTTCATCAACCATGACCCTCAGATGCTTTTCCTCAGGCTGCTCTCCAGCCATTTGCCACCCAGCCTGGATTTGTGCTTGGGATTGTGCTGGCCAAGTCCAACCTTCTACCCAACACCTCCATAATCACTATACTGTCTCCCAGAGGGTAACATCCACTCGTTTTTATAACACCTCTTGGAATACTGACTCCACCACCTCCCTGGGCAGCCTGTTCTAATGCTCCACCACACTGTCAGTAAAGGAATTTTTTCTAATATCCAATCTAAACCTCCCCTGGCACAGCTTGAGGGCATTACCTTTCCCTGTCATTAGATACTTTAGAGAAGAGGTCAGCAACAACCTCACTACAACCTGCTGTAAAGAGCGATAAGGTCTCCTCTCAGCCTCCTGTTCTTCAGACTAAATCACAGCTCCCTCAGCCTCTCCTCATAAGACCTACTCTCCAAATCAATTTTGTTGACCTTCTCTGTACCCACTTGTCATGGTAGGCCTAAGCAGGCAAAATTAGGTTTGTACATGTCCTGGTTTGCCCAGGCATGTTTTTCTGCTCTCCTTCTGTTTTGGGGAGAGCAACCATGGGAAAAAGGACAAAGAACCTGGAGCCACTAAGTCTGGTGCCTGTGGCCTGTCCAGCAACTGTGGCAAACAAGCTGCACAGGGTTGCCTTGTGCAAGGTTGTGTTCTGCCCAAAAAAGGGTGAAGTAAGCCTATGGCTTCACCCAATATGGTCACATCTTGGCTAACTGCCATTTGATTGGCTATCCTGTGGCCAAAGGCCCATTAGTCTCAGGTTGTATTGGATAAAAGGAGATGAGCAGGGAGCAGTGCCTGTGCTTTGCCATTCCAAGGTGTGGCTGCTGTTGCATCCCTGCCTGTTGCCTCACTGATCCTGAGCTGAGCTCTGATCCCTGTCACGCGTTCGGCCTGCACAGCCGGCGTGACACCGTGCCCAGACTGCACACCGCAAGGCATCTGCCTGCCCCTGAAAGCCTTCTGCCCAGGGGGAAGCCTTGGAGGGAACACAAATCATCCAGAGAGCCAGGAACAGGTCAGAGATCATCTGTCTCCTTTCTCCAGCGCCCAGAAGCCTGGGGAAACTCTAAAGCCTCTGACAGCTACAGACAACAACCCTGCCACGAGCTTTGGGGACTGTCAGATAATATTTTTGTGAGTAAATACCAAAAGCCTCTAACAATCATTAATTGCCTTCTGCCATAAGCAGAAAGTTGCTCCTTGTGTCCATCTTGTGAGCAAGCAGTGTACTGACCGCAAGCGGTACACTGACCGCAAAGCTTTCTCTGCCAGCTTAGTCAATTAACATATATATTTAATAGTTAATTTTAGATCCTCTTATAACCTGTACATAGTTTCCATAATGATGCAAGAACCTGTTACAATTATTATTTTGGTGATTGGGGTGACACAAGTTCTGAATATTTAATACTAATAAATTCTATTAATATCTTTAAAATATCATCTCACAGTAATTAATTACCCCTGCCACTACACCACTCCAGCACCTCAATGTCTGTCTTACATTGCAGTGCCCAAAACCAGACACAGCACTCCAAGTGTTGGCTCACCAGTGCTAGGCACAGCAGTACAATCATTTTGTTAGAAATACCTCAGTTTAACTAAGCTAAGAAAGCCTTAGCTAAGCAGAGACAGAGTAAGCACACTCTGCATCCTAAAAACACATTCAGAGACCCCAAGCTGAAGTGGTTGGTGCTTGTCCTGTGGCCAAGTGCCAGCTGCTGGTGAATCTGACACAGGTAAGGAAGCCTGAGCAGACCCCTCCAAGAATTGCTCAACACGTACATATATCCAAGCATCTCAAAGTGACCAACCTATTTTGCAGGCTGGGATCAGCAACCACCTGGAGGTGTTCGAGAGAACTTCCATCATTTATATGCAGGAATAAAACTTCCTTCTGAGATCGGACAGAACGGACCCAGCCCTAGAGGAAAAAGAAATCTGTTACTTCTTGGCATGGATTGTGCAAAGTCATGCTCTTCTTCCTGCTGAGTTGGACATGCTACTTCAGGCCTATTTCAACTTCTTCCTGAAGTGAAAAGAAATATTTATTTAGGGGCAACAAAAATTATCTTTTGTTAAAACAAGTCAGTGTCAGGTTTTCTGCTGACTTCAAAGCAAAGAAGCAAATCTTTAGGCAGAGATATCAACTCTCCTCCTGAGTACAGCAGGGATAACTAAGATCTACCTGCATCTCAGGGAAGATGAGACTCCAGAAAGCTACAAAGTGCTCTGAAGATGAAAAACATTTTAACAAAGCACATGCTCTTACTAGTGATGTCCCTTCAAAACACTTCTTACTGAAACAAGAGAGACAAGCAATGCACAGCTTTGTATGCTAAAACGCTCAAGGCTCCTTTGATGACTTTTACTATCATTTTTTGTTGCTGTATAACCACTGGGAAGTTTCCAAACAAAACTTGTTCATTGGTTGTTTACATGCCCTAAGCCACTGGATTGCTAAAAGAATCATGCTGCAGCCAACAGATTCAGATGAAAACGTGGCCCTGGGCAGCCTGATCTAGTGGGAAGTGTCCCTCCTGACTGCAAGGAGTGTTGGACAAGAGGACCTTTGAGGGTCCCTTTCAACTTGATGCAATCTGTGAAAACAAAAATAAAAATGCCTTGAATGATTCTCTTTACATTTCAAAATTAAGACTGACACAGTGTCTCTGTGGGAAAAAAAAAAAAAAAAAAGAAAAAGAAAAAGATTAAGAAAAAAAATCTGTAAATATTCTTTCCCAGTTTGACAAAAAGACTAAAAACAGGAAAGCAATTCTTTGTAACAGCAAACCAGTAGGACTGACCACATATAGAATCATAGCATGGTAAGGTTGGAAGGGACCTCAAGGATCATCCAGTTCCAACTCCCTGCCATAGGCAAGGACACCTCCCACTAGCACAGCTCACTCAAGGCCTCATCCAACCTGGCCTTGAATACCTCCAGGGAGGGAGCAGCAACAACGCTTTCAAAAACCACCTAATCCAAATCTCCTGCTGTGGGCAGTGACATCTTTCCTCAGATTAGTTGCTCCTATCTCCACTCTTCCTGGCCCTGAACACTTCCAAGGAGGAGGCATCTACCATTTATCTGAGCAAACTGTTCCAGTGCCTCACCACCCTCATAGCAAAGAATTTCTTACCTATAAATCTACCCTCTTCAAGTTAAATTTAAAACAGTTACCAAGTACCCCAGTCCTTTACAGATTCATCCACAAATAGTGACAGTTGCACAGGTCTAGCACAAGCCTAGCACTAAATCAGGAAATATGCATCTGCAACCTTATCAGTCAGAAACACCAGAAAACAGAGGGACACACAACCCATTGCCGAGCAAAAAGCTCTACTGATAAAAACCTATTTATCCCAGTCGACCTTGTGTCACACGTGGGGCCAGACACAGCTATTGTTGCCCGCTATAAGCCTAGACAAGGAACAAGACACAAAGTAACTATTTAAAATCATCGGCACAGAGGCAATGGTTCACTCTTCCAAAGTAGAGGCGATTAAACCAAAACTGGACAGTGCCCGTTTAAGCAAAGCCCATCGCAGTGCCAGCCTTCCCCTGAGTAACTTCAAAGCTTTTTGATGTGCTCTGTCAACAATCTGAACAAATAGACAACGCTGACTCTGCAGGCAGTAAAGGAGATCCTCAAGTTCAGTACCACGAGATGCAGTGGTTCTAGCTTTTTTCCCTGAAGCAAAGCCAGTGCAACCGCGGTGGGTCACGCCACTCCCGCTCCTCTCCTTTCCGATAAGGCTCTGAGTGGATGATTATCAGGTAAACCCCGACCTCCCCCGACACACCTGCACTTTAACCTCGCCAGCGGACTCTCGGGCCCCCAGCGCCTCGCTGACCCGCAGCCGCAGCGCCTGAGGCAGGGAAGCGTAGCGGCGGAGGGCCTGCCACCCGCCCCAGGCACCCAGCATGGCAAAGGCCTAGCAAATCTGCTCCCCGCAGCAGCCGGCCCCGAACACGCCGTCCGCTCCCACACGACTTCCGTGAGTCAATGCGCCTCCAGCCGCCTCACGTGACCTCCCGATCCAATGGCAGCCAGGGGCTGCCCCAGCCAGCCAATGGGAACGAGAGAGGGTCCGGCCCTAAGGCTCGTCTTTCCCACCGCCTCGGCGCAAGTGCCTCTGGGAAATGGAGTTCTTGGAGTGGGTTGTAGCGATTGCACCGAGCGGGGTAAGTCGGGATGGAATGCTCATGGCGGGGCGATAAAGGACATCAGTGACTGTGGTAGCGGAGGGTGTAAGGAGTGTTTCACTTTCGAGAACCTTGCGGCGCTGTCATAGATAAGCAAAGCCCAAGCTGTGTGGGGAAGTGGTGCTGATAGTGTGTGTTTCTCATAGAATCCCTTAGAGTGGTTTGAGTTAGAAGGGACCTTAATGATCATCTGGTTCCAACATGCCAGGAACACCTTCCACTAAAACAGATTGTGCCAACACTTCAGGCTTTAGCACTTGAACTCTTCCAGGGACGAGACATCCACAACTTCTCTGAGCAACCTGTGCCAGTACCTTACAAATGCATAGCAAATAATTTCTTCTTACATCTAACCTAAATCTACTCTCTTACAGTTCTTAGCTGCTGTCCCTTTTCTTGTCTCTACAGGCCTCAGTAAAACGTTTCTTTCCTTTGTAAANACCCTTACTGTAAAGAACTTCCTCCTAACATCTAGTCTAAATCTCCCCTCTGCCAGTTTAAGCCCATTGCCCCTTGTCCTGTCATTGCAGGACCTTGTAAATAATCCTTCCCCAGCCTTCCTGTAGGCCCCCTTCAGATACTGGAAGGCTACTATTAGGTCCCCTCGAAGCCTTCTCTTCTCCAGGTTGAAGAGCCCCAACTCTCTCAGCCTGTCCTCATATGAGAGCTGCTCCAGCCCTCTGATCATCTTTGTGGCCCTCCTCTGGACCCGCTCCAACACTTCCATGTCCTTCCTGTGCTGAGGGTTCCACAACTGCACACAGTATTCCAGGTGGGGTCTGACGAGAGCAGAGTAAAGGGGCAGAATCCCCTCCCTTGCCCTGCTGGCCACGCTGCTCTTGATGCAGCCTAGGACTCAGTTGGCTGTCTGGGCTGCATGTGCACACTGCAGACTCATGTTGAGCTTTTCATCAACCCAGAAGGATCTTCAGATGTACTGAAGGATCTTAATATGGGCTTGCCAGAGTCTTCAGGGGTGTATTAAAAGGGGTGTGAGCAGTAGGTCAAGAGAGGTTCTCCTGCCCCTCTACTCTGCCCTGGTGAGGCTGCATCTGGAGTACTGTGTCCAGTGCAGGGCCCTCCAATTCAAGAGGGACATAGAACTGCTTGAGAGAGTCTAGTGCAGAGCCACAAAGGTGGTTAAGGGAATGGAACATCTCTTTTATAAGGAGGGACTGAGGGAGCTGGAGCTGTGCTCCTTGGAGAGGAGGAGACTGAGAGGTGACCTCATCAATGTTTATATATATGTAAAGGGTGAGTACCAGGAGGCAGGAGCCAGGCTCTGCTGGGTGATGCCCAATGCCAGGACAAGGGGCAATGGGTAGAAGGTGAGGCACAGGAAGTTTCATGGAAACATGAGGAAGAATTTTTTCCCTGTGAGGGTTACAGAACACTGGAACAGGCTGCCCAGGGGAGTTGTGGAGTCTCCCTCTCTGGAGATATTCAAAACCTGCCTGGACACATTCCTGTGTGATCTGGTCTAGGTGACCCTGCTGTGGCAGAGGGATTGGACAGAATGACCTTTCAAGGTCCCTTCCATCCCCAAATATTCTGTGATTCTCTAGGCTGAACAATCCCAACTCTCTCAGCCTGTCCTTGCAGCAGAAGCGTTCCAGCCTTTGGATTATTTTTGTGACCTCCTCTGTATTTGTTCCAAGATGTCCATGTATTGCCTGTACTGAGGACTCCAGAGCACTGCAGGTGGGAGTCTCACCAGAGCAGAGGGGCACAATCCCCTCCCTTGATCTGATGACACTGGTTTTTTTGCAACCCAGGATACGGTAGGCATTCTGGGCTGCAATTGCATGTTGCTGGCCTGTGTCCAATGTTTTGCAAAACCAGTACCCCCAAATCCTTCTCTGCAAGTCTGGAGACACTTACCTTCTTGATGGATACTTCTCACCTTCCACTCAGAACAGGGGAGAGGGCCACGAGGCTGAGAAATGGAGAAGAGTCCTGTCCTCCAGCAAGGGTTGCATAGCAGAACCAATTCCTGAGTACCTGATTAGGAAAAGCACGGACTTATAGAGTGCATTTCTCCCCAGAGAGAGACCCAGGAGGACAAGAGGGAGACAGATGGTCCCTGAAATTCTCAGCACACTGACCCTAGACTGTGTTGCAGCTGAGGAAGGTGTCTACTCCCCTCATTGTCCTCCCACTAGCATTCTCAGGGCTGTGGTGCCTTTTACTAAGGCCTGAAGTGACAGAATAAGAGACAACAGTTTCAAACTGTAAAAGGTTAGTTTTAGGTTGGATGCAACAAAGAAATTCTTTACTGTGAGGGTGGTAAGGCAGTGGAACAAGTTACCCAGAGAAACTGTGGATGCATCCTCCCTGGAAGTGTTCAAGGCCAAGTTGGATGGGGCTTTGAGCAATCTGATCTAGTGGAAGATGTCTCTGCCCACGGGTGGAGGGTTGGAATCTGATGATCTTTAAAGGTTCTTTACAGACAAAGCCATTCTATGATTCCCCACACTGCCTGGACTTTGTTGCTCTACTCTGCCCTATGCCTGGTCTATGTGCATCCCTCTTTTGCTCAGTCACACTGTGGGCAGGCAGCAACTGGACATGTCTGCTGTGCTTGTGGTCAGAGGCTGACATATTCCTGTGCATTGATCTTTGGAGTACAGGGGGTGAAACAAGAGACAGCAGCAGTGCAATGCCCCAGGGCCAGGAGGTGCTGGGAGCCAGCTTTGGTTGTGACACTGCTTGTAGGGAGGCAAATCCCTGCCTCAATTCAAAGCCTCAGTTAAGAAAAGAATTGCTGGCCAGAAACTTCATTTAAAAGAAAAAAAGCTTGGCTCATGAGAAAGAGAAGTGGAAATCATTGCAGATGCCTTGTTTTGACTTTTCCCTCGTGGTCTTTTTCATCTGTGCATGAAAAGCTTCTTGTCCCTGAAGTCCCCGTGCTGCTTGCCAGGGCTTTCCTTCACCTCTGCCTTTGCTCCCAGTAAGACCATGTCCCCAACTGTGGCTCTCAGTCTAGACCTGAGCTCCAAGATGCCTTGAAAGGCCAACCCAAAGAATTATAACTGCAGAGTAGGGGCACAACTGTAACCAGGTGGATGAGAAAGACGTTGAGAGGAAGGGCAGGAGATTGCAGGAAGGGAAGATAAAAACTGGGCTAGAAATGCATCATAAGCTAACAAGGGCAGCTTCTCTAGTGTCCATCCTCCATGCCACTGCAAGGAACTGGGCAGATCACTTGAACACAGGCAGGTTATTGCCTTAGTTCTTGGTGGAAAAACAGGGACACGCAGGTCTTGGTGCTCCTTAGTGAGCAAGACTGGTTTTGTTTTAATGTCGGTCACCATCCCCTCCTGTAAGGGCCAGCACTGAGCTTTGCTGTGTGTTGGCACAGCGCTGTGATGTGGCTTCTTAGAGAATCACAGAGCAGGAAGGAGCTGGTACTGCTGCAGTGTCAGGCAGAGATACAGGATGTAAACTGGCAGGGAATAAGGGCTCTGTTGTTCAGGGAATGCCTGGCTTAATGTGAGAATTAAATGAGTGTGTAATGACTGTTCAGTGCACCTTGGGTGTTCTCTCTGCCCACTCACAGATGGTGCACTCAATACTGCTCTCAGCTATAGGTTTTCCCTCTCTTGTTCAGCCCATACTGCCCAGAACCTTTTCTTCCAGGGCTATTTGACTCATAAAACCCTCTCCAGGCCAGATAAACAATTAATTTAAGGAACAATTTGAGAGTAACAAGAATGACAGTGTCTAAATGCACCAGAAAAGGACAAGGTTCTTCCCCTCAGACTTGTCTGCTCCAGGGCTATCTGTGAGTACTGGAGGGAAGGGGTGACCCAGGAGAGTCTCTCCTCAAACTTCTAGTACTCAAGCTCTTCCCATCTGACTTCATATTCTTCCATCTAAAGACCAAAAGGAGAGGAGAGGATTTTGGTCTGTCAAAAGAAAATTCTGGTGAAGCACTATCAGAGTGCAAAGCTGATAGTCTCTCACGTGTTTTTCTGCCCTTAGAGCTCAGCTGTACATCAGCTGCTGCTCCTCATGCCCTGACCTGCTCCATACTCCCTTTTCTGAGTTCCTTACCTGAGGCTGATGCTGCTGAGACTTCTGTTGCTGTGAGTCATTCCATCCTCCCGGACTGCAGGCACTGTTTGTGTGCTGATAGGCACAGTCTACATCAGTATTTAAGATGACAGAGGAACAGGTGAGGTTATTGTGTTCCAAATTCTCCACCAAGCATTGATTCGTTCCCAACTGAGCTGACCATCCTCTCTCCACTGCTGGATGCTGTCCACAATGACTAGCAAGATCATGAACAATAGCCCTAATGATGACTCCAGCTCTAAGGCTGTTTCAATAGCTCCATATGGGCCCATGCAGTTTTGGAGCTTAGCTAATAGCTCTGTTCCTTCTGTGATACATGAGCTGGGTGTTTTGGAGCTGTTTCAGGTGTCTACAAAGATATGACAGTGTCTGGATGTATGTTTTGTTTCATTCTCTGCAGAGCAGAGCTCTTCTGCAAGCTCTCCAGAGGGCACTGATGCTGCTTGTGGATTAAACTAGTAATATAAATCTGGACTGGGAGATGGGAAGGTGGTTGTCAGTGCATAAAGGAGGGTGGAAAATAATGCTTCACCTGCATTCCCAGCTGGTTGTGTAAGGGCTATGGAGAAAGCATGGAGCAGTGGTGTGAATGGGCTTCCAAACAGGCCAACAGTGTCAGGTTTGGGTGGGAGTGGAAAATCAGTCTTATGCTTGCAGGGCATCACCTCTTTGGTACCATCCATCCAGCAATGTCCAACCTTCATCTGGCATAAGTGTTCTGAAATGCCTCCTTTATGGATGTTTTCTGCCTGGTGCTTTAGCTCCATATTGTTTCCATATGGAACTTCCTCACCCATGCTCCCTGTTCTCTGTTCCTTCATTTTATCCTTTCTAGCCAGTGGAGGAGAATAAGCTCCACACATATCTGCTTTTGAAGTAGTTTGTCCTTGTTTCATTCTGATACTGAAGCACTTAGCCTCAGATTCTCCAGAGCTGGCCTTGGGACAGTCCCTCTAATCTGGGACTCCTAAGAAGGCAAGGAACAGGGTGGGAGCAGCACAAAGCAAGAAATCAAATATTTCCTTCTCCAAGATGACTCTCCTCTGTCTGATGTCTGCTGATATAAACCTGGTTTGTCCACACACTTTGGAATTGGAGATGCTGTGATACAAAACCTCTCTGTTCAGGGCTGGACCTGTGGAATTTTTTTCCATCTCTCCTTTTGAGAGCCCTGAAGATGTGTTCCCAGCAGTGGCATCTCTTTCTGATTTTAAGGGCTCTTTCAAGAGAGGACTTTTATCAGCAGCAGTGTTCACTGCTCATGGACCTCTGATCTGGAGTCTTGAACATCCCCAGAAAAGTCTGGTACCCTTTTGACTACTGTGCCAGGACATCAGCTTGTACCTTCTACCTGAAGCTCAACATGGTGCCTTCTGTGCAGATAGAGGACTATGCATGCAGGGCATGAGCATGTCCTCCCAAAAGGAGGATGAGTAAGGCCGATAAATCCTTGTTAACTGGAGGATAATATGCAGCTCTTCAATCTGTCAGACTCCCCACAGCCATGAAGTCTTCTCACTGTGTCAGTGAATGCCCTTTGGTGTCCTTAAAGGTTCTAGTTTGAAACTTAGATGCACAAGATAGTCAGCATCCTGCTGTGTCTTAGATGTAGGAGTGGGGATACTGTGATTAGAAAGTGCTGACCTTTCTTTTCAGTCATATCTTGGTAACCTGAAATGAAGGACATTTGTCTTTATTCCAAAGCAAATAATTTACATTTCTTTGCTTCACGACAGCAACTTTCTACTGAAGCAAGACACAAGATGTAACAACATTCCTTTCAAGAAAGAAAGTTGATTTTTTTTTTCCCTAAGTGACCCACCAGCTTAGATATTTCATTCTTTCTGTCTCAACTTCCAGGATTTTTTTTTTTTTTTTAATTTTTTTTTTTTTACCTTTCACTGAAAACCAAACCAAAGCAAAGCAGATGCAAAAGCTACTTCTTACTATGTCCATCACATTTTAGTTTTATGTGTCCCAACAGATGAAGAAAAAGGGAGACCCTGTCCTTCTGTCAGTGTAACACATGCCTTGGCTTGGCTGACTTTAGGTTTCATGACAGGAACAGTTTCATAGAACTAGGCTGTATTCACAGTCCTCTGAAATAACTCCTGTGCCCCATGGAGGATCCAGCCCAGAGAGAACGCACCAAGGATGGAGCCCTGGGAGCTGCACGGCAGTATCTGAGCTGCTTTATTGACTGTTCTACTCTGATAGCACTCCTTTGTGGTGTCTGCTGGTGAAACTCTTATTCTGCCTTCCTGCAGAAAAGATTCTAGGGCAAGGCAACAACTAAACAATTTCCTACTTGGTTAACAGTGATTGTTGCCCCATGCTGATACTAGGTGGATCACCGTCCAGTTGCCTGGACAGTATTTGGCAACTTCCTCATCTTCTTCCATTGGCAACTTCCAACAACTTCCTCAACAACCTTCCTACTTTGACCTGAGATACAGTTGTTAGCAGTCTTCTTTCTTAAAACTATTTTCCCCCCCAGCCTGAACAACAACAGCCTCCCTGGGGTCAAAACCTCCTGGTTTCTGGCTCTGTCCTTGATGACAGGGATGAGGAGCAACACGGTTCTTCATACAGATCCTCTTGATGAGCAGAGAGATCCTAGATATTCAAGCACAAAGGAATGCAGCAGCAAGATGTCCAACATGACCTTGTTCCATGTGTCTCCACAGAGAGCATTTCCTGCTGTGGTGAAGATAGGAATGTCACTATATGAATGACACTCACTAGGTAAAGTGTCTGGATTTGAGATGGGGAAGTCTTTGGAGAGGAGAAAAGCAGAATGGGGAAACTTGGCTTTCTCAACCTGGGACCACATTTACTCACCTCTGACACCTCTCTGGCAGGCAATGGATGTCAGAGGAACTCAGTGAATAATGGGAGCCAGGTCTGAGTTCAGTAGAGCATGGAGAGAAAGAATGCCATGGACCAGAACAGTAAAGATTTTTATTATGAGACAGGAGAAAGCAGATTGCAGGAACCTTGTAGAAAAATGTGGGACAGGACTCCCAAGCCTAACAAGTACACCTGTCCTCCTGCCAATTCCTGGAGCACTGGACCAACCTGAGATGTGCTTCTACTAGGTGTTTGTGGTAGAAGCAGAGTTCACCTTCCATGGTGGGGAAGAAAGAATGAAGAACTAGATCATAGATGAGCTTTAAGGACTCTTCCAACTCAAACCATTTGATGAGTCTCAGATTAAAGATGAATGTGGCTACAGACCTGCAATGAGAGGTCATGTTGAACGTAGTGAGTCAGGACCAAAGGGTATGTTGAGAAATGGGTTTTAAAAGAGAAATACATTTGATATTTGCAGGTCCTGTTGCTAGGTGTGATTCCTGAGGTTTGGCCAGTGAACTCCATCACTCCATTTCTCTCTTGCAGTTGAATGCACAGTGCAAATCTCTCTCATGCAAACAGCTGTGGGATTATCCTAAGTAGCTGGTCTGTTCTGCAATAAGGTTTTATGCTTCTGTAATGGAGATCAAGTGGTTCAAGTACAGGCAGGAGGAGATGGACAAAATTGTGTGTGAGGATATCCTCCTAAATGGAGATTGCATCAGCAATAGTGTGGCCAGCAGGAGCAGGGAGGTCATTCTCCCCCTGTACTCTGCACTGCTTAGGCCACACCTTGAGTCCTGTGTCCAGTTCTGGGCACCTCCATTGAAGAAGTACATTGAGGTGCTTGAGCGTGTCCAGAGAAGGGCAATGAGGCTGGGGAGAGGCCTCGAGCACAGCCCTATGGAGAGAGGCTGAGGGAGCTGGGATTGGTTAGCCTGGAGAAGAGGAGGCTCAGGGGAGACCTTCTTGCTGTCTACAGCTACCTGAAGGGTGGTTGTAGCCAGGAGGAGGTTGCTTTCTTCTCTCAGGCAAGCAACACCAGAACAAGAGGACACAGTCTCAAGCTACACCAGGGGAAGTTTAGTCTGGAGGTGAGGAGAAAGTTCTTGCCTGAGAGAGTCATTGGCTGCTGGAATGGGCTGCCCAGGGAGGTGGTGGAGTCAGCGTCCCTGGAGGTGTTCAAGGCGGGTTTGGATGTGGCACTTGGTGCCATGGTCTGGTCTTGAAGTCTGTGGGAATGGGTTGGACTTGATGAGCTTTGAGGTCTCTTCCAACCCTGGTGATACTGTGATACTTTTCAGATCCTGGACATTTTTGAAGTCATACCTAAGCAAGGGAATATCTGTGCTTGCCAGGTGGAGCATGTCACCCCACCAGTGTCCATTACCATCACCTGGTGTGAGCAGCTGGAAATGGGGAGATCAGAAAGTCTTAAAGAAAGTTGCTACTAGGTCTGCAGGGACTGAGAAGAGAAGGCTTTGAGGGGACCTGATAGTAGCC
>VWZE01006796.1:187075-217323 GCA_013396675.1 Eubucco bourcierii | reverse complement strand
AACCTTACCATTCTATGATTCTATGATTCTAAGAAAGTCAGATTAATTCCAATTCAGTACATGATGTCATTTTGTTCCTCTTCTGTGGTTTATTTTTCTTTAATCTGCTCCAAATTTGTCTACACAGAAATTTCCACTTCAGCCCAACCTTTGAGCTTTTGACAGACAGGTTTATTTGAGACCTACAGCTGGAAGAAGTAATTAAGGCTTCACTAAAAATGCAACCTCTCTAAATAAGGCAAAAGTACCAAATTTCAGCTTAGTCTTTATGTTATAATCTTAGATTGAGTTTTGTAGGTATATAACACTTTCCTGATGATAGTGGAAACATGGTGCTTAAATCCCCTTTTTCCTTTTGTGGTGGAAGCTCACAAAGGTGTACAAGGCCCCTAAAATTAACCTTCACAAGCCAACACCTTTGATAGGTGCCTGCCAGTGATGGAAGGGACTTCTGTTTTCTGCTGTTTTCTGTTTTTTTCTGGGAATAGTGGCCAAGGAAACTGCTGATGCTTGATGTAAAATTTAGCAGCAACTCTTTTGGAATGAACACTTTTTTTTTTTTTTTTTTTTTTTTTTAAATAATTGCAGGGACGAACCTTGTTCTGTTTTCCAGAAAAGAATTACTTAACTTTCTTAGATGAATCACTGCTGTTAAGAGTCTTGTCCCTATTTCTTTCTTCCTCTTGCGCCACTGCCTCATCTCCAGAATATGTGCTGTTAATCCTATCTAAAGCCAGTTGCTGCCTTAAAATTCCCCCTTTTCAGCTGGTCATGGGTGTTGCTACTTACTGTTTATCAATAAGCACAGTTAAAATGTGCTGCTGCTTTCTGTTTTGTGCCATGTTGTAGATTTGTCCAACTTCAAAATCAGGAGCTGGGTGGGAGGAGAACCATGAGTTTGCTGGTGCAGTGAATACTCTTCCTGGAGACTGTATCACTGCTGTCATAACCCCCTTGCTGCAGAACCTTGGTACATGCCCAAGTGGACTTAAAACATACTGACGAGTAAACCATCAGCTGGTTTGGTGCAAGATCGGATAGTGGTTGTCAGGGCTGTTCCAACTGCATGGTTCATTGGAGATTGCCCATCTTGCCACAGCTGGCAGAGCCCTGGCATGGAGCATCCAGTTAACCCAAGTCCTTAGGGTAATTCACTCTCCCTGTACTTACACCAGGTGACTTGCCAGTGTTCACATCTGGCAGATGTGAGGGTGAAGCCATGGTGGAGTTTGGTACACTTGTTCCACGCTGCAGCTAGTGAAGAAACAATGTTTTAGGTGGGGAGACACAGAACCTGGGGGACTGCCAATGTGGTCGAGTAACCCAGCCCAGGCGAAACTCTGCAGCAGGAAAGAATGCTAGGCCCTGACCTGGGGAGAAATTGGGATGGTTCTCAGCCTGGATTGATAAACCCAGAGGCAGCTGAAGGGGAGCAGTCTAAGCCTAGAGGGTTTGTTACTGCCACAGACGGAAGTGGGATATTTGTGGAAGAGGAGATGGATTCTGTTTGCTCAGCAGATTCAGGGGAGGCTACATCCTGGGGAGCAGAGCGGGAAGTGAAGGGAAAAGCGGAGAGCAATTTAAAGGAGTCCTCTAATATTAATTCTCCTGCCTGTGCCATGAGGCTAATGAAGAGACTGCTTGGGAGCTTACAGCACTGCTGCTGCATTGTGGCATCTGCTAACACAGCTTTTAAACCAAAGGAAGGGAGAGAGAAAGAAACCAACTGAAACTTTAAAAAATTTATAACAAAAACATTTAGATCTGGTCATGTGAAAAACTTCATTCCCTTCAAAGTATTTTTTTTTTTGAGAGTGTTTTATGTGCAAACTGCCTCATTTTCATCAATTTTGCAATAAAACCCACCTGACTTCTTACAAAGGCTGGCTCTGGCAGTGCCCCTCAGTGACATGTTTGCAACTGGCATGTGGGGTCAAACACATCCCAAGTGGATATTCCTCTAAGGTGGAAAGCTGGAGTGTAGAGACATCTGTGGTGGATTGTTGTCCTTGGAAAGGCCCTGCAGTGTTGGGCGGGACAGTAGTGTTCCTGTGCCAGCTCTTACATGTGTTCAGCAGAGTCCTGCTGCAGTCCTACTGGCTGCATGTGGGCTTCTCACTCTTTGAGGAGGAGCTGTGATGAGCTGAGGTGAATTCTCTGAAGTGTCTGCACAGCCTGATGCTTGCAGCAGTGAGTCTGATAGGGCTATTCTCAGCAGAACTGTTTTGGGTGTTGCTTTGGTGAAGCTGACCATACATTTACACGTTTCAGCCTCCAGTTCTTCCCTGGAAGAGAAGTACCTGCTACCCCCTCCATGTGCAGCCTGGAAACAGTCTGGGTGTTACAGGCAGTGCTTGCAGAAACACAGCTTTTCTGTGCGGGCCTGTGTTTGCCTCCTACATCCTCAGGTGGATCACACATAGAAGCAACAGAACTGCAGAACTCCTGCTACTGGCAGATAAGTGCTGTCTCAGTGTTTTAAAAAATCTACTTTCCTTATTCCAAATGATTTTTAGAAGTGAACTCATTGTCTAGATGACTATCCTTGTACCAGACAGTTTATCTTTTCTGTGTTTGGCACAGTCAGGGTCTAGCCTGCTAGTGAAGTATTGGTTGCTCTGATGGTAGAGACAGACAGTGATGATCAAGAGAAGAATGACAGAGACATTGAAACAAAATGTGCTGAGCTGGGCTGGTTTTCTTCACAAGCATTTTGCTTTGTGACAGCTGCCAGAATCTTTGCCTGGGGATCCTGCGCTGGGACAAATACCCATGGGACAAACAGCTCAAAGGAAGTTTTGGGAGGGGAAACTTTCTTCCAGCCCAGCTTTGCACAAATGTAGGACTACAAAGCAAACCCCCTCTGACCTCTCCCTCCATGTCCTCTCTCAGCAATAGACTGGGTTTCTCAGGAGTAGCAAGCCCTACTCTTCTCCCTTATTAATGAGAGCCATCTCAGATGTGAGGGGTTTGGCATCTGAATGATACAATTTGTCAGCAACCTGAGGTATTTGGAGGCTTGAGAACTTGCCACCACGATGCAGACCAAAATTCTGTTTAAAAGTTACTGCTGCTGTAACATATGTCCTGGAGGGCAAGTAGCATGAACAGTGTCTCTTGATATAACTATGCTTCTATGTGGCTCCATTGTCCCTCTGTGGGGAGAGCCATGCAGTGCCTTGGCAGAACTTCCTGGCAGCGAGCACTTCGGGTGCAGTCCAACTGCGTATGTCTGACCCCAGATGGTCACGATTTGGTAGTGCAGTGGAGGAGTTTGCATGCGGAGCTGGGGGTGTTGGGGGAGGAAGACAGCTGGTGTGGCTGTCCTTGCAGAGCTGCTGTTGGTGGGCTGACCTGCTGGTAATGATTTGACCTCTTTCTCTTCATTGCTGGGCCTCAGTCGGGGCAACTAATTACGGTGGCACCTTGCTGGTGCTAAGCTGCGCGCTGTGGCAGACACGTACATAGTGGGGGTCTGAGTAAGCTTTCTGAGCAAGAGTATTTTCAGGTAGGTTGCCAGAGCCCATGCAGACCTGGAACTGCTAGGTGGCCTCTGTATCACAGAAGGGTATTAAAGGCAAGCCTGGAGAGGAAAATGCCAGGACAGTGGGGTTAGGAGGGTAAGGGAAGGGAGGCAGAGAATGTTTGCCAAGGGCCTAATTAACATGATAAAAAAATAATGATAGAGTGAAGAGAGGCTGGGAGGCAAGGGAGAGCTTTGTGTATGGAGACACCAGCTTGTGGAGAGAAACCAGACGAAAGGAAAGAAACCAGAAGCAGGAGAGGAGCAGAATGGGGAAATGGGAGAAGAGATGAGGCAGGAGGATTAGTTGGTTTGAGGGATTTTTCAGAAGAGGAGAATTAGAGTTAGTGGAAATGGGAATCTGTGGAAAGTAGAGAGGAGAAATTAACTGAGGGAGGAAAATCTGTACTTTAATATTATTCTCCTCTTCTGGGAGAGGAGAAATTGGTTTCAGGATAGTTGTGCGCTTGCTTACACTTAACAGGAAAACCCAGACAGTCAAAGCAAGAAAAGGAGAACCAAGGAATGAAAAAAGAGCAAAGGAAGAGAAGCAAACTGTGGAGCTATTTATTGCAGAGATGCTGCAACTGGATTTTCTTTTCTTTGCTAAGCAGGGTAAAAGTGGGTTCAACTCCCCTTTCTCTATGGAGCAGCTCTGGGGCGGCCGTTTTGCTGTTTCTTTGCTGGTTATGCTGCTGTTGTGCTACATTCATACAGTGCACATGTGAGCAGGGCTGTCTATGGCACTTTTAATTCCCGTGCCTGCCCCAGGGGCTTCCCCTGCACTGCTGGGTATGGGGCTGGCCATGCTTGGGTTTGCAGCTTTGCAGCTAGGCACACGGCCCAGAAAGCTGTGTGGTGGTAGCTTTCTCTCATGAGCTGAAAAACCACCCTAAAGAAGCTAAACATCTATGGGAGCCCCCCTTGCTTCATCTCCTAGCTGTGTGCCAGGTGAGAGCTCAGGATTTTTAACTCTGTGATAAACTTTTTTGTACTCCCTTTGGAGGCACTGCTGCTGAGCTGTGATGGTGTTCAGTGCTCATGATGTTGAGCCTCTGGTGCATCTACAGTGCCCAAACCATGCAGCTGGGAAAAAAACTCAAGAGAGAATCCTAGACCATGGTGCTTGGTGACCCTTTGAATGTAGCTGTGGTGGAACCAACTGTTCCTGCTAAGCACAGTTAAAGCCAGGGTGCACACAAGTCTCTCCCGCTTCGTGGTTTCTTTATGTAATACCTACCCTCTATAATCCTGGTTACATGGCTGTGATTATGTATTAGAGGTCTCAGTTGTTCTCAGTTCTTCCCCAACATGTAAAGCAACACTAGTGTGCTGCCTATAGGCAGAGGAAACTCAAATCTGATTTAAGAAACAGTTATTATTGCCTGGAAAGCACAGGCTCTCTCTACCCGTACCTGATGTCTGTGGATATGTAAAACAGCATTGTTTCCACTGGAAATGGAATTGTAGGAGGTTCTTGGTGTGTGGTTTGGTTTTGTTTCTGNACTTCATTTTCTGTGTGTGGATTACCAGACATTAACAGCTTCCACATTACTTAAAGCACACTCCTCTTTTCCCTTACTATAACAGGGTCTTTGGTAAAATAGAATGAGAGCTATCCATGTAGCCTATCAAAGGTGCTCATGGTCCTTCTGTGAAATATAAATAGTTCTGCATTTTAATGCACTTCTGGATAGCTTTTGGCTCCATGTGAGGCTTGCACTCAGCAGAGAGGAAAAAATGACTGTTAAGCAGAAGTCATTTTCAAAATAATGACACCATAATACAAGCCCAAATCCTGCTCCTTCTCACCACCCAAGCAGTCATGCTGGACCACATGCAACCAGGAATAAAGTGCTGTTCCTATAGAAATCTCTAAATTACTTGTAGTGGTGGCATAAATCAGGAGCGACTCCAAAAAGTCTGCCAGCATTGCGCTTCTGCACTTGTCCTTCAGAGACTGTTTCTGAAAGGGGGGCAGGCATGCTATGAGCTCTGAAGCTAGGGATATGAGCATGGTGTGGTCCTCCTTATGCCAGAACCCTGGGCAGGGCTCTAGCAGCCAGGTGGCAATTGTTCATCTATTTTGTTTGTCCTTGGCAGGATGGCAGGGGCAAGGGTCCCTTGCATCTTTGCAGCTAGCCCCCAGCAAAGGGATGCTGTTTTGCTGCACTTTTTTGTTTACCCTTGATACAAAATGTGTGACACTGAGCAAACATGGTTTTGTCTTCAATGAAGGAAGGAAACATATAGGACTAGGCAAAACAGAAAGCAAGATGAGCTTGAGCAAGTAAAGTCAGTCCTGTTTAAGAATGTAAGTTACAAAGGTGGCCATGGGTGTTATGAGAAAATTCTTCTTACGTGAGTATCTCTGTGAATTGGTTGTGGCAATTAATGAGGCAGGAATTATGAAATATGGAGTTATTTTATTTCCAAATAGCCCCACCTACAAATGATGCACAAACTAATTAAATTTGGGTTCTAATTTGGTCAGGGAAATCTTCACAAAGATGCATATGGACAACTCATTAATTTACGGGAATCAGAAATTTGGAAAGGTTTAGCCACAAAATGGCTTTGCCCCACTTACAAGTAGGCAACGTGGAGCCCTAGAGAAAGTCTGTTCTACTCACAGCGGTGGAGTAGAATTCAGAGACAATCCCTGGCTCCTTTGTGGTGGTGTTGGAACTCCTTGGCATCTTGATAGCTGTTGAGGGGCTTCTAGATCTTCCCAGGCTCTAGCAGGGTGCTGGGAAAGAAGCAGATGATCTCTGACCTGATCCTGGCTCCTCTTGGCACGCGGGTTTGCAGAGGTGCAGGCAGGATCTCTTGCAGTAGTGCAGAGAGCACTTCGCACCACCTTGTGAGGCACTTAATGACTTCTACTGGTAAAATTAAGGCACTTAAGTTTCCAGGTAGTTCAATCCCAAAACGTCAGGGCTAGGCTAGGCGGGGCAGAATGTGTTGTCCAAGCTGAGAGCAGTGAGGCAGAGCACATTGACTGAGGGACTGAGGCAGGGCAGCACAGCTGCTTGCACCTTAGCTCAATTTGTATTATTTGCCTGAGTGTATTTGCAGCTTTGGCCACAGAGATTCACCAGTTAGAATGGCATTTGCAAAGCTGACCATATTAGGTGAAACCAGGGCTTGCTTATTAAATAATTTAGGCAAGACACTAACAAGTACCTGAACACCCCTGGGTATACCTGTTTATCACTTTGGGAGGGGACATAATGGCCCAAGCCTTTGTTTTCCTCCAACCCTTGCTTACCCCATCAGCAGAAGGGTGGGGCAAGCCAGGACATGTGTTAGGCCAATTAGCCTGCCATAATATAACCGTGCTTTGGGCAAAAGGCATGGTTTGATGTGGCAACAGATAAAGGCTTGTTTATTTTTCTTAGCTTTACAGCTCATTGCTGGAGTTGCTGAGTTTCTTCTTAAAAAAAAAAAAAAAAAAAAAAAAAGGCAAAAATTCAATGACTTCAGATTTAATTTTCTTTAACTTTCTAAACAGTCTACCACTTCTCCAAAAGTTTCAAACAATACTTTATTTCAAACTTTTATTGTTTTTAATTAATTTTAATAAAACCAAACTGAACTGTGGTTCAGTACCATATCAGATGTTTAATTTTACATCAAAGTGAAGCTCCTGTAGCAAAAATAATCATGTTAATAGCCATTTTCTTAATGCAGAGAAAGTGACATGCTAACACTGGAGATCTGGTTTGGAAGGGGAGAGTCATTGGGCATCCTGCTGACAGCAGCAAGAACACAAGTGCATGGGATGGTCTGTCCCTTCCACTGAAAGTAAGATCATACAGTCAAATCATGCAGTCACTGGCCTTACAGACAGTGTAGCCCTTCTGGAATGGAATAAGGAAACTGCAGTTCCTCTGTTTCTGCCTTTAACAGCAGTTTAAGAGTCTGGATCACACTAATCTCCTTTCTTTGCTTCCAGTTATAGGAGGACAAAGTGATTTTGCTTGGTGAAAAAAAAACCCAAACAACCAGGAAAAAAACCAAACTCCCTCATTCCAGATCAACTAGGTATTCTTTTATAGGCTGGCACTTTGAGGAAAGCAAGCACCATCAGAATGAGCAAGCACTGGGAAGACTATACATGGTATGTGATAAACTGAAACCATACTGGGCTGGGAGATTAAACTGTTTTAGCAGCCAGCAGACGAAGAGGTGGAAGGATGTGGGGGATGTACCTATAGCCTTGCTGCCCATGAGGATGAGTTTGTGATCAGAGCGATGAGCTGATCAAAGTGTCTTTGACCCCCTCTGCCCATGGGTGGGTGTGAGCGGGGAGCAGCAACCAGTGGCAGTCTTGCTTTCGGCTCTGCCTGTTAGCTTTGCTTTGAACAGTTTTGTTTCCTGTGGTGTGGTGGATGGGTTTGCAGGCAGCACTCCCTGTCAGACATCAGTCAGGGATCACAAAGTGACCTGGATCAATAGTCTCACCACTGTGATGTCCTTTTGATTATCACAATGTCTCAGTGGCCAGATTCAGCGGCCCTTGGCTGGAGGTATCGGACTGAGACAGGCTCGGCCTGTCTCGGAAGTGACAAGGTTTTCTGTAACATCCCATTATTGGCAACTTCTACTTTGTGTCAGACAGGCAATAGACTTGTTGGTTTGCATCTACCAGAAGCAAAACAGATATAGATATCTCACCTATGCAAATGTGTGCAGCCAAGCAAAGAGCACAGCCACTCACAGGTGCCAGAGTCCCTTTCTGCATGCCCCAAAACTCTGATTTTCTGGTCAAGACTCATTCCAACAAAGCCCCACTCTTCCCCTCCATCTTTAAAATGAGAAGAGCTTGAAAAGGCCAAAACACACTTCCAAGTCACCTCCTGCATGTTACGGGTTTGAACCGCAAGGTTACACTGAGGTTGTTCTCTGGCTTTTCCTAGGAGCATGATATTTATATCAAGTTAAGGTGGTCACAGGTGCATGTGGGTGATGAGACCCTACAAAAACCTCATCCAGTGCTGCAAAACATGGAGAAGCTACAGGAATTATCCATCTGGGTCCAGCTCCCATGCCAGCATGGGAGCTGGGCTGCAACTCACTGCCTCACTTCAGTGGTGTTGGGTGTATGTTTCCCCATCTGTTTTATAACTAAAGGCTGAAGGATTACATTCAGCCTTTGACTACTTGGGGCCCCTTCATTTTGTCAAGCAGCACCACTCTGAGCAAAGCCTGCTGGAGTTGGCTAGGGTCTGTTCGTTTGCTCTGGCTCTGAGAACTGGTTGTCAGCAGCCTTCTTGCCTCAAACTGCTGGCCAGGCAGGATCCCTCTCAAATGCTGTATTAATAAAAATGGATATAGAGACTGTTCCTGGCCTTATAGAGGGATTTTTTTTTCCCCCACCATGCTCCTTATTTTCACTTTTGTTGTTAGCTTTACAAGCACACACAGCCATAGGCAGTACAACAAAACACAGGCTGGTCTGTGAGGTGTGGCTGTCAAGCTACTCAGAACAGTGAATCTTTCAGCATGTTCATCAAAAGCGTTCTTAAAAGCAAGGAAAACCTTAGCACTGACCTGAAGAGAAGAGCATTTTACATATCAGTTTTCTCCTAAGGCCAGCTTGGATACCAGCTGGCCTGCTGTAGCACAAGTGTGGCTGGGCTGCTCACCTCTGTAAAGCTGACCCCCCAGCAGGGCAGATGTCAGGAGCCACCAGCTCCACTGCTGCACAGGTCTTCCTGCTACCAGAAGGTGCTGGCATGTCCTGACAACCCTGTCTGTTAAAAATGCTTTATGCAATTGAGGAGAAATGTTGTATTTATCTTTGCTCATCTTAACTCAATTTGAAGAAAGGGCTCTGCTTTCACTGCTTGGGAAGGATGTTGTCCAGAAAGGTTAACTGTAGAGGATGTTTATACGAGAATGGAGCTTCCCAAGGAGGCAGCTGGGTGGAGGAAATGTCTCCTACAGTTGTCATTTTAATTTCCTGTTTTAAAATGATCCATCTCAACCTTTTAGAGGGGCAAACTGTGCTGGATATATGCTTTGCCATCATGGTGATGTAAAATGAATAAACTGATGCCTCCAGTCATGCTCATGGAGGTCCTTACAGCTCAGGAGTTCAGCATGTGCTGTGAGCTGGGTGGTCCTGTCTCTGGAAAATAGCCACCCACCAGAAGACCTCTTCAGTTTAATGATGGTAAGTGTGTATCAGCGAGGCAAGAGGCTTGTTCCACTTTCAGTGCTGCCTGCTATGGTTTGTGGTTACCCTATGGGCTCCTGGACCTTATTCCCTGTTCATACAGCAGTTGCACCCAGCCCTGTAGCAGCACCCAAACTTCTTATGGGTCTCTGGTGGTATCATGTCAGCCAGGAATGGGATGGCCAAAGACATTCTGGCTTTTTTTTGTTGGAGGTAGGGGCTGAAACAGTGCTGTTTTGCCTCCAGGTGTCCAGCCAAATTTGTGCATCAGTGCAGCCTCCTTCCCCATCCTGAAAGTCTGGAAGAAATTGCTCTGTATCTCTTCTGCAGAAGGCACTGTGGAGAGGTGAGGAGGACCTAAGCAGTCGTGGAGCACAATTCCCTGTGTAAAGATGCTATCCATGGTTTGGAAGATAAGTGTTAGCAAGTAGACTGGGAAGGCCATTCCTGCTGCCTGTGGTACTGGAAATATTGATGGACCAGTGTAATCTGTACCAGCAAGGGCTGCATTATAAAGAGGCTAACAGATAGATGCCTAACACAAAGGGCTGGATTCAGTGCTGACCTGCACTGCATGCAGCCCTTCAGTGAGCTGGTGCGGGGTGCCAGTCAGCTCTCACTTTGTCTCCAGTGAAGCTGTTGTTCTAGTCAGACCTCATTATGTGGCTGTGATAGTGGGAACGGGATCAGAAATGCTTATGTAAGAGACACTGCACACAAGCAAAAGTGATTTTTGAGTTTTTCATAATTTGACTAGTACTTCTGGGGAAAAATAAGGGTCCTGATGGTGATTTATACCTACAATTTCTGCTGAGTAGTTGCACTTGGTCAGGCATTGGAATGAGCTGCCCAGGGAAGTGGTAGAGTCACCATCCCTGGACGTGTTCAAAAAACATGTGGTTATGGTAGTGTTGGGATGACAGTTGGACTTGATGATCTTAGAGGTCTTTTCCAACCTTAATGATTCTATAATCCTGCCATGTCTTGCTCTGCCCCTACATTATTTTCAGCTGACACTGCCTGTCCCTTGCTCTTGTTTTGTTTTGCATAGTTCACAAGACAAGTACAGCATGAAAATATGAATGGCCTGGGCTGCAGACCTCCGAGGACAGAGGCCATGAGTCAGCAGCTCTGGAGACATGGCCTGGTCAAGCAGCAGAAGATAACTTGCTCTGCATGCCACCAAACAGCCTCTCACCTGCATGGCTGAGGGGCACAAAGCTCCAGCAGCCAGCCTGGGGTCGGGTCACAGAGAGATAAAGCCTGAGGATCTGTTTTTGATTTCCAAAAGGGTGGGCTGGATTTTTAGGCAAGTAGCACCACTGCTGCCTTTGTCCACTGAGCATGCAGCCTTCCTTTTGCCAGGGCAGCACAACACTAGGGATGTTCCTCCTTAACTTTCTCATATAATGCAGCAGAAAGTGTTATCTCTGCCCAGACTGGACTTCAGACAAACTACTCAAATTCTCAGCTTGGCTGACTGCAGAACGTGTCACACAGCTCCTGTTTGCTTGGCTTTGTTTTCACTTTTGTTTTCCCCTCATACGTTGCTTCATACTGGATAAGGGGAGCATTTGGATTCCCAGCAAATTAATGCAAGGTAGATTTTTAGCAAGATCTAACATAACCAGTGTTTCCCTGCAGTGACTTGAGGTGCCTTTATTGTCCACATACACCCATGCTGGAGCTGGCAGCCTGCAGGCAGCCAGGGCGGCCACTTGTACTCTGCCTGCTGCAGCTGAATTGCATGCCCAGTGCCTGTGCTCCCTCTGCCTTCTCCTCTGAGACCTGACTTTCTGGTTTCTACCATACATATATGTGTGTGTGTATATATATATATGTGTGTGTGTGTGTGTGTGTGTGTATATATATGAAAAATATAAAACCAATGACAGAAGCAACGTTAGATTTACTTTTGGGTGTTTGTGGGTTTTTTGGCACAGTGATTGTTTGACCTCATTCTCTGCTCTGCAAGGGAGAGGAAATTGAATGTTTATTACATTTTGTAGTCTACATATGCCCATCTACAGCATATGCTTACAACAAATTTATAGATCCCTATAAAGGGGCTTATAGGCATTATATTTAATTAATGTGGCAGAAATTGTATCATTGTAATAACTGCCTGGTCTTTAGAGGTAAAACTCAGTGCCAAGGATTCCCAGATGAATCATCTCTGATAAGAACCAGAAATGACACAGGCCATATATTGTATGGTGAATTTGTTTGGATTGGTACCTTTAGGGTATTCAGCCCTGCCAAGTCTCTGCGGTGCTGACACAGTTTATTACACATTTTCATTTATTAAGAGATTATTTGACTGCAGTTTGTTGTTTTATTGTACAGCAGGTGATAATTTTACACTAAATTAACTGTAACATCTCTGTTAGGAACAGGCCGAAGAGGCTTCTTGCTATGATGCTAAATACTAAGTAATGGCTTTTATTCATCAAGGGAGTAATTTACTCTCATGTGCAGAGCTTGAATAAGACTCTTCACCAACCTGTTATTAGTCTGTGCGTATGTGCAGTTCAAGTTAGGGTTAATGGGTCTTGTGCCAATCAAGAGCGCCTCTTAAAAACAGATATCTTGCTAGAATCACATAGCTCACTGCTTTGGAGCTTGACTAAAAACCAGTTTGAGGCTACCAAATCTGCACATAGGCAGACAAATGACCATTGAGTTTGGGAGGCTGGTGATGCTTGTCGTGTCAGCCCAGGAGCCTGGATTTTAGCATCAGAAAATGTTACATCTGGGCAGGCAAAAAAAAGCAAAAGCAACTATCGATCTTTCACTCTACAGGAAAATAAAAACATGCTGTTTCTGCTTCTGGCCGAAATACTTGTTATTTCAAACAAAGAAATAATTCAAGTAGAAAATAATTTTCAAACTTTCTATAAAAACAAAGGAAAATGAGCAACAGCAACCATCCCCCATTTCCCACAGAAATTAATAACTTTTGAAAGAAAAATATTTATTCAAAAGTATTTTTTTTTCCTTCCCATTTAAAATAGATTATGGATAAAAATAATTTGCCTGCTCCTTAATGAAGTCCATTATACCAGACTAGTTTCATAGTCTGTCTCACACAGATACTGTTGAGTTAAGCTTTGTGTTGGGAGATGGGAATTCCACACCAAATTGAATTGGAGACTGAAGCAGGAACAATTACGGCTGGAGATTATGAAATCTTTGCTATATTGGAAATTCACAGCATGCTTATAGTGGTAACTTACTATTAAGAAGAACCATACTACAAAGCTAAAAACAGAGGAAAAATTCAGAACTGTATTGCTTTGATGACAATTCCATGTTTAAAGAAAGCAATCATTGGTGAAATAATCCTCTTCCCAGCTGCGCCATGGATTAGCTTTGGTTAACATTTCCTTTATACAGAGCACATCAAGGGAAGAATTATCAATTAATATCTGGGGCTGAGTAAGTAATTCATAGTAAATAATTTACTCAAGGGATCTCCTTGACACACATGTGCTTTTTCTCACTTGTGAGTTTTCTGGAAGCAAACTATGACTTTCTGTACGTGGTACTGGTGAGCAATAAATTAGCGAGTGGCTCACTGTGAGCTACATGCATTTGTTCCGACTGGACAAGCAGATGAAGTGTTGTATTTCTAGATGCTGAAGGGATGATCAGAGCTCCTAAATTAGGTGTCCAGTGTGGGGGGCTTTATGATTAGTTATTCCGAATTGTCTTCTGGGGAATATTTTCTAGGGCTCTTTCTATAATTTGCTGCTCAAAGATCATTCTGTGGCAAGCTTGTTAGCTGGAATGCTCAAAAAAGCTGCTATCACAGCAGTGCATGTCCACACAGTGAGGAAATGAAAAATTATTCCTAACTTTTTTTTTTTTTTCCCCCTAGTATTCCCCAGATCTAAAACAGCAAATGGGTTTGTTGTATTTATTTGGGAGTGTTCATTTGGATGAGGGAATGTGAGACCATGTAAAAGGCTCCTGTCTGTTGCCTTTTGGGAATATTGAATTTCTGCCCCCCTCCCCAGTTTTTTGAGTCCTTGTTTTCCACAGATGGAACACACAGCTGATTCTCATCTGAGCCTTAATGTTGTTGGGTTTTTTGGTTTGGTTTGGTCATTTTTTTCCAAAGTTATACCTTTCCTGGGATCCAGGCCTGGGAATCATCACCAGGGATTAAAAAGAGTAAAAAGAAAAAAAAAAATGGTTACTACAGGACTTTCCATACAAAATGGAGCTGGAGGTTGGACCACAGTATATACTATTATGTTGTGTTTCTACCCATTCAGCAACTTGGTACGTTTTCAAAGGACTGTAAGTAGAACCTGAGCTACCAATCACCACTTTACAAATGAAAACTTTGATTTGATGATGTAAGATTTGAGAAAATAGAGGAAAAAAAAAACAGAGCAGAGTGCATTTTATTAGTAGAGTCGATGTGGCAGAATAATTACAATTTCTGGAGGGTGTTGGAAACAGAATAAGAAGGCTGGAAAAGAAATAGCAGCTTAAATTTTGATTGTCTGTTTGGGGCGATAGTAAAGTCAAGAGTGCCATTTCCAGTCTAAAATCCTTATATCCAATACTAAAGAGCATTAGAGCCTAAATAAGGATTTGAATAGTAATGTCTTCAACTCTGGCTAACCACAAAATTAAAGGATCTGTTCCAGAGATACAGTACCCACATGAAGAGAGCTTCCCTCCTCCCCCCACCCAGATCTATGCCTTTGAAGCTTAAGTTTTAATTTGGGATTATTGAAAAAAAAAATAAAAAATTGCACAGGGCTCTACAGAAGTCTGACACAGTGCCCTGGAAGAGTTCTTGTGCCACTGCCAGCCTCAGCAGAGCAGGGTTGGAAGTTTCGATGCTTGCCTGCCCCAAAGACGGAATGCTGCCCATGGTGATGCTGCTGATGCAAGAGTGATTCAGCTGTGCGTACAGAGAGAAAAAAAGCTGATTCTGAGAGAGAAGCATTGAATTCAGGACAGGCAGGATGGCACAGGCTGCCTGAGCCCAAATGATGCTGGTTTTAAATCCAAACACACATGGTTTGGGTTAAGGCTAGCCTCTCTTTTTCCAAATGTTTTGCTGATTATAGATGATGTCATCTTAGCATGGGTAATTTCTTTTTCATCTTAGTATAAGGCAGCCCAGGAGATCCTATCAACATATGTTGTGTGCATTTTTATTATGCAGGGTGTTTCATTTAATTGAAAGAGCTTTCTTAGCAGTCCAGATATGTTGGGTGACCACTTCTGTTATTCTCAGCATTGTGCAAACTATTATTTTGCCTGTCCTCTTTTATATGCAGGCTGGAGTGCACTTAGAAACACCAGGCATCGCTCACTCCTTTAGGGACATCTGAACTAGGATAAAATAAGTTACCTAGTAGCTTTTGCCATTGTGCCTTTACCTCCTAGCTGGCAGCATTATCATCTTCACTAAGATGAATAATAAGATGCCTCAGCACTGGAAAGTGCTGTGTCCCACTGGCAGCAGGGTCCTGAGATGCAAAGGATGCTGTTATCTGGGCTGCTTTGGAGCTCCAGTGATCCAGTGGCTCCAGTGCTAGGACAGTTGGTGTTTTCCCTGGGTAGCTGTTGCACACCCAGCAGCCCCAGGAGGGTCTATCTCAGGGTGACAGTGGGAGCCATTGACCAGTCTCACTGATGCTCTGCCAGCAGCCAGTTTCCATTTTGAGTTTACATGTTCTTGGATTAGCTCGGGCTACAGGAGCCTATCCAGAACAGGGGCTACCTGAACCTGGTTCACAGGTCACCTGCAAGCTCTACTTCAAGGTGAGTGTATGCAAAATCACTGGCCATATTAATTGCCTTTCTGGAGCTTCTTAATGCAATTGAACATTGGTTCGTGAGTGATTCCACTGTACGTCCTGAGTCCTGCAGTGAGATGTGCCAGTAGGAGCCATATTAGTAAAAAGATCTTGTAAAAGGATAGACAATTTCATTTCAGCCAGTAAAAGTATATGTGCATGATAACTCAGCTATGGGTTTGGAGGGCAGGGAAACTTTTGGTGAGGGGCTGCTGCTTGGCAGACAAAGATTATAATTTTTTCATCTGGAAGAGCTGCATTTTTCCAAAATGGGAAGAGGCTCTGAATCCCTCTTCTAAGGTCTGGAAAACAGTTTGAAAATTTTTCCCCTTCTTCAGATAAAGAACTCATTAAGTTTTCTGTTCCTTTGTGTCCCTGTGCTACTCATTCCCAGAGGCATAACATTGAGCCTAATCACTAACTAGAACAACTGAAGCCTTTATTTTGGTGTAAAGCTGCATGGGGGGGAAAAAAAAAAAAAAAAAAAAAAGTCAGTCCTCTGTGTATACAGTTATAGCACTTGTGTGATTGTAAGAAAAATTGAGGAATTCACCAATTATTTCCAAATCTGCATCTTCCTTTTTCCTATGACTGTGATGTTTCATTTACACAAGTAAGAAAGTGTACTAAGCTGAATATTTTTTTTTCTTTCTGTTTGTTTTCATTCAGTTGCAGAAGGGCTGGAACTCCAGAAAGCCGAGATAAGAGCCCTACCCTTCCCTTGGTGAGGAAAGCATGACATTATGGAGAGGAACTCAAAGACCAACCATGAGGACTCAGATGAGTCTTTTCAATAGTTAGCAAAAAGCCCCATCTTGTATCTTTCCTGTTTTGAAAAGGAGGAGCTCGAGAGCTATGATGTGAAATGACAAGTGATGTTGAAGGTAATCACAGTCTCGGTCATTGAGATACCTGCCCACGCCCAGAACTATGGCAATAAACTGCTTACTACAACCAATGTTATAAAAATTCCTCCCTGCATGCCCTAGACACAGGTTGGTTTTGCATATGCTGAGGACTCACTGGGTGATGACATTATTTCCTCTTTGGGTTGACTCATGAGCTGTTCTTCCCGGTTCCTATGAAAGCTGGAAGTGCTTTCACACTACCTGCTGCAAGTACATCTCATGAAATGAGGGAAAGGTCTATTATGTCCAGGTTTGATTACTTTACTCTTTTGGTTTTGCAGTTGCTGAGCTTTGCTACTTTGACATTTATTAAATAGCTTACTAGTGGCAGAAGCAAGAGCAATACAATTTGTGAGTGTAACTTAAAGTAAACAATTGTGGCTGTTAATTTGACCTTCGAGGCCTGAAGTAAACAACTGCATTTCTAGGGAATACTGCTAAGGAAAGAAAAGTCTGTCAGGTGCTACTCTTTTTTTTTTTTTTTTTTTAATTTAAATGATAAGACAAAATGTCTCTTAAAAGGTCTAAACCCTAAGTTGTTATGGGGAAATAACATCTCTGTTAATTAGATGATAACATATTACTTTATTAGTAAATTCTTGCATTGGTCTGGCATGGCTTAGGCTTGCTATGAGACATGTGACTCTCTTCTTTTGAGCATTTCCAATATTCCAGCAAGTTATTTTATCTAATTGCCATAATTCTCTAATCTGTGCTTTTGTATCAGTGTTGTGTGTCGATTATGATCTGGTTCAGAGTATTTATCTGTGCTAATTTTCAACAGCTTACATACACACACACACACACACAAAAAGGCTTTTCATGGTATGCAAGTTTCCCACCACTTCAGATGTTTTCTGTCACTCAACAGGAGAGCTGAGGTGAGGAGATCTGTGTACTTCACCTCATCCTAAGTTAACAAATGCCAGCATGTGGGCAAGGGAAAGAGCAAGGGGGAAGAGGCTGGATAAAGCCGTTAGAGCAGCTGACAGGGAGGCCAGGAGCTGACTGGACTCCTGAGCAGGGGCTGTTTGTATGGGGATATCTTCCTGTGTCTGCTTGCCCAGGTGCATGGATGGTTAAACTGCTTGCACACTGCTGATGCCTGGAGCTTATAGCCTGATGGTTTAAAGGAAACTAAAATCACTGCTGATCTACCTTGAAACGTGGATTGCAGGCAGAGCACTCAGGGATGCGGCAAGAGGTGGCATGTGGAGCTGGAGAGATGGTAGTACAGTTCTGCTGACAGAAGTCACCCATCCCTCCAGTCACCACCAGACCATCTTACAGGGTCATGGTCTGTCCAGATAGAAATTATAGATGTATTTAAATCACCCCTAGAATTTTGCAACACAATCTCTGCCTGGGGTTCCCTATGCAGGACTCTTACACATCTGTATATCATACAGCTCTTTCACAGTCTGCAGGACTTTTAGCATGTGACATACATGTTTATCTCAATGAGAGATAGACAACAATTAACACAGCACATTAACGAGGACACAAGCAGCTTGCATAACCTCAAACCACCGAGTGCACACAGTGCTGTGTGAATGAGAGGTTAACTGCAGATGACAGCTCATTTCTTTTTGTTCTGTCCAGAACACTCTGCCAATACACACGTTATAAATAACGTGTTCTCGTGATGGGAAGTGCATGTGGGGGTGCATTTCAGAAGTGGCTGTTGCTTCCTTGACAAGGAGTGATTGCATGACATTTGGGGTTTCAGCCTTAATACCATCTATTACCTTGGCTGCAGGCATCAGCTATTTGCCCCCAGGATCTCCACTGCTGGTAGCCATGACCGCAGCCCAGTTCTGCTTTCTGAATTAGGAAGTCGAATATGAAATAGATTAACTGGGAAAACAAACAAACAAAACAAAACCACCAAAAACCAGGAAAAAAACCCCACAAACAAACAAACAAAAAACCCAAACCCACCAAACAAACAAAACAAAAGCCAAAAAAACCAGAAAAGGCAAGTAGCATTTTTGATGTGCCTGGGATGCCCGTGCCCATCTGACTCACAGTTCTTGACTCGTGGAGAAGTGTCATTCGTAATTTGTGTAAATGCTCACTTGCTCACCCACCCACAGCCGTGCTGTATTCTGCTTTTCCATGCAAAACACTCAGCCAGCAATAAAACCCAGTTAGCATCATGCTATCCCCACTTTCACAGGGATTATGCCACGTCAGTGTTCTTTCCATGGGCAATATATTTACTTGCTGTAAGGAGCCATCTAGTGAGGGTTTACTGTACATAAAATCAAAGTAACTGTTTCTTTACTGTTTCCAGGCAATATTGAAAGAAAGAGTGCCATTTTTTTAAACTCTTCCTGCCCTCCATGTGCTCTTTCTGCATTTAAGCCACAGCTAAATCAAGCAGCTTCAGCTAGTGGGGCTGTGTGAAACTGCATGCTTATTCTTCTGCTCATCCCTTTACAAAAGACAGAGAGCGTGCACACTCACCCTCACTTGGATTTATTTTTGGGTACCAACACAGAGTAGGGAAGAGTCCCAAAAGACCTGCCTTCTGCCCTGGCAAGAGCAAAAGCAAAGGGAATGGGTGGAGAACACAGGGAAGGACCATGCTAGGTAGAAGTGAAAGACCTTAAAGTGGGTCCTGTTTTAGTGTAGGAGGAATGGAAGAGCAGAACCAGCTGATTACGTGCCCCTTGTCATGGAGGCAGCAATGGCATTGCCAAGAACTGAATTCAATTTACAGAAGTCTAAGCCAGAGCCTCGGTCATTAGACCAATAAGGAGAGTAGCATTTGAATGGTAGGCACTGTGGTACTGTTTTTTTTTTTGTTTGTTTTTTTTGTTGTTTGTTTTTTTTTAAATTGCTGTTCTTTAAAGAATGATGAACTTCAGCAGATGAAAAGCTGAGAACAGAGTTGAGAGTGTCCACACACCACAGAAAATTGAAGTTCCTGCTCCAGGAGCATCAAAAGCATGGCCATGTTGCAAATCCATATTGTTATGAATTCTACTGACTGCAGAAGATACTGAACACACCAAGTTAAGCACTCAGTCAAGGAAATGACAGCAGCTCTTCTACAGTTTAGAAGTAAGATTTTGTGTAGTGGTCTGAATCTATACCCAGCAAGTGTGGATGGGTGGAAAGAGGGGTTGCAGGGGCAGCATCATTCATTTTGCTTCTGCTGAAAAAGTTTCTGGGCTAAATCTGAGTGGCCACAGGAACTGAGTCTCCATTGTGGCATTCCATGTGGAACCTTCTCTGGCCCCTTCAAGCCCCTTGAAGAGCAGGGAGTTTGCAAGCAAGCAACTGCTCATCACTTTGAGCAGCCTTATGCTGTCGTGGTACTAGGGTAATCCTCTCCATCTCCTGCCTCCCTGCTCCCAGGCAGCTTTTCCATCCCTCCATAGCCCAGCTCTGTGCTCTCCTGCATTGTTCTTGGCTCAATTCCCCTAGGCAAAACCAGCCAGCCCTTGATGGGAGAGTGCTGAGCATCAGCTCCTCCATAGGGTTGAAAAAAAATGGCTGGTACACTGGAGGAAAGAAACTCTGAGATGTTTGACACTATAATGCACAATAAACAGGACAGTAATTTTTCATAGTTATGCTGCATATCAGGATAGGGAAAGTAATCCAACTTTTATGAACAAGCCTTTATTTTACAAATCCCAGACTCTCTCTCATGCAGAGGAAAACACTCTGAAGTATGAATGCCTGTCATTTTACAGTAGCTATTCATTACTTCTTAAAATTTATTTGAAACACAAACAATAACTTTTTTTTTTCTTTTACAATGAGTAAATCCTCATTTTTAGTCAGTGGAAAGTATGTGACTACATCAATGATTAATAGGTTTAATGTAATAGCTGCAACTGAAATTTAAAAAGCAAACAAACCAAACAGAACAGAATGGATTTGTTATAATGATTTCATTAGAGATTTTTTAAAGTTTGCTTTATGCTTGCAGTTTGTTGTCAGAAAGAATTGGCTGAAATCAGTTAAAGTGGTTTGTTCTTTGTCCATGGTCACCATAGCTACCATTTCAATCTGTTAACATATGTGGTATTATTTTGTTCCTTTCTCTTAAACTCTATTCACAGATGCTGTCAAGATTTGCCTTTGTACATATCTGATAGGTTCATGCCAGGTTTGGCTCCATGCCTTTTCAGATGAGAGCCTCTATGAAGAGGACAAGGTGGTTAGGCACTCAGTGCAGCAACTGAGATAGAAGGAGAGGCTGGGGTGCAGATGGCTTCTACTTCACTGTGGCATGAAATCTTGGAGAAATACCTTGGGAAGATATCATCAGAGGTGTGTTTGTTTTTTGGGTTTTTTTTGTTTTTTTTTTTCTGAAGAGTCAGGTATTCCTTGGATATGCTGTGGCAGATCCTCAGCTGCTGTAAATCGGTATAAACACATGCATTCTAGTGGAGCTGTTGTGCCTGCTGATGGTCAAGTCCTGTGATGTTGCTTACTACACAAGTTTTGGTTAAGGAGCCAAAAGATAAAGGAAGGCGTGGCCACAACATTTAAAATAAATACATAATAAAATCATATACCCTCTATTTTCCTGCTTTTCCTAGTCCTGGAAAAGGATCAGGTTGACAGTAAATATAGATGTGTGTCCATTCTGGATAATGAAAACAACACACCTCACTTTTTAATTGGCATTGAGTGGGGGAAAAAAATCAGCTTTCTCTATTGGTGAATGTGAAGATGATTGAGATGGCTTAGTTTTCTTTCCAGCTGTGAAACAGACAGCTAAATGTGTTGATATCAGTATGTATAAAGCAAAGTTTTTGGTGGAGAAGCCACAAGAGAAATCAGATAATCTGGAAAATACACAATTTTCTTTCATAACAAAGCTCTCAGAGTAAAGAGAGTGAGTTAAGGTGAATCTGGCTCTCTTTCTCCCTATCTTTTTTCAGTAGTATAAAAGCAGGGCTCTGGTTTTCAGAGCTGCTGAGCATCTTGCTTTCTGATTTCTTTTAACTGCAGGTGTAGGTGTTCAGCATTTGCAGCAGTCAGAGCCCCTCTACTAATGCCTGCAGAGAGTAGCTGGAGAAAGTGTGAGAAACATTATTGTAATGAGGGGCTAATTTTGCTTCTTCTTCCTGCCTCTCAGTGCAGATGAAAGAGTGCCTGCAAGTCATGTTATATGCATAGAGAAAGGGAATTCTGATTTACTGGTTCTGGTTCTCCAGAGGCAGGGATGCTCTTCTAGCACAACTCACTCTAAGTCCTATCTGCATTTCCAGTATAAGGCCCATTTTTAAGGACTTCTTATTCGGCTATAAAAATTCACTTAGCATGCATGAATAGAAATCAAATTGACGAGATAGACCATAACTGCTCTGAAAGGGCCATTAGTTCCTGTTGTATGAAAAATCCATGTTCTAAGAAAGCCAGAATTGTTCAGATTTGCACAACAGGCTGTAATTGTTCCCTCTAAGTCATTATACCCTGTACAGAAATAATAATTTCCAAAATCACTGTTGATACCAGAGGCACACAAACAGCAGGAGACAGGTGTCTGCATTTGATATTAATCCAGAGCCTTCCAGTGCCTCTGAGCAGGTTTGGATCAATGTAAATTCCAGATTTACATTGAAGTAACTCAGAAGAGGAAGACCACAGTATAGAGCTATGGTCTGATGACTGAGGGTTTGGTACAAGGTTTTCAATGTCCTCTGATGAATCCCAGCCATGCAGTGGCTATGAGAGGTATGATCAAGTTAGCCATAGAGAAACACCACTCATCCCACAAGCTCAGTGATGAGGAAGAGGGAGGACATCTGTATTTGATGCTTTTGGTGTATAATGAGGGAAAATCTCAGGGCAGATAGGAATGTAACTATTTATTAAATGGTGACTTTAAGAGATATGAGGTCTTGGCATTTTCTAAAATTGTTTCTTTTAGTTGATGATTAATCCCTCGCTTGATGCCAAATTGAGGTTTGGTTTTGTTTTATTTTGTTTTTCTTTTATATTCCAGGTTTTCACGTGTTGCAGGCTTTCTTTAGACAAACAGTGAGGGACTAACTTGGATTTCTCTCTCTTCCCTGTGAGATCACTAGCTTTTGAGATTTTCAGATTATATCAGGAATGAAACGAAGAGAGTGTGTAAAATAAAAGGTTGGCACCAGAGTCCTGATGAGTTGTGCTCTGCCTTAGGGGATGCGTTCACAGGAACTCTGAGCCTGAGCTTTCTTGTACTGGTTTTACAGCAAAGGGAATTTCCAGGGATTTCAGCAGAGTGATCCCCCTGTTTGTCAGAAGGATGTGGATAAGATGACTTTCTCCACTCCCACGTGGTATGGTATGGTTGGTATGCCCATATGTGTACGGTCATACCAACCCATACATTTTAACTCTCTTACAAAAATTTGATCCTGTAGGATACCTTGCACTGAATTTCCCTAGGATCATGTCATGGAAAGAGATTGGTCTGAATGGTGGAGTAAAGTGGGCTGTGTTGGCAGAAAGTCAAACTGAGAATTTTTTGGTAGGATTTCAGGAGCAAGCAGCTGCCTCTCAGCTGGACCTCTCTTCCCCATTGCTGGGATTACCACTAGAGCAGCAAGGCAAATGAAGAGGACCCCTAGGGAGGCAGGATACCGCTTGGTTGGAGGACTTTTTAGGAGAGTTTCTGTCACAGCCCTGGACACTGGTGTCCCTCCATGAGAGGCTGCAAGCAAGGGCCTGTCTGCAAGGTGGCAGAGATGGAACACCTTGGCTGCCTTTTCTGCTCCCACCAGTGGACTGCAGTGACATGATCCACTGAAAAGCTGCCACCATGGAGTGTCCTGCATAAGAGTTGTCCTACCCTTGATCTGGCTGATGATTCTCATAGTCCATGAGCCTTGCAACCAGCTGCATCCTTCAAAAGTAATGCCACAACTTCTTCTGTTACTCAAAACAAAACTGAAACACACCCCAAACCAAACCAAACCAAACCAACCAAACAAACAAAACCCACAAAAGACTAACAAATGAACAAGCCCCAAACAAAACAAAACAAAAGAAATAAAGCTAGAGGGGGCTGGGAGATGGACGGACAGGGACAATGATAGGAAGAAAAGAAAAAGAAAAAAAAAAAAAAAAGAGGTATCTATCTAAACACTGACATGCAAGGAATTGTCTTCCTCAAACCTCTGGATCTCTTAAGTGTACAACATCCAGTCTTTTTCTTACTAAGTTTTGTGACAAAATGCTCCCTGAAGGGATTCTGCATATTTCTTGTTTAAAATCTCCTGTGAGAAAAATTAAGTTATTGAACTCCTGGCCACCCTGAAAGTAATGGCAGCTGTGCCCCACAACTCTCTTGCCTCTCATTGACTTTAGCATTGTGCACTAGCTGCACAGATAGTGAAGATGGAGAGAAATTAAAAGGAAGAAGTTTATAAAAGGAGCTTGGTATCTCCCTGCAAGAGAGTACCAGTTACAGAGGGGTTAATAGCACCAGAGCCTAGCTCCTGTCTCATCTCTCACTGCTGTCCCTTCCCACTTTCTCCTCCTGAGCATTTCTGCAGAACTGGTCAGTGGTGCAGAGAAGGGCTGTCTGCTCTGGGTGTTGCCTGCCCAAGGATGCCCCTGAAGCAGAGCCATGATGGATAAGGAGATGGGGGAGCTAGAAGGGAACAGAGCTCCTCAAAAGCCTTACATTTAATTAGCTGAGAGAAGCAGGGAGAAAAGGAGAGAGGGGAGATCTGTAGGAGCAACACAGGATGGTGGGGAAGGCCATAAACCTCAGCAGCCAAATCCCTGCTAAGGGGATGCTCAGTGACTGGGAGACTCCTGTTCCTGTCAGCTTCATCAGCTGTAAAATAGTTCCTAGCATGGACACTGAAACAAACTCAGTGAGATCTCCATTCACACCTTGCTGTGATAGTTGGGGTGTTCTCTACAACTCTGCCCACATCATGTGTGTTTGTCCCACTGCTTTCCCTTGCATTCCCAGCCTCTGCTTGTGCAAGATTTCAGCTTCATCCTCTCTTTCCTCCCATGGCCAGCTCTCTGGGCCAGCCAGAAGCCCTGCTCCAGGCCAAGATGAGGTTTCTGTTGCTGATGCAGCTCCCCTGGCATCACCATGCTCACCCTGCAGCTGCCAGCAGCCCGTCTCCTGCTTCCCCTTACTGATCCAACCCCAGCTGCTTCTCTGCACCCTTGTAGTCCCACCATGGTCTTCCCTGTACTTTTTAAACTGGGTTCCCACTCACTACAGGATATGAGCCATTCTCTCCAGTGGGAAATAAAAGTTTGGATTAAAATATGTTGTATTATTCCTTCTCTAAAACTATCTTTCGGGCTGAAAAGCTCCAAGGACAAATTTGCAAAGGAGCATTGGAGATTTCGGGACAGATTTTTAAGATCTTTTAGTTACATTAAAGTGGAATTAAATGCCCCATGGGATTTTTTCAGCAGAAGGAAGTGTTTTTGAGATTTGCAAATGATGTCTGTGTAAGTTTGTAAGCATCAAAATACTTCCACAGATTTGGATTTTGAAAACCTAAGTCCCCTTGAAACCAAAGAGAGCCAGACGTCAACTCCTGTACATTCCTTCCAAATTCCAGCCAAAATTGCTGTCAAACTTGGAGCATGAAGTTCTAACACGAGAGATTCTAAACCCGATTTCCGCTCTGCTTTAGCAGGCAGCTTAGCACCAGGGAAAAAAAACAATGCATAATGTTGACTGTATAACCATGTTGTTCAAAGGGTAACATTTTCCTGATTAATAGCCTTTCAGTATTAAAAACAATCAGTCTAGAGCATGATTAATTGTTCCTTCTACTACTAGTAACCAAATACATATCTCTGTATATATATATAAAATAGAATCATAGAATCATAGAATGGTAAGGTTGGAAGGGACCTCAAGGATCATCTAGTTCCAACCCCCTGCCATAGGCAGGGACACCTCCCACTAGTACAGGTTACTCAAGGCCTCATCCAACCTGGCTGGGCAACCTGTTCCAGTGTCTCACCACCCTCACTGGAAAGAACTTCCTCCTAACATCTAGACTAAATCTCCCCTCTGCCAGTTTAAACACATTGCCCCTTGTCCTGTCATTGCAGGACCTTGTAAATAATCCCTCCCCAGCCTTCCTGTAGGCCCCCTTCAGATACTGGAAGGCTACTATCAGGTCCCCTCGAAGCCTTCTCTTCTCCAGGCTGAAGAGCCCCAACTCTCTCAGCCTGTCCTCATAGCAGAGCTGCTCCAGCCCTCTGATCATCTTTGTGGCCCTCCTCTGGACCCGCTCCAACACTTCCATGTCCTTCCTCCATATATATATGTATATGTACACGCACATTTGTGTAAACACGCAGGCACACTCTCAGTGAGGGAAGCATTTTTAGTGTGTCTGTTTTCAAGGAAAATACAACATGCAGTAAGTGAGAGCTGCTTTTTATAGCTTGGGCAAAGGAGAAGGGGGTTAGCTGTTGTAACTCTGTTGCAAGAATTAGGCAGCCTCAGAGATGTGTGTAGAGCATTGCTATCCTGGTGAAAGGCACAAAACACTTGCCTGGGCATGGAGGAGACAGCAAAAGCGGTGGGAGACACTTTGCTTTTTGTCCAGGGAATGAAGGCTTCTCAGTCATTGGGCACCCTGGATATGTTTCTTACTCACCTCTACTTTACTTGTGGGACTGACGGGATTAATAACAATAAAATGTTTTCATTTAAATGTTGGCAAGCAGAGGTGCTTTTGTCTTGACAAAAATAGCCAAATGTCAAGAAATTATTTAAAAGAAGACAGTCTTGCCTGGTCCAACCTGTTAGGCTACATCAAACCCACAACAGTGACACCATCTTTATAAGGAAAAAACTTTTTTTTTTTTTTTTCCCTCTCCCTTTTTTTCTGACATCTAAACAGCTGAACAGTTGCAGTCAAGCTCAGGATCTAGGAAAAGCAGCATCCTTGCTTTATGAGACTCAGTTTGCTGTAGATTGTATATGAAACTCCTCCTGATTTTATACATGGCTTGATGAGCCTTGGCAGGACATAGAGGTGTGTGCAGTCACTTGTAGGATCATGGGCTAACATGTCTAAGTGAAGTATTGATCCAGGTTAACAAGCCTGCTTATACACTAGTGTCTCTCTTAGTGCTCATAGATGCTTCCTCATCATCTGTCCCTCCTTGCAGAACTTAAAGATAATGAAATGTTAATAACATGTTTCTCCAGAGCAAGCAGCATGAGCTGGAGGAGTAGAATTTGCTGGTCTTTTGGCATTTGAAGTAGCCAAAGGCTGCAAAAAAGTGCATTCACTGTTGCTGCTGAAAAACAAAATTCCGTATTTTGTGTACAGTCTTTGTGTACACACTCGCCTACACTCTGCAAAAAGTTTTCTTTATGGTCAGAAAAGAATTTTTGAAAGTTTCTTTCAAGAGCAACACCAAAATCTGTAGTGCTGTGTTGGGGTACTCTCAAAACTTTAGGCTTTCAGCCTAAGCAGAAAGAAAGCCAACACCACTGTTAAGGAGGTAAAATCAAACATGAAAGTTTTTCTCAGTGTTTAGGAACAAAATGCTCAATTGCTGTCAGATATATTATTTTCAGGGCTCACGAATTTCTGCAGAAAGGTTTAAAAAGAAAAATAGCCCTGCTCTGGGTGAAGAGGGTGTTGTTGGCCTGAGACAGCAGCTGTGACAGGTGCAAACTGGCTGTGATGGTGACAACTCTGAGACTTCCTGCTCTGGGGCAGACACACATGCACAATGGACAAACACATGTACCCCTTGGGAGAAGACACCAATTCACTCCTCTTTATGGCCATTTCCTAATCTTCTCTTGCAATTAAGGAGCAGCTTGGTGAATGGGCAGGAGTGAGGAAGAGTCCTAGATGTCTTCAGCACAAGTAGCATCATGGGTGGCATCTGTCACAGCGCTGCCAAGCAGAGCTGGGTACATAAGAGATGCACTGCTTTTCCAGCCTGCTCCTCCAGGACTGTGCATTTCAGCCCCAGTCCCAGGAGGGACAGAGCAGGGGCCACAACTTGAGGGAAGGCAAATGATTGTGGAAGCTGTAAAAGTAATTTCAACAGTTTTAGAGTGAAAATCTGTTATGAATATTGTAGATTATTGACTTAGATGTTAATCCTGGAGTCTAAGTGGGTAATGGCTATGAAAAGAGGAGAGAGGAAGGAAAAATGAGGGAAGACCAAAATTAGACCCCAATTTGCAAAGCATACACCCGTATCTTGGTGTAAGCGCATATGTGGTCTCAACTTCAAGTTGAACCTCAGATATGCTTCAGCCTAATTCTTGGGTGAACTTCTGTTTTGTTTATTTTCAGGAATGAGACCTGCAAAGCAGATGGAAAACCCTGTGAATGTCACTCAAGCTCATTTTTAAATGAAAAATCAGGTGTTCAGGTGTTCTCTTCCTGCCCTTGCATTTCTAGAGCAGAAATAGTGGAGTATGTAGAATAATAATGAACACACTACCATGTTTGTATTCCTGTCTATCATGAAGATTTATTTTAAGCTAAAGAACTAATACACTGCTCACTGGGAAATATTTGTGGCTGTCAGTGCTGGAGTTTAAAAGTACTGCTAATTGTTCCTCTAATTTAGAACTGGTATTTTTTTTTTTAAAAAAAAGTGGGATCAAGAGTTGCCATAGTAAAATTGAGTTGCCATAGTAAAATTTCACTTTGTGAGTGAGAAAGTTATTTTTTGTGCAAACAAACTTTGTGTGCATGTGTGCAGTAATTAAATAACTGCGGTGAATAAATATGCACAGGTACCTGCATGTATACATGAAGGAAACTGATTACGCATGTCCCAGTATACAGATGCAACACATATTCTAAGTACAGAGGGGAAAGTAAATACTGTAAAGAGGTCAGTATGCTGAAGGAAACTACCAAGCATTTAAAAAAAGTCTTTCTTTTCCTAATTTTAATGCAGAAAACGGTGCATGAAAATTAAAGAGGATCCTTCCCAAACTACTACTTGGAAGTTAAATAGTTTTGCTAATCTTAAATACAGCACAGAAAAGGCACAGGGAGCCCAGGACTGAGACCGCAGCTCTCCTGCAGCAGTTCCTTCCCCCGCCCCCTGTGCAAATTCTCTTGGATTAAAATGGCAGAGAGAAGAGGGGAGTGGCTGGGGACACTTTGATACGAGATAACCGCTGCTTGTCAAATTGCACTTTTAATTGCACGGGCTAATAAAAAAAAAAAAGAAAAGGCTACTGAAGTTAATTTGAATGAAAATAGAAGACACACCCCGCAAAACTGCTTTCCGAGATGTATTGTTTTTTCCTCACCCTGCTGCACAGTTCGAGTGGCAAATAAAACGGACTGGTTTGTGTACTTTTGTGGCCGACTAGTCTCAGGACGGGTCTGGACCCCAGTCTCCATTCTCCCCCGGAGGCAAGCCCTGCCCTGAAGCGAACAGAGTTTGCTGACAGGAACCTGGTGCTACAGGCAAAGGAGCAGCGGCGCTGCTTCCCCTTTTGTCTCCGTGTCTTCACCCGGGCTCCCTCCCAGCTTTCGGGCGCGCTGCTCCGGGAAGCTGGCCGTGGGGCAGCGCTCACACGGTGCCGCTGGTGATGGGGCAGGGCCCACCGACCTAGGGAAAGTGCACAGGCGAAGCACGATGCCGGCCCCGGCTCCCCCAGCCCGATCTCACGACGGCAGCCACGTGGGGAGGATTTCTGCGCTGTGCCAAGGCCTTCATGGGCTGAGGGGGCATCTCCGTGTCTCGAGAGTCCCAGACACGCCATCGAGGCCGCTCGGGGAGCCTCGCGCCTAGCCGGCGAGAGCTGGGCACACCTGGGGCTAGGAAAATCTGGGGCGTGAGGACGGTTGTTCAGGCTGGGCCCAAAGAGCCGATCTGAACTTGGTAGAAGAGGCATCCCCAAGTGGAAGCGGGGACCGATTTGTTGAGAGGACGTCGGGCGACCACCGTCGCCGTCCAGGGCAACGGCGTCGGCGGCTCTTTATGACGGTTACAATAGCCCGCCAGTCGACACCCACCAGCGGGGACTGATCCCGCTTCGGGCTACTGTCCGAGTGGTGCCTCCTTTCCTGCTGGCTGTTCTCATACTCCCCCGGCCCCGACGCTATCCCACATCCCCAGCGCCGCTTCTAGCAGGCCGGGGCGCCCGCCCCCACTCTCTTCAAGGCACTCCCCGCCGCTGGGATTCCCCAGCCCCTCGAAGGACATCTTTCCCCCGCCTCGCCTTCCAGCCACCGTATCCAGGGAAGCCTTCGCAACCGGGACGCACGCGAAGCAGCGGCACCAACCGGCCCGTGGGTAACGGGGGCTTTGAACGATCCCCATTCAAACCACGCGGTAACCATCCGCCACAAGAGGGGGAAGGGAAAGTAGTCCCTCGCCACCCTCCTTAGGGACTGAGTTCACAGCGGGGCGGTGGACCCCGTTGCTGTTCCCTCCGCGGGCCGGAGAGAGCCGAGGAGCGCCTCTCCAGCGCGACGTGCATAACCCGACTCTCGCCCCCTCCGCTCCGGTGTTAGCCCTCGGAGGAAAGGTATCGCTGGGCGGAGAGATCGCGCAGCCCGCACACGTACAGCCCGACGATACGCCTCCACCTAACCCAGCAAACGGAAGCGCCGAGCCGCCACGATGGACAGAAAGCCCCGTCCAATAAAAAGGCGGGCTCGCCCCCCAAAATGTACGCTTAGCCAATGGGAAGGGGTAGGAACGGGGGGGAGGCGGGTTCGGTTATAGGCAGCAGTGCAGGTTGAACGGAGTCCCAGCGCAGGGCTGGGATGAGCCTCAAAGTTCAGGGCGATCGTGGTGGGGGATGTAGCAGCGCCGCTACCGCCGCGCACCGGCCCGGCCCGGCCCGGCCCGCC
>VWZE01006796.1:92484-186392 GCA_013396675.1 Eubucco bourcierii | reverse complement strand
CCCCCCCCTCCGGAACTTGTGTGTCTGTGAGCTCAGTGGTACGGAGGGAACTAGAAGAGATCAAGTTGTAAATATATTTTTAAGAAGGTGTTTAGAAGCTACTTGGGTCTGTATTTTAATTTTCTCTCCCTAAGAAGGTGCTCGCCTTCCTTTCCCAAAAGCAAAAATGTTTCGCATCCCAGCTATCCTACTGCGGTTCTTTGCAAGCTAATTTAAAGTGGTATGGAAGCAAATTTTGAGCAAACAAAGGAATTGGGGTTGTGCTGAAAGGCAGGTGCTGGAAGCACGTTAATACTGATATATCTCCGTGTATAGAAAGACAGGTTGTTGACCTCTTTAGTTTGAAGTGTAAGGAATAAAAAAAAAAAAATCTCGTTCCTTTGTAAGTGGAGGTTGAAGCTAGTGAAAACCCTCCTTGTCTGGAGAGTCTAGCGTTTGGAGTTGTCCCTTTGCCCAGCCCAAACTTAATTGAATCCTCCGCACCTCTTGCCTTAAAACAAAAAGAATGGTGGGGAAAGGCACGGCGTCTCCTTGTGGAATAATCCTGAGTTACTACTTTGTGGATTTAGGAAAAAGGTTTCTTGTGAATTGTCCTCAGACTGTGCACTAATATGTTAGATACCTTTATATTTCATAATATATATGTTTATTCTTAATAAAAAATTCTTATGTTATGATCTAGGGGATATAGGGGAGGATGGTGGAGGACGAAGAGGATTTTTTTCCTTAAGTTCAATATTGCTTGTATTTAGTGAAAGAATCATTCTCCCCACTCATTCCCCCCTTCCTTTTCTTGACGAAACGAGATAGCAAGTCTTGGCACATGGGAGCTCCATTTCTTGGTTGACCAGGAGGAGAAATGGGCGGGGGTGGGGAGGAGGAAAAGAACTAGAGGGGGAGGGAGAGGGAGCTGTTAGTTAGGCAGCACTTGACACTGTTTTTCAATCTGTAGGTCAGACTCAACATTTCTGTAACATGCAATGTGCATCACGCTGGCTGTTAGCCAGGTATCACAACAATACTAGGGCGTTTTGGTCACCCCTGTGAATTACACTCTGTGCAATTCATTTCTCTAGCATAATACGTGGAGGGGGAAAAAATACTGTGTGCCCCTTCCTCACTGTTATGTGCTTGGTTATACACTGTTCTGGTTTTAACTTCTAAATGTATAGTGACCTATACAAAGGTTATTGCTTTCTCTGTGTGACGTGGAATGGAAGAGAGGGAGAACTGTGATGTGGAGAAACATTCCGCCCCCCCCCCAGCCCTGAGTAATATATTCCCTAACACAGCATCAGCAGGTACTCTTGTTTGACTACACAGTGTAATATAGCAAGGTCTTAGTATGGTGACCTAAAGTAAATTATTAGTCTTCTGATGACCTGGATGGCTATCAAATCCTACTTTTCCAGTTGTGATTTTTTTTTTTTTTTCCTTAAAAGTATACTTTTTAGTTACCAAGTTTGTAGTGAGCTTTTGTCTGTCTGTGTATTAAAGAATTGGTTTCCTGTCCCGTGGAATTACCCAGGAATAATTTTGCAATGCAACGTTTTCCCTGAATTTTGTGAATTCACCAGCCACATTGTGTTTATTTGTTGTGCCTCTTTTGTTTCCCTGTTTAAGAAGGAAAACCCTAAAGTCTAACATGCTGCACTGAGACCTTTTGGCTGAAACTTAAATTGTCCAGTCTCACTGGTAATTTTAAAGAGAAATCAATGGAATACTGTTACTGGGGTGCACAGATGCTGTGTCTGTCACTAGAAATTTTAAGGACTGATTGACAAAAGGATCCTAAAGCTTGAAGGTTATTTGGTGTCGAGTTGCAGAGGCTTTCACCTTCAGATTAGCTGGCTGGAAAATGAAGAGGGTTCTTGCTGCCCTAACTGTATCTGAGGGCACAATGGCAGACACTACACTTTGTATGTGCTGTTTTTTAAAACGTAATGTTCGCTTCTAGCTTGGTTTTGGTCGAGGTATGTTTGTAACTGCTGACTTTTATATCAGCATTCTTATGTCAGTGTTCCTCTGTCCCCTTGCATAGGGGCAGACAAAGCATTTGAATTTATTTCGCTTTTCAGCCACATCTGAGTTCTAGCAGAGAGCAATAAAATCTGGGATGCTTTTCTGAATTTTTTTCCTGAAAATATTTTCTGTAAGACAAAGGGAGAAAAGAGAGGTAGAGTCAGACAGTGGTAGGATGTTGGTCTGGGTTTTCTGAATTAGAGAGAGTGGAAAAACTACCATGTGTCATGGTGTGAAAGTGAAAAGAGTTGCCCCCTCAATGATTGCCTAGCTTTAGGGAGGGAAGGGGCCTTGGCATTTTTCAGTTGGCATGGAAGAGTATGGAGAGTGCTTGTCCTCGTTTGAGCAGAAGAAAACGGTGAAGAGTTGTGTGTGAGTCTTTATTTTTTTCTTCCCCCTTACAACCAGAAAATAGCAAGTTTCTATCCTGAATTAAAATATATTGGTGCAAGTTGTGGCTAAAACTTGCCCTGGGAGTGGCTGAGGAAGAGCCTGTTGTGATTCTTTGACTGTAAAAGTGCTTGCGGCTGGAATCCTCTGTAGGAAGTGGTACTTGCTCGCAACTCATTTAGTAAATCTCTTTATAGTGACAAGACCTATTCCATGTGCTGACAGAGCCCATAGATTATTTGCTAATGTTAGTATCTTTCTTACCTATCCCAGTCTCCCCTTACTTTGAGAAAGTGAGTTCTCTGTGTAATGATCCCACTCCTTTTATTTTCTCAAAAACATACCTCTGTTATTATTGGTGTAGTACTTACACCTCAGTTATTATTGGTATAATAACTCGTTTAGTAAGGGCAAGGCTTTTGCAGGGGCAAAATGTTTATTAAACAAGTTGATTCAAATAGGGAGAAGAAAAAGCAAAACTTCTGTGACTGAAAATCCAATGCCAGGACTCACTAGAATCAGTAAAACTTGCACTTCAGCTGTGTTCCACTGTTTGGCCTTGATTTTCACAGATGCTACGTGAAAAATTGCTATTGTCTCTCCTATTTCCTCTCTTATTAGAGCTGAGAGTCAAATATTTGCCACCTGAAAATTCCACGTGTTAAACAAAGGCTGGTATCGGTAGATCAGCATTTCTTGTAAGTGCTCAGTTGGAGACATTGAAGGTTTTGAAGAGGGAAAATGATGATAATTCTTTCAATCCATACAAATGAAACCCACTTGTCCTCTTAATGGAACAAAAATTGGTGGAAGGAAACACTGTATATCCTAAAGCTAAATAAAAATCTTTCATTAGGGGAAGCGTTGATATCGCACTTGACCATTGTACTTGTTGCTTATTAATTTATGCTATCGGAGCGTTGAAAATAGGAAGAAAAAAAATGAGTGAACACTGTAACATAGCCAGTGAAGATACGGTCTGTCATGAATTTTGACATGTATTAAAAGCAGATGAGCTTTCATTTCTTTTCTGTAGCACTTCATATTTAGATTCTCAAATTCATTGTGATGGCAGTGAAAAATGAAGTTGGAAAGTAACTTCTGGGCTATTTCCAGTGGAAGCAGTGGAGCAAAAGCTTGTTTCACTCAATGGTGTCTTGCAGACATATGAAGCTGGAGTGTGTGTCAGTTTTGAGACTTCAATCCCTTGTTTGCAACACTGGTGTCTTCCCAGTTTTCTGTTGTACTGTAACAGTTAAAAATGTCTGAAGGAAATAATCTGTAGTGCTTTCATTCCTAGCTGCAGGAGTCTACTGGAAGGCTGTCAGTGCCAGAATGTCACTAATCCTTGAAGTGCTCATTCTTTGGTCCACAGTTAGTTGTGCTCTGCCTGCTCCTACACAAACACTTGATATTCCCTTGCCTTCTTTCATGGCCAAGAGTGTGTTTCAGCATTAACAAAATATAGAGGGGATGGAGTGGGGGGAACTCCAAAGAAACAAACCTTTTCAGTGTAGTCAGGAACTCAGTCAGTGTAGTTGTCTAAGAAGGCTAAAAAGAAAGCGGGGGGGGGGGCGGAAAAAAGTCTCTGCTGTCTCTGACCTGAAATGCCTGATAGGGAAGTGGTGTCCTAGCTGTGTTGTAGAGGAGAAAGCTGCTGCTTCCATCCATTCAACCCTGACTGTTAAATGTGCCCACTCTTTTGTCTATTTCAGATCAAAGGTGAAAGTATAATAATGGGACAGCCCTTGGATGGCTGATTACCCTACAACAGCTGTATTTGGTTGGTGGTTGAAATGGCCAGATTTCATTAGGTTATAATGTTAGTTCAGTTTCTTGGAGAGGTTCTCAGGAGAAGCACCTATCAGCCTATGCAGTAGGAACTGTAACCCTTTAACAAGATGTGGTTAAAAACTACTTTAGGACTTGCACTTGGCAAGTCCAACTGTCAACCATCTTACTATCTTTGTTTGCAAGTAGTCTTGCTCCTAACAGTCCTAGTAATTGGAGTACCCAATGACTGTAAGAGCAGATGGAGTTCAGATGAAAGGACTCATGAGAAAAGGGGGTGTAGAGGGAAAAATGTACTCTTTGGGTGAGACTTTGGGATCTCCATCTGAGCAACTGAATAGTCAAAGCCAAGCTCTTGAAACTGGAAATACTGGTATCTTGGAAAGCTATCTCATCTCCTCAAGTGACTGCCTTAAAACACATCAGGCAGGAACTGCTTTAGTGAAACAGACTCTTTGGAAAAGAAGAGGGAATTATGAGGATATTTGATATAATAAAAAATACCACACCATAACATACTCATGCCCAAAATGTTTGGGCTGAAAGGCTGCCTAATATCTTGATAAACCAGGGATTTCTTGTCATTTTACTGGTGTCTGAGATATGTGCTGTCCCCAGAAAGACTGTTTTCCCAATTATGTGGTGGAAAATTCAGGTATTGTGGACTTTCTCTTAAACTTTCTGTTGGGAGGTTTCCTCCTAGTCGTGGTTTGCTCAGCCTCTTACTCCCTCATTGGCTGCATTTGTTTTGTTCACCCTCCACATGTCATAGCCTGTCTGGTACTGCGGAGCAGATGAGAAGGTAAGTTCTCAATAGGTGTTCCACCAAAGCTGGTGCCGGAATGTTGGTTTTTTTTTTTTTTTTCATCTGTCTCAACCCCATAGGCATTTAGATACAGTCAGAGGGATTCTTAAGGTTAGGCTGGTTCTTAGCCCTGGGGAAGGGGGAGATGATTTGTGCCACCTCCTTATCACGCTGGGAGCTCTGATGGTGTGTGGGTGAGTCTGTCTCATCTTGTTCCATCACTGGCATGTACTGCTGGTCCACTCACTGGTGAGAGAGGGTGCAGTCCCACTACTCCTGGGTTAGGAGACTTGTAGATGCTGACACATTAGTTTATCCTCTGTTCCATAAATTCACCCTGTAGAAAGAGTAGTGCTCAAGTTGGAGACTTTATTATCCGTATCCCTGGCACCTCAGCAGGAGTTCAGTTTGATTTGGTACCATGCCTTTGTTATCTCTGGGCTGCTCACCCAAGGGAAACTATTGCCTCTGTGGCTTAGTAGTTCCACTGAACCTATTCACTCCTGTGAAGGGCTATAGAGGCTACTGGTGGTGAACAGTGCTTCTGGTCTACCTGAAGCAGGGCATGACTTCAGAGCTTTCTTGTTTTTCAAATAGTACCAGAGCATCCTTCTCAAGCCTTAATGCTGTAATAAACAAACATGTCTTGGAGTAGCCAAAGCCCATGGCCTCTTTGCCTTCCTGGCACATACAGTGGAGGTAATACCTGTGTCCTGTACTGACAAATATATTAGTGACTGGTCTGGAATTAATGCTAGGTAGAGTTACTGCTTTGTTCTTCACAGCTGGTTCCTGCTGCTTAATGAGTTGCTCTTAAAACTCTTGTTTTCAGCCCTGGTTAGGTCTGCGACTTGGCCAAGTGAAGGCTTAGAGCTCCCTGTGATTAGTCGTTATAATTAGCTCGGAAATCTTTACCTCTGTGATCAAGGGACGCTGTATAATGCGGCTTATAGTGGGCTCTACTCCTGTCACATACCTTCAGAGTATAAATGGTAGTGCTTTGTTTGACATAAATGTGTGTGTTTCAAAGTGATGTTGCAATTGTAGTGTTTTGTGTTTGTTGTTGTTGGGTCGTTTGGCTTTTTTCACTATGCACCAGGCAGGTGAATCTGAACTCACTCCTCAAACTCGTGGTTAGTGCTCTAGTCCCTACTTTCATCAGTACAATGTCTGATTTTGGCCAAGGCTTGCCTTGCCCATTCCAAGTGTAAGATGGGATTGAGACATGGCCACTAGAGGCTGGTTGACACTACAGATCAAATCAAACAGAAAACTTCATGATTGTTAGAGCATGCACCCTTCCTGTGAAGTCTCCACCTCTTTCTACACTGGATGACAGTCTTTTGAAGCTTTAACTTGATGGTATAAAACGGTGAGCAATCTCATGTTCTTGATTGTTTAAACTTGAACAGTTTGATGTTCAGTTCTTGGAAATACAAAGTGGATTTGTAAGCTGATCTTAATCTTAAAAAATATCCGTGTAGGGAATGTTGGATGAGGTGTCTCTGTTTAAACTTTACAAGCTTTTAATTTATAGTTCTATATGAGAATTTTGACTTCTTTGTGCTTTTCGAAAGTGCAGGAGGATGTGCTCAGCCTTGGTGAAGACAGTGAAAGTTTCTCCAGCACCTTCTAGAACTGGGCTGCTTTTGTACTTTTCTGTTTGTTTTGAAATGCAGTGAATTGATGGGACTACCTTTAAGTGTTGCAGCTCTGACTCAATACATTTACTTCACTTCTCATGTACAATTTTAAGACAAGTAAGTTTAATTTGCCCTTCCAAGTATCTTCAAAAATTAAGCTCTATGTAGCAGCTACTCTTTGAACTTCTGAAAGGAAGTATTGGTAAATGTTGCCTTTCTGGGTGGGGGAGGCTGCAGCAGTGTGGTAAAATTGAAAAAAATCCCCTCTTGGGAGGAAATTCTAGTCTATGCTTCCCCCTTCTACCCTGTCATTCTATCATGCAGGTACCTCTAAAGAACATATTAGGCACTGTGTGTGTCCTTAGGTGTATCTCTAGAAGGCTATTCCCTTGCCCCATTAGGGGCAGGAGGATAAGGTGGTGAGTTTTTTTTCTTAAAATTATTTCATATTCCTTGCCACTTCTCATGTTTGTGCTTTACACCTGGGTGGGTTTCACACATAATAATCTGAGAGCAAACCTTTTTTTGCAGTGTAGTTGTCTAATTAGAGGAGTCTAACCATGTGACTGTCACAGACTTTCAGTTCTTCTCTCTGTAGGTATCTGGTAACCTGTCATGATAGCACGTGTGCATACTTTTAGATGACTAGTTGTGTTTATAAAGAGACTTAGATTTGAATGTTGGGTGTTAACTAATTTTTAGTGTATGTGAACTTTAAATTTGTGTATTTCTAGAGTTTATAACCCTGGTATGAAGGCACAGTCTAACAGGTGTGTAACATGGTTGTGGCTTTTGGATTCAGGAATCCCTAAGGAATACGTAAATAAGGCTTGCATACAGGGGTGTGATACCTCCTTGCCTCTCTTAACTGCCCCCTAGAGAGGGCAGAGAGACATTCTAGCTCCAGAGTGGGATTTGTTTTGAATAAAGGCTAAGGAAAAAACCTTTTGAATAGGAAATGGCCTCCCCTCTTTAGAGACTGAAGTGGCAGGACCGGGAAGGTCTGGTTTACATAACAGCATTGCTTTTGAGGAAACTCTTTACTTGCATCTTACATTGAAATGTGGAGTTTTTTCTCTTCCTTCTGAGTTATCACCTTCTTTTAGAGGTCTAAACTGCATTGGTTTATGTTCTCATCAGTAACATTGGCTTGAGACTTGGCCATGTGAATGGGGGAAAGATTTTTTTACTTTTTCCCCACCCTGTGTTCTTAGCTAGCCGTTCCAAGTACCGGGTACCATTGGCTGGAGTTGTATATGGTTGTATGCTTAGGTTGCTAACAGCTGTGTAAGAATCTAAAAGTGCTGCATCTGTAATCTAAGCTTTTTTGTGCTAAACAGTGCAAGTGACCTGTATACCTGTGTGAAGGTCTGTTCTCCCAGTTGAAATCTCCCTGTCCTTGGCGGGGGCGGGGTGGGGGGGGATATGCATTGGTGTGCTTTTGGGGGAAGCAAAGGGCTTAAAGGCAGGCAGGCATACCAGGTGTAGTGCTTTTACTTTCTTGGTATTGTTTCCTGTCTGGGAATCTTAAAGATGTCTCTCCTGGGACCTCTGTGCTCATTTGTGCAGCTGCCACAGTACTGTTCATGACAGTAGCCATGGGAACACAAGTAGGATGATAGAAGTTTAAAACTCCAACTTGTTGCTAGGCAGACCCAGTACACTCTGTGAATTAAGTAGTCTTAAACAGCAAAAACTTCACCCTAGTGTGATGTTCTACCTCTTTCATGACTCATCCCAACTTTTTGGCATTTGTCTTTAGGCTGGCCAAATGAAACTAGCCCCTAAAGGGTTCCCTGGCACCAGGCAGCATTGAGGGAAACCACTCTTGTACATATGAGTAATGAGTATGTGGTGGCTGGGTGAGGGGGAGTTCCAGCAGGTAGATTTCAACATCACCTTTTCTTAAACACAAAATGCTATGAAGTAAAGCCATAAGCAGTCTGATGATCGGCTCATATAGTCAGAAAGTTGTAGCCTGCATTAAAATAGATACTGCTGAAAGTGACATACATGCTAAACAAAGGTCACAGGCTTAAAGTATCGCAAGATCATTCCAAAACTCTGGCTGTAAAAACTTTAAATTATGACTAAGGCAAAGTAAATGCCTTGAAAATTTAGGCTGCTGTTGTACACTCTTAGCAGAGGTGCTGGTGTGTGCTGCATGAGCTACTGTAGACCTTTTAACTCGGGCAATCTCTTTCTGATAATGTGCTTTGTCTCAAGCTCATGTTGTGGCAGTTCTTGTTAACGAAATGGGCAGCCCGTTCCCTCCCGTTACTTTTGTCCTTAGTGCCTGACAAAGGGTGCATGGGAAATGATAGAGGCCTGAACAGAACTGGAGACCCAGACTTTCAGGGAGCGGTGGGCCCTGTGTGCTTCTTGGGGGCTGAGTTCCAGCATGCCTTTGTCTCTGCAGCTGTTGGCTTCCTGTGTCACAGCAGTAATTGGTTATGCTCTGGCCGCTGGTTTAAATGGATCTTTTTTATTTCATAAACACTTACCGTGCGGTAACTCTCATTCCTGTTGGAATAATGCCATTTATAGAGATGCTCCCAATTACCACCTGCTCGCTCTTTCTTTGCAAAGTACAGTCTTACCTAATTTAACCTCCCACAGCAACTGCTTTGAAGTAATTTTCTCTTTGCACCTTGGCTCACTGCTATCCCTTTCCCCTCTGACCACCCTAACAAACTGCAGTTGTCCTTGCTTGTTCTTCCAGAAATGACCTACTTCTGAGGGGCACAATTGCTTGCTTGGTTTGCCCAAAATGTTATTGTAGTCAACTCCTACAAGAAAAGATTGCTTCCCTTTTAATATGCCTCAGCCCCTTTTTGAATTTCCTAACTTGCTGTTTGTGGGTCTCCCACTTCGATTATAATTTCTGTACAACTTCTAGATCCTATCTGTCCACCCTCTTACTAACCTAGCTCAGCTTGGATTCCTCTACTTAGGAACTTCTTTCCTATTATTTTGTTCCTGCAGGAGAGAGACATTCNCCCCCCCCCGAGTTGCCTCCCAGGCTAGAAGAACGTGAACATGATTTTCACTGTTACAATTTGTCTGTAAAAGAGGTGGAAATGTAGCCGAACTGTCCTCCTTGACAACTTATTTTAAAGCTTGTGCCTCTCTGGATAGGGCATCTACCCGCTTTTGAAGCGTTTAAATAGCAGGGATGTTTTTGCCTTTTTGGGCTCCTTTCTCAAGGCTCTTTTTTTTTCATTGCTGGAGAATTTCTCTCCAGCTTACCTGGTGGAAGTCTCAAGGTACTCCTTATTTTTGTAGAAGCAAATGCTTCCCCCTACCTTAGTAGGACATTTGTCACTTTGGCCAGTAGTGTCACTCTTCTGAACTGTTGCTGCTGTGAGCAAGCAGGTGTGTGAGAAAGGTGAGACTTGATCTCTCCTGCAGCCGGGGCTGCCCTGGGGATGGGCTAATTGCTTGGCTGAAGCCTCCGGCCCATTCCTGCCAGCTGGGTGCTGAGGTGGTTGCTGTGAGTAGCTCTGAAAGCTTATGTCGTGAGTTTGAAAAGGAGGGATTGGAGGTCTCCAGTTTTGTTTTGTGAATAAAGCAAACCTTAGGGTTTCTTACCTGACACATTTGCAAGGAGTGAGTCGTGTTGCAGAGGGAATGGGCAAGCTCTGAAGAGCTTTTCTTCTTCTTGCTGTGGACTGAACCTTGGGCTTGAGTGTGAGTTGGGTGGTGCTGAGGGGAGCTGAAGACAGTACAGCTGGATCTCATATGAAGTTCTCATTGCCTTTCTTCTCCTTAGGCTTTGTGCAAGTACAGAATAACTTGGAGGAGAGGCTTGCTGGTGGGAACTTGTGGCAGAAGGAAGATTCCTCCTTCCCCCCTCCTCCCCCGTGTCGAGCTGTCCTCTGGCTTTCAGCCCAAGATCTGAGTTGCTTGGCAAATTGTTTCCTCCTGTGCGTACTGGCTCTGAGAAGCAGTTCTGCTCTCTGGGAAACTACAGCATTGTGCTCTACCTCCTTGTATGTTTTGGGTGAAATTTTAGTCTTTTTGTTTCTTAAAATGTCTCTGCCCCTGATTTGCTTGAGAGTGTGAGTGCATGGGTTCCATTTCTTTTGTTTCTTTTCTTGGAATTTCAAGTGAGACAAGCCATCCTCCGTGCACAGGTCAGATGCTGTCCTTGCAGTGTAAACTGGGCACAAATCCAACCATCTCACCAATAATCTGAACATTGGTAAGGATCTAGGGGTGTATTTGTGGATTTGGGTCAAATCATGCAGCCAAACTCATGACCGAGACTTTACATTAGAAAAATTGATGTGTCTTACTGTACCTATCTTGCGAAAGTTATTTTGGAGGATGAGACAGTAATAAAGACTGAGCTTCTTAAACCTCTATTGAGAGTATTTTTAGAGGTCCTAAAAACAAATAAGTGAGATGATGGAGGAATTAGACTTGGAAGCATTTTTTTATGCCCCAAAACTGCTGGGAAGGGAACTGTGTTTATGTCCTTTTACCTGAATCCTTGCAAAGAGGCTTTGGGAACAGACACTGGTCTCCTCTTGAAACCAACTGTCTCCAGTTCAGTTTGGAGGAATGCTGCCCTGTCTGGTTATCACTTGTTCTGTGGTGGCTGCTGCGTTGCCCAGGGCAATACCTCCTAAGCAGCAGGGTGTCCTTGTGATTCATCTCAAAAGAAGGAAACTACTGGGTGCAGTAGCATTAATTGCAAAATCATTTCAGTGTCTGTTGAGGGGGTGGGAGGAGGTGTGATGGGGTCTCCGAAAGAGATGGGTAGGAGAAACCTTTCCAGTGACTATATAGTACCTGTATAAAAGTAAAGGCAGCAGATTTAATTCATGCTGCCAGAGCTGGGACAAAGCTTTGAGCAGGTGGACACCCAGAGCTTGTTTAAGTCAGATAGATGCCTGCTGAAATGTTTATCAAGCAAGAGAATAAAAGAAAAGGGTTGTATTTAACTTTTTCTTTCGATGATGCGTTTCAACAGTAACTTGTATTTCTAAAGTGAGTGACACTTATAACTAGAGTTTGAAAAACTGACTCAGTGCTTGCAAACCACAGTGGGAAACACCTGTGCTGCAATATGCCCTGCAGAAGAAAGGGATAAAATAGTTGGATGCTGCTCAGTTACTGTGGTGTTTGTTGGCTGTTACAGAGGGGTTCTTCTTGTGTGTTTGGGTTGCCTTAGCACTCATAGCACTACTTGGTTCTTGCTCTTTCATTAGTAGACATAATTTGGTTTGATATCTGCATTTCACTGATGTTCAAGTGATTCTGAGCCTCTGGAGTAGGAAGGAATGAATCTAGTTAGTCTTAGCTCAGTTCTACTCTGTAAAACTGTGGTATACAGTTGAGGTTCTGAAGCGGTCTTCAGACTGTGGAAGACACTACTGCACTAATGTGCTAATTTTATACTCTTACTTGGCAGGTTGCCTTTGTAATCAAAGGGCTGGAAATTTTTCAGTTTGAACAAAATGTTCTATGTAGCTGTTCTCTAGGTGGAAATGGATTTGATATGGGATAAAACCTTCAAAAGAAATCCATCTTTCCATGTTTTTTCTAGGCATAATCATGCTAACCAGTATTCTATTTCCTAAGTGAAGTGATAGTTAAACCTTAAGGTTTTAACTGTGGAGTTCCCTTAGCAATGGTGTATCTTGTCAATCTTTATGCATCTAATGGGAGTGGAGGAGGGGGTTGTTTTCAGAAAGTAGGTGGAAGTTTTAGGAATGGCAGTTGCAAAGAGTTTCAACAGAACCATTCTATTGTGTGTTTTTGTTTGTGTTTTTTGTAATAACTATATTGTACAGGCTTACTAGACAGCATGCTCAGAATAAAAAAGCTTGCTCTAAGCAAGTTTGCAAGAGAATATACTCGTGAGTTTTACAGTACCTGGCACATGGGAACTTTGCATCAGGGAGTAAATATCTGCTTCTTATCAGTAGTGTAAAAGTAATTAGAAACATCTTTTGATGCTTTTGGGTTTTTTGCCCTTTGTTTTAGATAATCAGAACATACATATGCTGACTTGACTTCTTCCAGTGACAATGTCTGTGGGAACAGGAAAATCACAAAGCAATCTTATTGTTTAAGTGGTTTCAAATGAAATGTTAAAGGCCCTGCTATATTACCAGAAAGTTTAAAACAAATGACAGAATTTCTTCCATACTGTATGAGGCTTGTGTGTTTCTGTTGCCTGCTTTTATTTATTTATTTTAAAAAGTGTCTTCCAGTGTTCTTAAATCTATGTAGAACGTTAAATGTTGTATTTCTTGCTGAACCTAGAATTTCACCTTCTATAATACTATAATGAGAGCCAAATGCTAAACTTTGTTGCTTTGAGTTTAAGATGAAACAAAACTCTGTGTGCCATATGTTAAAAGGATGAGCTGAATTGACAACAAAAATGTGTTTTATCTTCTATGTTTTTGCAAGACTCTGTAGTTCTAAAGGGCAACTGTAAGAAGAGAAAAATCAGTGGAGGTGCAAGAATGGTATCAGAAGGACTTGAGGTCAGCAGAGCTGGAAACCAACTGGGAGGGAGGGAAACAGGAAGAGAACCAACCAAGAAGGGCTGAAAAGTGGCAGTGTGAAAAATCTTTAAGGAAAAAAAACAATCTCATGCTGCTTGTGTTGTCTTCTAAAAATACTTGGCTATTCTTTCTGTTGTTTTATCATTTGATGGATTAAACATGCAGCTGCCAGTTCAGGTAAGTGGAAATCTACCCTTCCCACACTTTGGAGAATATGGTCTTGAGCAGAATTTGTGCGATCAGGAGACAACCAGGCTGGTGGGGTGGTGGCGGGAGGGAAGCTACATTCATGACAACATCTTACTAGCCAGAAACTACTGCCTCTGAAGGCCTGACACATCCACATTGAGCTGAGCCACTGCTTCTGCCTACAGCAGCTGTCGTTGTCTGTTAGGGGCTTACGTACATGGCTGGATACTGCTCTGGCAACCTGGGCAAATATGCAGCTTGCCTGGTGATGGAAGAGTCAAAGCAGGCCTATCTTTCTTTTTTTTCCTCCCAGGGAAGGAGATCTGTGGTTTTCTCTGTTCATGTGCCCTTCCCCAGCCCCACAGCTACTCAGATTATTAATCTGAAACAAACTTTTGCTGTGATTTTTGTTATACCTTACCTGAAAGCATTTTCCTCAGAAGTTGTGGACATACATAGTGGGGATGCAAGTTCTTTGATACCTGCTATTGTTGCTCTGTCATTTGCAATTTCCTGTGACCATCAGCAGAGTGTGAGGTCCCCACTCCATACCGTTTACTTGACCTCACTCTGCTGGCCTTAGTGAAGCTTGGTCACCATAAAGCAAATTACTTGCTTGCTATGACCTGCAATAAAGGTGTTGGGGGGATTGCAAGTGCTTTGGTCATTCTACCAGTATATTTTACTTTCCTGTTGCTTTTCCTGCCTGTCCTTTGAAGCCTGACAGCATCCCTTTATGGTGCCTTTGTGGCATGGGGACCTTGAGTGTGATTACCTTCTACTGGACTGTGGCAGGTTGCTGGAAGTGAGTGAGCCAAATGGGCTACTGACTCTGTGGACTATGCCTGGGCCAGATGCAGGAAGAGTCAAACACTGTAAGTTACCATGCAGGCTAACTTTTGGCACAATATTCCACTGAATAAAGCTGTTAGATGTGGTTTGAAGGCTCTAGAGTGTGATCAAGTCTTCCTACTTCTGTTCAGACTTGAGTTTTACAGCATAGGTCTTGTTCCTCTATCTATGTTGTACTGCGTGTACATTTTTGACCAAGTGTTTGGGTTAAGGGGCCCTTGTGACTTTTTCTCTTTCTGCCTCTAACCTCCCTTCTTTTCAGACACCTCGTTTCATGCCTAAGCTGTGCAAAGCACCATGTCTTCCAGAGGTATATGCATTCCTAGCTCTCTGAGCCTGGGACAGGCCTTGTCTAGCTTGGATCTCCTGGGTCATGCCAATTCCTGTTCATTGTGCACGCAACAGTTCAACCTCCCTTCTCTGAAAAACAATCAACATTGTAGTGACATGTGAGATGTTCTGTGCTGTGGGTTCAGAGCAGAGCCCTCCCCTACCGTTTTTCTGTCCATGTTACAGCAGGTGGTTACTCTGACCCTATTCACTGTAAGCAGGTACTCTGCGCTGGTGCTGTTGTCAGGTGTAAGACCCCTGTTGTCCTTGGATCTGTTGTCTCATAGATGTCTGTGTCACGCAACTATAGGGTGACAAAGGTTGTCTTGTCAAAGGAGACATTTAAGTGACTATTCAACTTGTGCTGTAGTGAACTATTTCCATGCAACTACAGTGAAGTGGAGTATAGGCTAGCATTGAGGGAGATGGTTGGAATATGGACTTCTAATAACTATAAATAAATAGTCTTTAGTCACAGCCTAGCACAACTGGAATGTTACTGAAGTGAGGGAATGGAGTAAAGATTGTGGACAGGCCCTGGAATGAAATGAATAGGGGAAGATATCAGCACACCAAAAATGGCCCTTCTCTGTAGAAATCTAATTGGCAGTGATGGAGTAAAGAGCATGCAGGATGCTGGGATTTGACACTAGCCTCTGGAGGGCTCTCCTTGGCGTATCTGACTGCTGGAGGTGGTTTGTGAAACTGACTTATGGGTTCCTTCCAGGATTTAGATGTGTGCTGATGAAAAGATGGGCAGTAGCAGAGAAAAAAAAATTACTTGTTCTCTTCCTTCAGTCATTTGGACTGTAAGAGTACAAACTTGTGCTGGGTTTAAGGAAAATTAATTGTATTGCCAGCAGTGTGTACAGCTCTTGGTACTTCCCTTCATGTGAAGGAGCTTGAGACATTTGTGTGCCATAGGGTGAGGAGCCACTGTTCCTATTGAGAGTAGTACAGGCCTTTCAGTGCACACACTTACCAGGTACACTAAGATGAGTAATTAGCACCTCTGTTTTGTGTGTATGTTCTCCATAGTTAAGCTTTCAAGTTCTTGTGTTTCTCCTTCTGTTAGCCCAGCTGACCAGCTGGGTCACCTGACTTTACACAGTGGAGGTCAGATTTGAATGAGTGAGAAACCAGCTGGGGAATGAGCCAGGTTGGTATGCAGACAGTGTGGTGATATTTCTTCCCCTTTCCTTCTATTTTGGGCCAATGGCTTAAAATTTTGTTCTCAAAGGGCATCTTCCAATTGATTTTTCAAATGGGGTAACAGGCAAGGTTTTTTCTAGAAAGGGAAGATAAGCTTGGCTTATGTTGCTGTCCCCTGCAGCAAAAGAACAGTGACATCTCAAGGTAAGAGGTGGTGGCAGGGAGAAGACTAAAAAGAGCTTGGTTTCATTAAGCAAAGTCACCTAAAACCTTGACATGTGAGAATCACTTCCATTTGGCAGAGACTGTGACAGGTGCTTCACCATAGGATGCTCATTGCTTGACTTTCAATATGACCTTGGACACAAAGCTGAACCTTTTAGCTTTCTCTGTTTCCTTTAAAGCTACATGCGTTGTTCAGTATGTGGATGAGGATCGAGTGGACAACTGTGTATTGTATCTAGAGACATTAGGAAAGGAAGCAGCTGCCTCAGCAGACCTTCTGCTTAGTGGCAGGGCTGGAAACTCCCTTGTCTGATTTGGTAACAGTAAGATGGGGAGAGGTGTCAGTGTTTGTGGTCTGTCTTATTAACAGAATTGATGTATCTGAAGTCTGGTCTGACCACAACAGACTAATTCATGTTCTGAAGGTAAAACAGGAAGAAATTTTTCCTTTGTAATTTGTCTTCCAAAAGTCAAAAGTGTTTCTGGCTGCAGGGTAACTAAGGTGCATTAACTATTCCACTGTGAATTTCTCATGGAGACAGTGTGCTTGCTCTAGCTTTACTGCAAAGTAAAGCAGGTGCAGCCAGTGTTTGGCTTGCCTTAGCAGTCTGAGGGAGGAGTCTACATTTCTCTGCTGGAGGGGGAAGGGAGACATGCCTCTAGCAGAGAAGGCAGAAGCTAAATTTACACATTTTCCCTCTCAGGCTGCTTGAAAGGAAGAGAAATATGTATATAAGATAGCAAATAAATGTGTTGGGGTTAGACTCTTGTGCCAGACCAATGCTGTGCCTTATGAGCAGCATTGATGTGTCTCAGAAGTTTAATTCCTTCCTTCTGCATGTAGTGGAGTGATGAGGGAGCAGAAGGTTTCTTGGACTGCTCAGTGCTGCTTATTTAAGGGTGTATATCTCTGGGTTACCTTAATTTTTAGTTCATGATACTGCCTCTCTTGTTTGCCTCATGTAAGAAAAAACGCTTCCAGGAACCACTGCTCTGACTACATTGTCCCTGCTTCTGGAATGTTACTTCTGTGGCTGAAGCCTGGCATGGTAGAACAGCAACAGCCCTGGAGGAGAGGGATTTCACTGCCTCAGAAGAAATCCTGTTTGCCCCTTAAAGGATTTGGAGTGTGTGGTGTCAGTTTATCTTCTTTTTTTCTTTCTTTTTTTTTTTTTTCTGTGACGTTTTCACAAGAGGATTTCTGGAAATCTGGAGACCTGTCTCTAGAAAATCTGATATGAGTGCAGGATATCAAAGATGGAATGAAAACTCTTGAGGCGGTGTGTTCTGGATTGCTGGATTCATAAAAGCAGCTTAGTTCCAGAGTTTCTCACAGTCTAAGGTCTTACTGACTGTGAAAGATGGAGTGAATGCCAAGCGATGCTGATAGAAGCATGTTCAGTTCTCCTGGATGCTTCTCTAGCTGCCTGCCTAAAGAGACATCCTCTGCATCAGTCACACCATTGCCTCATGCCTTTGAGCAGAGGTGATTTTCCTCTCAACGATGTAAAATGGGGATTGAATTCCAAATCTTCTATTAAGTGATGAGAGGACTGCTGGTCTATGGAGACACCACAACATTTGTTAAGGTAACCAGAGAGTACTGAGTGCCTGCCGCATCCATCAGAAGTCCGTAGTGGAGCTCAGGTTTGCTCCAGCCTGCTGTGTGGAAGGTGTGTCTGTACAATGTGTGAGTGCTGGTTGTTTGAAAATCTTAATTGAACTTGTGCTCAGTCGGCTCTTGGAAGGAAGAGATAAAAAGCAAGTCTTAAATGTGTCTGCTGTGGTCTGTGAAAACCACAGTCTATTGGATGGTGAAATTATCTTCCTAGACTCAGTTATAACTGAGCCTTAGGACACCCTGAGGGGAAGAGGCTCTTGTTACTCTGATGTGGAGGCATAATTTTAAAGAGGTCCCTTTCAGGGTTCAAGGTCCTTTGGTGACCTGTTCTACTGTGAAAAGATGCTATCATGACATGGACAAGCAGAAGCTAGTTCAAGGCAATGACCAAGTAAGTATGCCTGGCTGCAGTTTGATGTGTGCATTACAATGGATGAGTACTCAGGTGAGCTGAGAGGTGCAGAAGATCCTGCATCTAGCAACCAAACAGCTATTGTCCTAATCAGTGCATTGTGGGAATGACTTGTGGAAAGAAGAATGAAACAAACACTGACCTGAGCTACTTGCTAGTGTACCCCAAAGCATCTTGAAAATTTATTTCTTTAACATTTATTGCCAACTATGCAGAGCATTTTATGTCTCAGATAAATTGATCTGTATCTATACCGTGGTTATCATAAGACTTTTTTGCAGGGCACATGTATCACACTAATATAAATCATCCATTCATCTTGTGACAAAATTCCCTGCTCTTTATTCCTGGAAACTTGCTTTTGAATTGCTGGAGCATGAGCACTCTGAGCAGTAGTCTGAAGTGTGTTATGCTGGCTTGATCCTTGCTTAGTGTAGTATGTGCAAGGGAGCCCTGATGGAGCCCCTGGACTCAGGAGCAGTTGCTGTAAGCCTGGCTGCCTGCTGCTTGTGTCTTCCCAAGTCTGAAATTTCATGCTTTTGAGTGATCCTTCTCAGTAATTGGTTCAGAAGCTTGGAAGGAAGAGGCATACAACACCATGTTCTGCTGTACAGCTGCTTCTAGGGGAACAGTGAGTGATGCTACTGGTATTTTGAAAGCAGTGCTTGAGACCCATCACTCTTAACTACACTGACTGGCTCTGATGGAAGGCTTGCAGGGTGGCTCTGTTGCTAGTTTGCAAAGCTCTTTGGCTTTATCAATTACAGCTTTAAAAATGAACATGGAATTATTGGCTGTGTGCAGGCTTACAATGATGGGATATGCTGTTGGCTCATCTTTGAGTCAGAGGTGTGGATCAGCTGCTGGAAGACAGAAATCCCTGATGTAGGTGCTGTGGGTCCAGCAAACCCTACCCTTCTACCAGCAGAACTTGCTAGGGCGCAGTTCAGTATAACTGTACAAAGCACAGCTCTGCCTGTATATCAGGACACACATGGGGAGCAATCTGGGATGGTTTTGTGCTTAACTGCTATGGAGTGAATCCATGAACCCACCTAGGTCAGTGGAACAAGTCCTTTTGGGTCAGAGGGCTGTAGGCTGGACCTTGTGTTGTCATTTCTTCACTCTTTTTTTTCCAGTGTATGATGTGAAAGAATTGTGGGTGGGCTTTTTTCCTCTCCTCTTGCTTTTATGTATCTGGTTTTAACCCATAGTATTGTCTTATCCTATCACCTGTGATTCTCCAAAACTGTATACTGATAAGAGATTTTAATCTTGGCAATATGTTAAAGTCTGTTTTGTCATTCCAGGAGCTTTTATAATAAGAGCAACCAGATTTCTAGAATGTAAATGTCATTGTCCTCGGTTGTTTAGCTTTTGTTTTTAATAGCTGTCTTCAGTTATCTTTTTCAGGCAGGTCACCTGGCGTGGAAGCAAGACTTGCTGTTCTGAACTTTGCAGAATCACTTCTGCCTGCCTATGTCCTAAAGGCTCTGCATGTGGTACCCACTGCTTCAGTGCCTGGTTAGAATAAACTGATGTGGCACACAAGAAAGGGTGGACTGGGGAAGTACAGAAGAATTTTATCTGAAACTGCAAAGACATAGATGATCTCCTTTCTTATGGCTAGTAGCTTGCTTTTCTTTCTGGTTTACTAACACATTCTTCTATTTTCTTTCATTTTCCTGTCTTTAATACTGCTAGAAAAGGATAGGCATAGATGCAGTTTCCTCTGTTCTAAAGTGTAACAATGACAGATCGTTAGCGTCTCTAGCTTATCCTCCTTAACTACTGATTTTGTTCTGGTTTCCCAGAAGATCTTGCTGACTTCAAAATAGGAAGTCTGCAGTGCTGTAAATAACTGTGTGGTTNCCCCCTCTGTCTAATATTTTACCAACCAGGGTTAAAATCTTTGTGTTGACATCAGTTGTCCTGAGCTAGGGCTAGATGTCTTTTCAGCATATAACCTATCAAGTTTCATTTTGGAGAAATGTGGGATTTGAGGGAGAGTGGGATTGGTGCTGCCATGCTTTTCTGTTGCGTTTTGGCAATATTCCTTTCAGAGGTACTATATGAAAACACTGCAGAATGTCAGAACATTCTTCTACTCAGTGAAAGGGTTGCTGTCCATCTGAACTGTAGGAAAAAGAAGGCTTAATTGAGCAACCTCTGAGGAGGGGAGACCACCCAATGGACACAGGATTTCAGTTTCCTGGTGAAGTTCTGCTACTGAATTACTCAATTACACCAGCATAACCATGAAGCAGCCTCCTTCCCCTGCAACACAGTGGACACATTGTGGTGTGACTACTTTTTCACTGATAACTCAAATCTCTGTACAGATATGGAAGTTGAGAGTAAGTTAAACTGAGCAGTTATGTCCCTGCTTGAGGTAGCAGCTGTAGGTAGGCTAACTGTATTCTGCAGTGGTATTCATGGGTGTAAGGACTTTAGGAATGCCTTTTGCTAGATCATGTATATGGGTATCATTAATCTTTTCATAGTTTTGCTTAAGTAAAGCTTAAACTGTGTAGTGCAACTTTGGCTACAGAAGTGCAAAGGTGTAGGGTTCTGACTTGCTTTTGGTCTGTACTGATGTTTTTTTTCCTGTCTGAGCTGAGCTAGGTTGTGAATTTGATTTGCAATAGTTAAGGCTGTATAACCCTCATGGAGGAACCTGAGTGAGATGTGAAGAACTTGCTTTTTCCCTTTCCATTCTTCTCCTTCCGAGTGGGACTTTGTATAGAAAGGGATTTTGTGAAACCTTAAATAACATTTGAGAAGCTGCAGACTTTGTTAGGCAGAACATCTCATATTTTACTAGACAACTCTGAGGCTGTGAGGCTGAGGATATCACAGTATCACAGTATCACAGTATCGCAAGGGTTGGAAGAGACCTCAGAGATCATCAAGTCCAACCCATCACCACAGCCCTCAAGATTAGACCATGGCACTAAGTGCCATGTCCAAATGTGCCTTGAACGCCTCCAGGGACGGTGACTCCACCACCTCCCTGGGCAGCCCATTCCAGTGACAAATTACTCTCTCAGTGAAGAACTTCCTCCTCACCTCCAGCCTAAACTTGCCTTGGCGCAGCCTGAGACTGTGTCCTCTTGTTCTGTCACTGGTTGCCTGAGAGAAGAAGGTAACCTCCTCCTGGCCACAACCACCCTTCAGGTAGTTGTAGACAGCAATAAGGTCCCCCCTGAGCCTCCTCCTCTCCAGGCTAAATTGTCCCAGCTCCCTCAGCCTCTCCTCATAGGGCTTGTGCTCCAGGCCTCTCACCAGCCTCGTTGCCTTTCTCTGGACACGTTCAAGTACCTCAATGTCCTTCCTAAATTGAGGGGCCCAGAACTGGACACAGTACTCAAGGTGTGGCCTGACCAGTGCAGAGTACAAGGGGAGAATGACCTCCCTGCTCCTGCTGGCCACACTATTCCTGATGCAATATATTCCTGTTGTCTTACTGGAGTGAATGGCTTTTGCTCTTGCTTTGCCTCTCTCAGTTCAAGAACCATTTTATGGAGGTCCCTGGAAAGACCTGCAAGCAAAAGTGGCACAGCTGCCAAGAGACTTGCTGGGGTAACTGGCTTGGCACTGGTTTGTGCTTCCATTAACACCTGAACTGGATGTGCAGGTGCTGGTGTCAGTGCTAGGACAGGTATGAAACAGAGGGTGTGCCTGGAAAGCACAGTAGCTTTCCTGAGGAACAGTTTTTGGTTTACTGTGGAAGTTGTTCTTCAGCAGGCATGGTAATCTTCCTATACTGGTAATACTGGGGGATTTATTTTTGGGGTGTGATGGATGGAAGCCTCTTATAGCCACTGTTGCCTTCAGGAGGTAGCTTGGATTAATTTTTTTTGGTCTTCTCACTTTGAAGTGCACTGTGGTGACAGTTCCTCTGAATCTTTGCATGGCTTGCACATGCGCAGCAATTCTTTCTGCTGTGGAGCCTGGAATGCTGTCCTGATGGTGGCCTTTGGGCTTTTTAGCCCTCTACATGTACATCTGCATAGTACTGAGTATTGCTGGGAGTTGAAGGCAGGAAGAAATAGAGGCAGAGCTGAAATTACTTGCTTCTACTTCAAGGAACAGAGACTGGCTTCCCAATAGCATCCCTGTTCCACATTCAACCACTTCCTGTGGTAGTCAGAAATAAATTCCATTTTCATATAGCTTTTTCTTCAGAACTGCAGTGCATAAGCATTCCAGCAGATGATCTAAACTTTTGTTGTAACAGTGCTTGAGAGGAGAAAATGTGGGGCTTCTGGCTGCAAAGCAACTTAACAGGGTAAGGTCTTCATGAATCAGTAATGAAATGCAGAGTCCCATTCCAAGGATCAGATATTTTAGGTCTGTGAGGAGCAAATAATTCCCTCAGGTTTTTTATTTGTTTTAATAAATGAATAAGGTGGTTTTATGGCTGTCCTGTGAACTCTGGGCTCAAAGACAGAACTAACACAGATCCTTATAAACCAGAAGCAAATGATACTGGAGACTGACTTGTGGATGATAGCATTGTTTCATGAAGACCATATAGTTCTCTAGGGCAAGATTCAGTACATGAAACAACACTTAATCTCTATGGAAAGGTCATGGATGTGATGTACTACATGTGAGAACTCAAGAGGGGGAAAGAATCATTAGCTCTCAGAATCCACTTTCCCCTCTGAAAGTCCTGCATGGAAAAATCAGAATGGATATTCTTGAGATATATTTAGGATTAAAATTGAAAACCTCTAAATGGAAATTACTGCAACACTTAAGTTACTCAGAATGTTTTCTGTCACTAATGAATTTGCTTAATTAAAAAAAATAAAATCCATCTGTAATTAAATAACAGTATCATGGAATCAGGTTTACTTCTTGTTCCTTGCTGTTTCTGTGTCACAATGAAGGACAGTTTCATGTAGTTTGGGATGTTGCACTTGTTTCTTTGCATTTGCATTGTGACACTAAGTTATTATTTGTGTATCGTTTCAGAGTCCTCAGGAGACATAACCTTCTGTTGTAGTTAACAATATTGATACTTTCTGACACTTTCTCCCTCCTTTGTCTCATTTTACAGATAGATCAGCTGACAACAAATACATTTAACCATAGTGTGCCGTGACATTCTAGTCTCACTTCTGAATGGTGATAAATGTGCTGTGTATTAAAAGGTGGTATTTGAAAGCATACCTGATAGAATTATGTGTGCTAACTCAATTAGGTATGACATGTTTCTCATTCCAGGATGAGCAAATGAAGTTTCAAGTTCCTACAGCTGATTTCTTTGAAAACTTTTGGAAGGGACAGGTAGAAAAAAAGAAATAGTTTTTGGTCCTTGTATTTCACAACTTAAGGAAACATTGCACTTCTGATGCATGAGGTGAGCAAGACTGAGCATCTTTACATTAGGATGTAACAGGACAGTGGGATGTGGTAGGGACCTTAACCTCTGTCCTCTGCATGTGTGCCTTGTTCTAGGAGGATTTAGCAGCTAGGGAAGTTTTCCTCCTCTAAAGTGTTATTTTTAGTGGCCGTGCTGAGAATGAGACTCTTGTAGATGGCCTTGAAATCACCTGAACAAAGAAATGGGAGGAACAAGGGGAAGCTACTGTGTTTTTTGCACAATGGCAGAACTAGTAGGGTTGTGTGATGGTTTCAAGTGAGTTTTCTACAGAGAAACCAAGTGAGCCAGGGGAGATTGTTAGTTTAGCTAAATGGCAAATCCAGAGATGATGATGGCTGCTGCTGCTATTCATTTTAATTAATTTCATTTTTCTTTTAACTCTTATGACAAAGTTCCTAGTGGTCAAAATTGTTGATTCTGCAGGAACAGAAGAGGAAGATCTTCTGAAAGCAGGAAAATGTGCTTTCCTAGCAGTGTTGGTAGCATGTCCTTGGCCTATACGTTTGAATTGAAACCCCTGTTCAGGAAGCTTCCAGCATCACAGGGCGACATGGGATGTGGCCAATCCTAAACTTCAGGGAGTAACGGCTGACCACACACCACGCATACACACAGCCTGGGGGGATCTGCTCTGCACTATTCTTCTGTTAGATGGTGACTGTAAGAGACACGTGTTGTGCTTATGTTTTGTTTATAGTACCATGGCCTAGTGTATTCCCTGTCCCTTTTGTCTCTTCCCCTGCTCCTACAGGAGAAATTGTTCATTGCAGGTAGTGCAGCAGAGCAAAGGCATGGTGCCCTTGCCTCACACGGAGTGTTACTGCAGGGCACAAGCTGAGCCTGCTGGCATGTGACCTTCTGTTCTAGGAATTGAGAAGCAACCTAGAAGCTCATGGTGAAAACAATAGCTTTCCAGTAGTATCACTCAGGGAAAATGAAGCTTGGAAGAAAAAGGTGATGTTAGTCTGTTCCTGTAGACTACTGAGTGGGATCTTGAGAAGGACTTTGCTCTTGTAATATTAGACTGTGGGAGAAGGAGGTTAAGTCACCAACCAGTGTCAGATGGAAGCAAGTTTTCCAGCCTTGCAGATTCTGCACAGAAAGATCTATCCAAGGCCAGTAAACCAGTTATGTGGAAACTGTCATACTTTGCTCTCACCTTTCACCAAAATGGCTGCAGAGTTTTCTTTACTGTAGATAGTACAGGTATTTAAACAAGATGGAAAGGGAGTGCTTTTTTTCTTGGTATATTGCTTATAGCCGAGGATGCGAGGATTCTCGAGCAGATAGAGCCCAAATGTTTCACTAAGCATTGCTTAGTTACTACTCTATTTTCTTGTAAAGGAATAGCTTCAAACCTGCTCTTCCCGCATCTGTGCTAGTCTCATGTGACTCTTCTATATATTGACTGGGTTGCATGGGACATGTGAGGGCTTTGGGACTTGTCATTGAACTGTTTTTGGACTGATAATTTCATTTGATAAACCTATTCATACTTGTAACTGAACTTGTTAGGTTCTGAAAGAGGGAGAAAATCAAAGTTTTTGGAGGGGACTGTGTTTGCAAGTTTAGACCTAACTCAGAAGACAGATATCCAAACTTCTGTGTGTAAACTGACCTTTGCTTGAGGACAGCACCAGATGCAATGGGATTGTCTTTTTCTGCAGACCTGTTGATGGATTTGGAACACTGCTATGAGAAAGTGGTCTTTTGAGGAATTTTGTAAGCAGCTTCCTTTTTCCTTTTTCTTTGGGGACATAAAAAAAAGTAAGACTATGGAGTCAACAGTACAGCAGTCTGAAGTACTGTGCAAAGGTGGCTACAGGTCTAAGACTGATATTAGCGCTGTGTTGCTGGAGGCCATGTGAGTTGATTTAGCATGTGGGTTACCAGCCTGGACAAAATGGTTGTTACTGATGATAATCATGATTTTGAGGAGAACACCACCACAAATTTCTTGAGTCTCATCAGAGTTGTTTCTATCTTCCTGCATTGTGGCCTGCATTTATGGTATTCAGGCCTTTCTGGACCAGGAGCTAACAATTGCATCTTATACTGAATATACTTTAAAAATGCCTGGATGCAAAGATCTAGCATCCAGATGTTGAAGCTTCAGCCATATTCTTGTTGAATGACAGTTTTTGAAGATGGGGATTTGTCAAGGACTTTAGGGGATCCCATTTCTCTACTACTTCTGTATGTTGTGCAGCAGCACACATTTGAACTTGCCACACAAGTGGCAACTGTTCTATAGCTGTTGCAGGATAGTGGAGAACTGTATACAGAGGTATAGGAGGATGAGTGTGTCGCAGTGAAACCCTCACACAGGACTCTGCAAGTGGAAATGTAGGAAGTGTTTACAAGAGTGAATTGGGAGTCATGGTTGTGTTAGGCCAAGTACAGACATCCAGTGCCTTTTGTGGGCATCTCTCAGGTGGGATCTTAGGAACAAGTTGAATAGAATGTTCTTGTTCTTCACAGTAAGTGCATGCTACAGAAATTTGCCATAGGAGAAGAGCTTCAGTCTTGTTTGGTCAAGCTGGTTTACTCATGAGTTTTTGTTCCTTTTATTGTATTTTTGAACTGAATTGGAGTATCTTTTTTAATAGGCTGTGAACTCTTCTTCCTTTGCTGCCGTATGTTTAGGCTAGATCTTAATGAGCATAATTATACCAGGAATCACTGCCAGCATCATGAATGTCTGACTGTACTTAGTTTTATCATTTGAAAGCTGGACCGAATGGAGTGTCCCTTAAAAGGAGCTGAGGCTCCCAGTAGTGTCCCTGGCCATGGTAACAATAATTCTTGCAAAGCTTTTGTGGAGAGGCTGTGTGTATGCAGGGAGCGGGAAGTGAGGCTGAGGGATTTTCTGGGTTAGAAGAAGAAGAGGGAAGTCTGTGGAGTCAACTTAGCCCAAATTACTTTGACACTCATTCTTCTACAAGAAGGGCTGGAAGGAGGACTCGGAACTATAGGCCTGTCAGTCTGACCTTGGTGCCAGGGATGATCATGGAGCAGAATATCCTGGCTGTCGTTATGCAGCATGTGCAAAGTAACCAGGAGATCAGGCCTAGTCACCATGTGTTCATGAAGGGCAGGTCCTGCTTGATGAACCTGATTGTGTTCTATGACAAGATGACCCACTTACTGGATGAGGTAAAGGCTGTGGATGTTGTTTACCTGTATTTCAGTAAAGCATTTGACACTGTCACCCACAGCATCCTCCTGGAGAGTGGCTGTTCATGATTTGGGTGTGTGGACACTCTACTGGGTAAAAAAAACAGGCCTGAAGAGTGGTGGTGAATGGAGTTAAATTGCTAAGTGACCATGACCTAGTAGTGTGCTCAGGTGGCCAAGAAGCCCAACGGCATCCTTGCCTGTATTAGCAATGGTGTGACTAGCAAGAGTAGGGAAATGATTGTGCCCCTGTGCATGGTACTGGTGAGGTTGAATTTTGAATAATATGTTCAGTTTGGGGTCCTTGACTATAAGAAGGACACCTGAGGTGCTGGAGCATGCTCAGAGAAGGGCAATGAAGCTGGTGAAGAGTCTTGAGAACTACTGGAAGAACTGAAAGGTGGCTGTGGTGAGATGGTCATTGGTCTGTTCTCCTTAGTAGCAACTTGGGTTTGAGTGCTGGCACAAATCAGATCTCAGTTGCACTAAGAATGGAGGTTATGAGTCCCCATTTTATGGTACCCATCTTGATGTCTAAGGCAGCAGCCTGTGAAAATCCAACCATCAGGGAAATGGTCATCTTTCAGTGAATGCAATGAGTTGTGCTGGCAAAGTTTGAGAGAAAGTGCAGGCCAGGATAGAAATGAAGAGGATGCACAACTTTTCTCTTGAGGAAAATGCAAGTGTTTCAAAATGCTTGACACAATCCCTTGCTATGGGTAAATGGTGCAGGTTCCCTGGCTTACCTTGCCTTACAGTTTTCTTTGACAGTCTGCTTTCCTCTTTGGTGCTGGTGTGTCTCAGCTTTGCTCAGCTCCACCCCACATACCCAACTCTAAGACTATTGTGTTAAGATACACTGCACAGACGACTATTTTTTTTTTTTCCCTTTGAAACTCCAGCAACCTTAGCATGATTTAGCTTCTCTCTCTGTAATAGCTCTGCTCTACTAAATACTGTCCCTCCCCTGAGGCACTCTGCCCTCTTTATGTCCCTGTGTGTTTTGTTTCCCTTGCTGTCTTGTTCTTGTTGCTTGTCGTTGGTGGTATTTTTTTATGGTTTGTTTTTGGTAGAGTGATGTGTGGTGGGTTTTTGTTGTGGTGGTGTTTGTTTGGTTTTTTTGTTACTTCTTTGTGAATGATATGTATAAGTCCCCATTAAGTGCTTTTCCACAAACTGAGGTGCTGAGTTTTGAAATTTGAAGTGACCTAGTGGCACAAAGAGGCAGCAGTGGGACACCGATGCTCAGAAGGTGATACTGTGGAGACAGTGTTCCAGGGTGGTAGCAGTAGGTGTTGAAGGACAGGGACTGTTGCTTAATGCCTCCTTATGAGGCTGGAGTTCAATGTGGTGCCCTGTGGAGAGCTGCTTGTTGCTTTTATGGAGTTATCCAACAGTCGCTAGGTAAAGAAACTCAAATTGTGGCTACCATACTCGTTTTATCCAGCACAGCATTATTGATGTTTGAGGAGGCACAGCTGTATTCTTATCAAACAGCTGCTGGAGGCTGGCCCCTGCATATTTTTTTCCATTATGTAATGTGTGGGAAGGGAAAACACGAGACCTTTAGGCTCCTAACACAGGCAGGGATGCTCTGACTGCTTTTACTGTGATGGTGATTTTTTGGAAGGAAGGCAGAGAAGGTGTTTTGCCCTGAGCATGAATTACATCTAAAAGGGGTTGATTGTATATTTGTTTGTTTTTAATTGGAGAAAACAGAAGAATTTTTGGTCTCAGGAAAGAGACATTTGTATGCTGAATAGGATTCCAGTCCTCAGATTAGAATAACTAATGGCCCTGAACACAGTAAAATTAACTTAATTTTGTAGGGGTGTGTGTGTGAGCGATGGTGCCACAGTGAAAGAGACGTGCTACAGAGCAGGTAACTGCCGTGTGAGCCACTTCTCTCTGCCTTGCCAGGAAGTGTCTCCTCCTTCCCCTCCCGGAGCAGCGCCAAGCTGGGTGGCTCCCTCAGCTCTCCAGCAAACCACACTCTTATTCTTCCAGCAGAGTCTGGCCCTTCCGTTTATCTGAACTGCCAGGCTGGCATTCGTTTGGCTTTGCCTTATCTGCTTAGCCTCACCATCCCTTTTGTGCTTGATTCCTCATGGCGATGGAGTAATAAGGCTTGGTCTCCTCTACTCCGGTCGCTAGGTTGCCGAGGCTTTCCCAGCCCTCTCCCGTCTCAGTCTCCTGCTGCCTCTCCGCTCTTTGTGTGAGCTCTGCTCCTGACGCTTGCCACGTGGTGGTTGCGTTTCAGAGAGCTCGTAAGGCCTTGTGCTTGCAAACTTCTGTCCTCTTTGTTGCATAGGCTGGGAAAGGGGATCGTGCTTTGGACACGGATAGGTCATAACCGATTTGCTTTTCCCTGAAGTATCTAAACAGAGCAGAAAGCCTCATGCTTTTCTATGCGGTGCCCCAAGCACTGTTGGCCTCTTCCCCCTGTTCACCTTTGCGCTTGTGTCCTGATTGATTTCTTTGTAAATATGCTGTGGTATGCAAATGCTGGTGCTGCAGAAGGAGCGTTTGTAATTCCAAAGCAGAGGCAGCTCCTGAAAATCCAACATCTTTGCAGGGCTGTGCCCCTGTTTTGTTCCCCTGGGCAGCAAGTATGTTTGCTGCTACATATTGCCCAGGACCTGCCTCTCCAGGTGTTGGTTTGCCGTTACTTGGCACCTTTTAGGATCAGTTACATTTGGTGTGAAGTGAAGTATGGGCAGAACAGCGGTACAGAATGAGTGCAAGGCAGCACTTGGTATATAGCAATGAAGAATTGTTCAACCTCTCTCATGCTTAATATACTGCTTTCATGCTCTGAAATTATCAATGTAGATGCAAGATAAACTATTTCTGAGACTCTTATTGAAGATAGGGGAAGAAGGATCAGATTACTTGCTTTGGATGGTCTAAATGTTGAACATTATAACTAAAATTTTAAGATTTGCTCTGATCGTTAGCTGCATTTTAAATATGGTCCTTATGTGCCTCTGAGTTTGGCAAAAATGGGGAAAAAACTAACTTGTGAAATCTGTCAGGGGGAAAAATGTGATCCAGAAGCTGCCTGCATTTCAAGGGCGTGTTAAAGCTGACTTCATTTATGGGTATGAATATTATCCTTACAGCACCCTGGTGAGCCAGGCCCCATGCAGACAAAGAGAGGGGGACTGCCTGTGCCTTGGGGAGCTTGTGAGTTAACGAATACAGCAGTCATCTCCAAGGAAAGCTTGAAGCAGGCTGACTTTTCAAGAATCTGATTTGAAATGCTTCAGATGTGTTGTCTATGGGCTCCTATCTGATCTCAGCATTTCTGAGTGGGTTGCTGAGTAAGGATGACCCACAGTTGGGGTCTTACATGGGCCGTGGGAAACCTGACTTAGTTACTGCAAACCTGGCACTCTCCGCTTTACGTGTGCGTGTTGATAAAAGCTCTCATCTCCTGGTAGCGGTGCTGTGAGGATAAGGACCTGGAAGACTGTCATGGATGGGGGTGAGAGGAGGATATGCAGTTGTCACAGATGTTTGAAAGTCGGATTTGTGTGGGTTAAACTGGGCATGCTCACAGCCTGTTGATTGCAGTTGCACACCACATTGGTGCATGACTCAGTACTGGGTGGGATTTGATATATAAGCTTCTTGTACACTCACATTGGCCTGAGGACAGGTGACTGCTTCTAGAGATGGCTGTATCGGGGAGAGGAAACTGTGCCCTTCAGAGGTTGCTGTCTCTGCTCCTCTGCCAGACAGGACACTTAAGCTGTACAAAACCGGCTTCAGGTAGCAGTGACTGGGTTAGTTTAAATGAGGCTTTTTCTGGGCGTGCTGATAGGGCCTGATTTTGCTGTTCTTGGAGGGCATTGCCTCCAACACGAGGTGCCTTGATAATACTTTCTGAGATGCCTAGCCTGTCCACAGAACCCAGCTGAGTTTGGAAGATTTGTCTGCTGCTGTATATGATGGGGTTGTTGTCTTATAGCTTGGAAAAATGGTATTTGACCCATGTTTTAAATAATAATCATAATGTGAGTAATTTTTTACTTGTTGAGAAGTGACTGTGCTTAGTTGTTGATTAATTCATTCAACTGTGTAATATAATTGGAACCACAAGAGTACAGTAACATGAAATTTTCTCTCATTTGACCTCTTGAGTAGACTTTTGTCTGGATGAAGACACTGGTGTATCCTGTTTGCATGCCCTTTACAGTATGGTCCTGCCAAAGAGTAACACGTTTTCCCAGCAGCATTACTTCATAAACCATCAAGTATAGCTAGTGGTGACTTTTAATTTTTTTCCCTGAATTTCTGAGATGTAGGGTGAGGAGAAGATGGAAAAGTGCCCATGTCCCATACTCTTTGGAGATAGCGTTCTTGTTAGATCTCTTCTTGGCTATGTCTTGGTAAGGGTTTTTAAAACCTGGTGGAAAAAATTAACCAGTTACTTTGTTGACTAAGAATCTGGATTTTTTTTTTTTTTTAATCACTGCCTCTTTCTAGGGACTGGTTACTTCTGATCAGTGTAAGCTGTCTCAAAAGGATACTGTCATGTGAACTTTGGATGGGTAAGAAGGAAAGAGGTGTTGATTAGACAAAACAAAGTAGTTTCTCTGCTTTGCAAACACTTTACCCTGACTTCTTTTCCTTTCCTCTTGTATTGGGCATTAGAAACCAGACCAACTGCTCCTTAGTGTTTGGGAAAGATGAGTAAAATGTTGCTTGTTTGGGTTGCCTGTGCTTGTGCAGGCCTGTGAAAGCCAAGTTTGATGCTTTACAGGAGAAACAAGATTTGCTATCTGAGTAAGGAGGTTCAGTACTTTCTAAAGGTGGGAGTGTCTTTTCTGAGCAGAGGCACTGGGCTCTCTTCTTGTTTTCTAAACGGTGCTAGGGAATGGGAAAGGATTGGCAGCCTTCAACAGCATTGCACTGGTGGTCTGAAACAGCATTGCCCTTTAATGAGAAAGGGAATAAATAGCAGGAAGCTGCAATGTCTGAGAAACTGTTGGCTGCTTGCTGCTTGTTTCATGTCTCCTGGGGCAAGAAGCCCTGGGAAGCCAGAGATGGAGCTGGGGGTTGGAGAGGAACTGCTGCATTTCTCACTTTTCAAATAGTGACACTTGTGTATTCTCCACTTCCTATTACACATAGTTATTTTTTTTCCTTGCTTTTTACCTTTACTAATAACAGTGTGTAAAAGACTGTATGTAAATGGAAGGAGAGAACAGCAAAGGGGATGTGGCTATCTGCTGGATTGGAGGAATAGGCAACCCGCTCAGTCTTCTGACAACATGGCTATAAAAATGACAGGTGACACTTATGTGCTGAGCAATACTCAAGAAGTGGGGAGTAAGGTGGGACAACTCTTAATTATATGTGTATAGTCATGGTCTCTAACTTGGCTCTTTCTGTTCTAGATAAAGATCTTGGGAGTCATAGTGTTTTCTTCATCAACTTAATGGTAATAGTTATAAATGAAAGTGTATTGTTAAAAGCTGTTATGAAAGCATCTGAGAATAAACCAGAACCTCATTATGCCATGTTTTATAAATCCTGTGGTGTGCCTTTTTTCTGAACACTGTGTAGTTCTGGTTGTGCCTCATTTTCATCCCTTCCCCATACATACATACTTCTCAGACCTGTAAGATAAAGTACAGGAATTGTTCTTGTTTTCCATCTCTGTACAAGGGAGAAACAGAAAACCACACACTGTCTAGCTTGAAAAACAGATGATTGAGAGGAGCATGGTAGAGGGTCTGTGAAACAGAAAGAGACACAGAGGAGATGAACAGGGTACAGTTACTCTCTGCTTCTCATAAGGCAGGAAACGGGGCCACCAAATGAAATGACTGAGTAGCAGCTTCAGAGCTGAGGAGGGAGTATATGCATGGGTTTTCTTTGTTCTCCTTTAGACAACAAACATATAATTAAATTGAAGCACTCTGCCACAGGATGTTGTAGATGCCGAAATTACAAATGGGTTCAAAAAAGATTAGACTATTTGATGGACTTGATCCCCCCCCCCCCCCCAAATAAAGGGCCATTAAATTCAGTGATGCAGATGCAATGCCAGGCTCAGGAAATCTCTCTCTGCTGGTCCAGGACTCATTATTCCTAAGTGCTGCCTGTGAGTAACAGGCAGGACTGGGCCAAACAGCTCTTCATGCTGGGTATGAGGGAACATAACAAATGACCCTGTTCAATGGGTGGAAATACCTGAGGTCTGGCTTACAGAAGTGGGAGACCATATGAATGTGGAGCTGTGTGTGTAAGAGTTATTGACAAGGATCAAGGGAGTCAGCAGAATCAAGATCTGTGGTGGAAAGAAAGATGTTTACCTTATCTCTGCTTCCTTGTCAATAGACTGTTGAGCTTCAAATAGATTTGGCAATGATCTATTTGTTGGCAGCATGAGATGCAGTGCTGTATTATTGCTGTTCCTTTTCTGTATATTAAGTTCTATACATGGATCTTACTTGCATTCAAGTAGGCGTGTGTGTGACTTCTTGGTCACCTAAATGAGAGTGGAAAGGAAGCAGTTTGGAGAGAAGAAAATCCTTTCTTGTCAGGGCAGTGTTTAGGGCAGTGGAGCAGAGACCAACAGTAGTTGGTTCACTGCAGTTTGACTCAACTTGTAGCTTGGCTCTCAGACCTAATTGTGGGCATGAATTTACCTATTTTTTAACAGACTTTAAAATGGTTTGCTGCATAGCTCTGTGGAGATCCTTTGTACTTTTTTTAATAGGGCTGTGGGGTGTGCAGGAGTTCCCAAGGTTAGCGGGAGGATGTGGGGCCAAACATGGCAGTTGTGGCTTGTAGGGTGGTAGCCATAAGGTGTGTGGGGCCCGTGAGGCCTCACATGTGTTATTTGCTGCTATTGACCAGTAGGATGGCATGGGTCCAGTCCCATCCCAGTTCTCCTAATGAAGCTTTGGAGTTGCTGTGGCTCTGAACTGCAGCCTGGGGATGCCAGGGGTGTTCTCTGATGTTGAGAGAGGAGAGCTGTGTTTGGAAAGGGCAGGTGAGCCTTGTAGGGCCAATCCAACATGTGTGCTGAAGGCTTTTGCTTTGTCCTGTTTGCCTGTTCTTTGGTTGTGCATTCAGGACAACTGTAGTACAGTTACTGGCACCAAACCAAAAAGTGGATGGTGCAAATTTTATCTTTCCTCAAATGGCTTGCAAGAGATTAGAAGTAAAATCTTAGTCAAATGTGTGTTTGTGCTTCTTAACTTTGTAACTAACTCTCTTTAAACAAACACTAACCATTTCACTACAAAACCCTGGACGTGTCTAGACAAAAAACCTGTTGTGATTAACAGAGGTGTGCTTCTGAGTGTGAGGGGGTATATTTCATGCTTCTGATAATGTATTTCCTGCACCTGTATGGGTTGCAGGGCTTGTGTTTGCTGAAGCTCAGATTGGAATTGCATGCATGTAGTGAAAACAATTTTACACACTAAGGGTGTATGTTGGAAAGCTGTTTGCTTGTATAGTTATTCAAACCTCATCTATGGCTGCACATTGGTGCCACCTGCTTGCAGGAAAGAATGAGTGGACTGTATTATTCAGGGAGAAAATCAAGGCGAGGCCTCAACATCTGTTCTGGCTTTATTGTTTGGTCTGGCCTGGGCTGTGGGCAAAATGTAGGCCACTGCTTCTGCTTTACTGCTAACTCTTTAACTGGAAAGGCCTCTTGGATCTGATACATTCATTAAAAGTTTGAATTAAAAGTAAAGACATGAAGTTCAAACTTAGTATGAATTGAACTAGATTACTTTTTAAAGAAAGTGAAACTGTTGCATTCCATTTTTTTTTCTCATTTTCTTGTCCAGTTATTCTAGTGGTAATAATATTTATCACTGCAAAATGACCTTTGTAATCTTTACTGGATGATTAATCTTTAACTGGTTATTTTTTTTAAAGCAGTATTATTCATACTCTTAAAATGTGTAGGTTTTTGTAGCACAGTACCTTTACAGCTATTCTGAGGCAATAAGGTCCTTCAGCCTGTGTTTTCAGTGCTACTACTCTGTATAGAAACACAAATAATCACCTTTTGTTTCCAAAGGTAGATACAAAAATGCCCTCAGAACGTCATTTGCATATAGATTATAGTGTCAGCCGGGTGTAGCCATGTATAGGTAGACCTAACTGCGGCTTAATTTATAACTTTAATTAAAAAGATCCTTCAACTTGCAGCATTCCAGTCTAAAATGTTCTGCTGCATTTAATGATTTGGTAGTGTGTGCAAGGATGTTGTACATCTCTGCAGTCCTCAGAAAACATGAGTAAAATAGGATCACAAGCTTTATCTGCTGACTCACACGAAGTCACATGCAGAAGGAAGTGGAGATGGGCAGTAAAGTTCTTCAAATGTCTTTGAGTTGCTGCTTGGGACAGCAGTGCTAGGAGAGGGGAAGGAAGGTGAATCTGATGCTCAATTTCATTTGAATTCTCTTGTGCTACACGGGTGTATTGTTGTATTGCAGCTATGCATTTACAGTTACATTGTAAGCTTGGGTAACATCAATGAACCAACAAGAGCGAGTTTTTTAAACTGTGGGAGCCTGTGCCTCCCTTAACTTGTTTTGTTTAGCAGTCATCACCTATGCAATAAATACAAAGAGAAGGTATGGTTTAGAATGGAAGAACTTGTTCATCTCACTTCATTAGAAATAAATATGTTTAGGCTTGGTCCAAAACTGCTTTATGCAGTGTTCAACAGCTAAGTGGTTCTATGTCAATTCTAGTTCTTCCCCAAACAGTAGAAACATCTTATCACCTTTCAATATTATGCAACAGATGTTTGCTGTGTATTGGTGAGGGTTACATATTGAAGAGGTGTTTCTTAGTCTTTCATTTTAAACCTGTAGTATGTCATTTAAAAATGAGTTAGTGTTAGTTATGGAGGGATCGGTAACTGCTGTTAGTACTGTGGGAACCTTTGTGTTTGGGAATTTTGCCGTCTTGTACTGTGAGGATTTCAGTTGCTGTGTAAACTTTAATAACTTCATGAAATACATTGTTTAGATCTGAAAATATTTTCTTGCCTGTTTTCTTGCAAGAGACCAGTGCTTGAAAAACTCCCTGTACTTCTGTGGCAAGTGCTTTTCAAAGTTTGGTTTACCTTCCAGAGATGATACAAAAATGTTTGTGTATCAAGCACCTGACAGTAAGATGCTTTTCTGAGTTACTTTTGTTTTTTTCTAAAAAAGAGGCACTGAGTAGTAGCGGGTTCCCACTCTGTGGCATGCATTGCTGGGATCTTGCACAATCATGTATTAGTGTGTTTTGCTTTGAAATTCGGAGGGCTATAGTAGCTCTGAAATGCTTTGTGCAAACAGCAACAACAAAAACTGCCATCAGAGGCTACCAACAAGGTTATGGAGAAGTAATGCTGGAGGCCGCCTGGTAGAGCTTTACTCCCACTTGGACAGGATGGAGCTGGGAGCAGAGTATCTTTTGGCATATGCAAGAGGCAATGATCTTCTCTCAGGGTTAGCACAGGTGCCTAAAACAAACCATAAAGCACTCTAACAACTCACAGTCATGTCTGGGACGTGCAGCATTCTTAGGGGGAGCTGAAAGATGAAGCAGCTCTCTCCAGTGCAAGAAGTCAGGTGGCACTGGTGTCTTGCACAGAGGCAAAATGATAGGCAATAGAGTGGTCACTCTTAGAGAGGCCTGTTCCCAGTGAGTTGGTTCTGGCACATTTCTTCTGCAACTTGGAAAGGAAAAATGAAGTGGAATACATCAGGCTGGAACTGTACAGTGCTGAGCTTCTGCTTGGTGGTGGGCTCTCTTAACGCTTGCTCTTCATGTACGCTGTTATTTCACCAGTGTTCTTTAAGACAGCCTAAACTGGTGCTGTGAATGTGAGGTGTACTGCCTGGCCCTTCTTTCTCACTTCTCGTCTTTGTCTCTTAGGATATGCAGTAGAAAACGAGGAAATGGTATGAGTTCAACATCTTTTTTTGTTGGACTGTCTTTCTGTAATCCCCTGTCCACATAGGCTTCCTGCTCCCTTCCCACCTGTTTAGCTGTTTGTCTCATCTTGCAGCCAGCTGATTTGATTTAATAACTGAAGAAAATGCTGTTTGCTTTCTATTTTGCCAGGTTACTTTTAGCAAATGTGCTTGGCTTGGAGGTATAAATGTCAGAGTCAACGCTTGGTGGTGGGGAGAGGCAGGGAGCACATGTCAGGAGAGTAGAGAAAAGCTGGCTGAGCAGGACCTCCTCTCCCTTCAGAAGTCGTGAAGTGTTGAACAGATTTAAGTGATGAAGTGCAAGCTTCATCCTTATGGCCTTTTGACACTACTCTTCAGAGGCTCTGAGTTCATCTCCATAAAAACAGATTTGGGTGGATGAACTGAGTGGGATTGCTGACAGACACAGGTTTTTCTCTGTGGTGGTGCCAGCACCTGCATGACTAACTTAAAATTTTGGAGGGCTCGGAGGGATGGGGAAAGTACTCTGACCTGTAGGGGAAACTTAATGCAGTGGCCTTTGGTAGCTTCTGTTTGGAGATGTGCCCATTTCCGTTTTGCTGTCAGGTGTCCCGAATTCATAGCACCCTGGCAGAGATGAGGAGAGAAACAGGCTTGTTGCCTTCAGCTCTGCTTTGTTGTCTGCTTGCAGCAACTCTGCTGAGCATGGTGGCTGAGGAGCCTGCAGGACCATATACCTTATGTCTTGCAACATTCTAGAGAGAGCATGAACAAAGATCTGTGATTTCATGTCAACACAAATGTATTCATGATGATAAAGTTTGTGGCATGTTCAACACTGAGCTTATTCATACAGTCCTGATTCCAGCACCAGTACCATTTAGGTTTGCCCAAGAGAAAACACAAAGCTACAGTATCTGTGAATGAACCTCTCAAATGCAAGGAGAGAGATTCAACGTTCTGTGGTGTGGGGAGGGATTCCAGACCCAGGGTTTAAGGTAACAGAACAGAGGACTTGTAGGTTTGTTTAGGGCTCAGTGTCCTTTAAGAAGTTCTTTGCAAGGATCTTGCAAGTTCCACCTCTTTTCTTTTTTTTACAGAGGGTCTTGGCAGAGTTAACTCTCTTCTTTGACTTGGGTTAAAAACAGCAAGGGAGTGTGGCTGGACAGGGTATGGGTTTTGAGGATTTCGATCTGGTGTATTTGGTTGGGGGTCTTTTGAGGGGCTGGTTGTTTGGAGTGTGGGTTTTTGGTTTTTTTCATATTCACAAAATAGTCTTTGCTCTCACTTTACTCTGCTGTTCTCCTGTGTGAGCTGGGATCACTCAGTTAATAGTGTCCGAAGCGGATTTACCCCTGAAGCTTTAAACCAGTAGTTGGAGAGCAAGACTGACATCTTTATGTATGCAGGTGACAGACATATGTGCTTTGGAGTGAGGCTGTCCCATGTAGTAACCTTCTCAGCAGAGAAAAGATATGCTTTAAAGACTCACTCATTTGTTTTTAAAATCAGCCTAATGCCTCTTGGAGTGTGAGCTGACAGCGGCTGCTGGTTGAAACCTCTGTGGTGTTTTTCTGTGGGTCGGGTCGGTCTTACAAAAGCTTTCCAAAAGTTGGGGATGAACCATAGCTGCTCTGGGTTGGTGTTTCACATTTGGCAGTGTGCTGCTCTTGCATGTACCAGGCCTGTGGTACCTTAGCATGAGCAGCTCGGGGAGCCCCCAGACAAAGAGCCTCAACATACAAGCAGAAGTGATAGGAACTTCCAGTGGTGATGTTGCCTCTCTGCTCTGCAAATTAATATTTGCACCTTTTGTGTGGTCAGCTGCATGCTGGTGTTGTGTCCTCACAGCTCCAGGGTAAAAAACATACTCCAAACTTTTTTTCAGAATAATGTTGATGTGTAGGTATTCTGCCTAGCTCATTTCCTTGCACAGGTTGAGCTTCATTGCCTTGTGCAGTGAATCACATCTGTATAGGGGATCAACTTTAACATTTTCTTCACTAAATGATTTTTAGCTTGTACCAGTACCCTCCTGTGTTTCAGCATACAGCCTGTGGAGTTAGGGGTATGTTCTGGGGATAAGAGAGGAATGGAAACTGCTGTGGAAAAAGCAACATGACACTGTGCCTGGTTGGGTCTATACTTCTCTGCTTGTGTAAGAGCAATGGAAGCTTGCATCCTTTGAATTCTGACAGTGGAGCAAAATGTAGGGGGTGCTGCTTGTAGTAGAAAGCTCCAGTTGGGGATGGAGGAAGCATCCACAATTCCTCCTGGTCTTGGAACAAATGGGAAAGCCAACAGTGGGAAAGTGATTATGGAGTGTATGCTCTCTGGACCACCATGTTGGGGAGCTAGTGGCTATGGCAGAGACTTCACAAATATCTGGTGGGTAAATTAAATGATTTCCTGAAACATCAGGTGATACATCAGGTATACACCTTCTCTGAACATAGATTGCATCGGTTTAATTGCTTAAACAAGCAAATCCTAAACCAGATCCTAAATTCATTGGTTCCTCTAAAAAACAGTAACTTTTGTCCTCCTTCTGATACTGTTTATATGAAATATATGATGGAATAAATGGAATTATCTTTTAAGCATTGTTATTGAAGTGTAGTGTTCAAATTCATCCTGATATGCTTTGTCCAGAAGCAGGGGAAGTGATTTTTCCTTGTTGGTGAACCTTGCATCTATGCTTGGAAGGACGGAAGCAAGGAATGTAATAACTACTCTTCCTGAAGTCTGCTCTCCCTCTCTCATGGCTGTTGCTCCAAATAACCATTTGTGTTTCCAAATTCTGAGCAAGTGCTTAACCTCTTCTTCGGTGCATCATGTAACAAGACTGCTGCATGTATTCATAGTGAGGTCAACGCATCACAACTGGACTGTGAAGAATGCATGTCATGTCTGCCTTGTCCGTGGGAGACAGAGAGGTTCTCTTTCCCCTCTACTCTGCCCTGCTGGGGCCATGTGTGGAATATTGTGTCCAGTCCTGCACCTCTCAGTTCAAGAAAGGGCAGGGAACTGTTTGAAAGAGTCTGTTGTAGAGCCATAAAGATGATGAAGGCAGTAGACCATCTCCCTTATGAGTTAAGGCTGAGGGAGCTGAGTCTCTAAGCTTAGAGGAGACTGAGAGGTGATCTCATTAATGTTTATAAATACATGAAAGGTGAGTGTCAGGATGACAGAGCCAGGCTTTTCTCAGTGATAGGACAAGGAGCAGTGGGTGCAAGCTGGAGCATGAGAATTTCCGCCTGAATGTAAGGAAAAACTTCTTCAGTCAGATTGACAGAACAGTGAAACAGGCTACCGGGAGAGGTTGTGGAGTCTCCTTCACTGGAGACATTCAAAACCCACCTGGGTGCATTTTTGTGTGACCTACTCTAGGCAGTCCTGCTCTAGCAGGGGCTTTGAGATCCCTTCCAATCCTTAACATTCTGTGATTCTATGAAATGAGGGGGGTAGGGACTTGAGAAGAGGTGATAGGGAGGCTGTGGTGCTGGAAAGTGAAGGAGCCGGGTGGCAGACTAAATAACCTCTGATACTAGGGAGGCAGTCTTGGCCTCTCTGGATGTTTGAGTGCACTCACTAATTCCCCCACTTTGCTTTGTGTGTGCTGGCCTTTAGGTGCTCCTGTGCTTTGCAGACAAGCATGAGTTTTAACTTGACCCTGCTATGTGCATTGCACTGTCTTCTACCTCTCGGGAACAAAAGTTAAGGGTGAACAGGTGTGGGTTTGGGTGGAGAAGCAGGGTGGGAGAGGTGTTGTGTGCATACCAAAGGTGTTGTATGCAAGTGCAGTGTAAATGGCTGGTTGTTGCTATCAAGAGGCTGTAGGGAGGAAGAAACTGGGCTGTGGGAACTGGTTGGAAGAGTTGTAAGGATTGTGTGAAGCCCAGCATCTGATGCAGGGGGTAGTTCTGGTAGTGATTTACCCTGGAATATAGTGCTGGAAGAGGAGGTACCCCCCTAACCCAAGGCACTCCCTTTGCAAAGTGAGGTCTTAGGTGTCTGGTGGGGAGCTGTGATGGAGGGTGAAGAACACCTTTCACCAGGAATTACTTGGGTGCCATGAGGTCCTGCAGTACCTCCCTGAACTGGTCATGACCTCCCAAGGTTCACTGCAGTTCAGATCCGGAAAGGCTGCGGTGCTACTTCTCAGTGCACAAAAGTGTAACTTGGGGTTTTAACTGTGGGAGGTGAAACTTCACCCACCTTAATATGGGTGAGCTAAGCTAGTGGTGTTCTGCTTCAAAAAGGGGCAGTTGGGCTGGGATATATGCCAAGACACATCAGCGAAGAGGTTCATCCTGCTGAACTAGGAGAAAAGTTTTCTCGTAAGTTAGGTGTGTTTTACCAGTTCAGTGAGTGAGATTGAGGTAAAACCAGGCTGACAATTTGCCTAGTATTGCACCTGGCTGGCAGAATGTGGGCATCGGGTTCCTCAGCTGCAGAGGGTTGCTCTGGGTGTGTTTGGATTTTCAGTAAAAAGTGTTTAAGAGACCTGACGATTCTTGTCTCTGAAAAGCATGTTCTTATCCCATAAAAATACTCAGTGTAATGCAAAGTGAGGAGACTCTTATTTCTGTGTCTTAAAACCCTGTGCTACGACAGACCATCCTGGGTAGGGGGTGGGGAGAGGAGCAAAATTCTATAAAGGAGAGGCTTATGGTTCTTTTGAGTTCCAGACCTAGATTTGAAATAAGGGAGAAAGTAAGATTTAATTCCCAACTTCTGAAGAATTTTTTTATAAAGTTGTAATTTTAAAATTCAGTACTGTGTTTTTTTTTTTTTTAAATGTAATTACCCTTCATGTTCTGTGCGTGGACCTGGTCTCCACCCCCATCTCTTGCCACCAGAGGCTGTTGTTGTGTCTCTTCTCTCCTGTTTTTCTGCCTTGTGTGGCAAGTAATGAATATGTACAGCACACAGTATTTTGTATGTGCAGTTCCTAATCTTGTTTTTAAAGAAGTACAACAAACTGTATGAAAGATAATCATAGCGATTGTCATAAAAAAAAAATGTTAGTTCAGTGTAAATGTGTTGCTGGCAACTGGTTATCTTTAATGCATGCTATTTGTGCTTTATATTTCAATGTGAAAATTTTTATCTAAAACCTTTTTAGCTGAGCAAATTGAGTGTTCATAGCATTGAAATGTAGTTTGTGACCTGTTTAACACATGATGAAGTGGTGTTTATATGTCTAATTGCACAATGCAGAAAAAACAGCGTTGTGTTGAAGTGTTGCATAAAATGTCAGCATTATGTGCTGTTTTCTAGTGGAAGTAGCACTGTAGACACTTAGTCATAACAAGACCTGCAAGTTTCTCTTGGCCAGGGTGGGTAGTTGAGCTGGCTGTGTATGTGCTGACTCAATGGAGCAAGTTTCTTTCTCTTTTCATCCACCTCCTCTTGACTGCTTGTGACTGAATGACAGCAGATTCACAGGAACTCACTGTTGAAACATACCTTAGCTTGAGGTTGGTCTTTAAAATTTGTGACTTAGTTTCTTTGCCTGAGACTTTCAGTGCTCTCAAACCAACCAAGGATTAAGTTGGCTGAAAACATACTTTCCTTCTGAGTGTAGGTGACTCTGACCTGGGAAGACTTAATGTCACCTTGGTGGACATTCCTGTCCTGTATGGGGAATGGAGTAATAGAAGGGCAGTTGGAGCAAGGGGAGGAGGTGTTCAGAAGTGAAATCAAGTGGCTTCATGCATGTGCCGACCCTGAAGTGTTAATCTAACTGCACAGTACAGTCTAATGATGTCAGGAGCTTGCTGCCTGAGCATAGCTCCTCCCTTTTTTTTGTTTAATGATGGCTGGAAGAAAAATAAGTTTTCTGGAAGAGAAACATTAATTAAATGTTAATTGAGACTTAATGTATGCTTCTTAGTGTTCTGCATGAAAGGAGTGTGCGGTATCTGTCATGTTATATAGGGGGTGATGCATTGACGAAAGAAGGATAAGCCTCAGGTCTGAATGAGAAGACGGGGTTTTAACTCTGCATATGGGGTTTGTATCTTGATTAAAAGCTATGGATGCGTATATGCTAAGTCACTTTTGTATCCATTTTGCATCTGAAATGACTTCTGCTGTAACTTGGTTTGTCTGTTTTCTCTTAAGCCAAACTTGCAAGGCGCAGTCAAGAGAGAGATAATCTCGGCATGCTGGTCTGGTCACCCAACGAGAATCTGTCTGAAGCAAAACGTAAGTCTCTTCAAATATTTCTATTCCACTTTACCTTTACATGTATCACTTAAAGAATGCAGAATCACCACTTTCAGTAGAGAGGTTATGTCTGCGACCTTTCCATTATGATATTAATTTGAAAAAAGAAAAGCTGATAAAGCAATCCCTGAGAACAGCTTCATTCCCCACTGCGTCACTGCACACAGCATCAAATCCGTGGAGGCAGAGAAAGCAGGAGAAATCTGGCATACTCTCCCTTGGTATGAATTCTTTAGGATACTTACCCACAGGCCTACATGATCTACATTTTTACTGCTGGTGCTCTAGAAGATCACAGAAATAACAGAAAACTATTTTGGAGGTAGAATGTATGGCAATTAGTAGTGCCTTTTCCCGACAAAAGACACAAAATCTGCATCTGGAGCCCGCGGAGGTTTAAATGCCAGAACAATTGCAGTGCCTTGGAATTCCACGTGAGGGCAATTACCAGCGCTGTGTCTGGGAACAAGACTCGGTGCTGCTGCCAGATGGCAGAACTAGTATTTGAAAGGTTTGTCTAGCTACAGTTCCCCTCCTGAATAAATAGGACTCCTTGATTGAAGGGCTACTGTTTGAATGCAGTAACTAAACCTAAGTGTTTTGGGGGGAGGGAGCCTTTAAAAGGAGCTATTTTTGATTTTGTGCTCATAGCTGCTTTTTTTGGGTGGGTGTTCTTTTTTTTTGTTTGTTTGTTTGTTTATTTTATTTCCCCCCTCTTTTCTGATTCTGGGACCAAGAATAAAAATCTTGTATTTCTGTTTCTCTGCAGTTGTGTATGGTGGCACTATTAAGCTGATACCTGATTTTTTTTCTTCCTAGACCCAAGGGCTAAGATGCATTACAAGATACTTGTGGGGATTTGCAAATCAAGGCAGCAGAGACTCTGCATAAACTGTGTCATGAAAGGGCTGGTCTCTGTCCCGGGGCATTTGTTCCACTGAACAAGTTACCCTTTAAATAACTAAGGATGCTAGTACAGTGATCTACAGATAAAAAAGGGCTGTTCAAGGATCATGTCTGCATGACTAGTGGTGTATTGTCTGTTTCCTGAAGACTTGCAAGGAGAGGGATATATTTGACGGGTACCTCCATCTAGAAATCTAAAAAGGTATAAGAGCAAGAAACTGTTGCCTCCACCAAACAGAATGACTCTTCATGGATCTGCTCTGTGACACAGAATTCCTTTAGCTGCCTCAAGTCTGAGAGGCTTTTGAATCTCAGATCAGCTTTGGAACATTTAACTCTTACGTGATAGGAAATAGGGTTCTTGGAAAGAGAGAAAGAGAATGAATGACGAAAAGGAGTGCAGATACGTGAAATTGAGTAAAATAGTCTGAATATTCTGTGGTAACTGGCACAAAAATATGCATGGATACTATAAAACATAAAAAAGATGTAATATCTCCTAAGATGTAATGATGGCCCTGAGGCATTTTGAAATGTAATATGACACTGAATGAAAACTAGGTGGTACTTGGCTGTTACTGGTACAGTAAAATCGAAGAAAACAATGGGAACATAAGAAAGAAGAAATTTCTTAAAAGGCTTAAAATGTAAGTAAGAATACAGACTCACCAGCAGTTTCACCTTCCAAAAAGACCAAGTGGGGGAAAAAAGATAATATTTCATACAGTGTTTGGGAGAAGTAGTATGATGCTCTTATTTTGTGTCATGTACAGGATATCTTCCAGCTAATTGATACAGAGGAATGGGATTGTGAAATTCAGCATCTAGTAACAGTAAAAAAGCCCAAAGAAGCATTGGGAGAGGTTGCCAAGGGGACCTTGGGGTGACAGGAAAACTCTAGCAGTTAAGAGGGTAGCTGGGCTGGGAATGAGAGAGCAGAGTAAGAGGGGGCTGATTGGTCATTGCCTTGTCTTCTGTCATTTTGAGCTTACACTACTAAAAGGTGTCTGTTACTCTTGTTGCTACCAGACATTGCTTAAAAATGGAAACCAACTCCTGCTAAAGGCTTTTGTTCTTTTTAAAGCTAGAAATGCGTCGATTTGTGGAAATAACTTTATAGCTGTAATGTATTCAACCAGGTGTTAGGCATTGATTTGGTACTGGACAAGATTCTGATTCAATCCCCCTTCCTTTCAGAAGATAGGAAACTCCTCCAAAACACCAGTGGCCTGCAATGGCTGTAGAGGGCTTACTAAATGTGTTACAAGCAGAATTCTCTAATCTGTTTTATGATTTATGAAGAAAGAACATCATGGGACAGGAGGACTGTTCAGCTACTCTTTAGTGGACTACCCTAGGTGATCCTGCTGTTGGCAGGGGGATTGAACTCTGTCTAGACTAATCTTCCAACCTCTAACACTCTGATTCTGTGAGTTCACTGACATGTCTTAGCACTGTTGCTAGTGAATCCTAATACAGTGGGGTCCATGAAGATGTGTAAGAGGACTGATGATGATCAACATTTCCATCAGTGATATGGGAATGGGTATGGAATTGCTGTGGAGAGAAATTGAGAACAAGTCACAGATTAACAGGACAGTAAATAAAATGAATGTTACTGACAGTCTTGTAGAGTGCTTTGGGTCTTTTCCTAATGTGGACTGATGTAGTGCAATGGGTTTTTAGTGACCCTACTGCAATATTATGATTATCAGTACTAAAAGTTTGGACCTTACCTTCTGCATCAGTGCTGATGTTTGGGGAGAAAAGTGGCTTGGAGAACAATTTTCGGGGTCACAATGGGCTGGTAATTTGACAAAAGTTTCACATTGTTCTGCATTACCCAATAGATGATGTGGGTGCAAAGAGCTGAAGTAGTTGCAGGAACACTGCCACTGCACCCAACAGAATTCCAGAAAGAGAACCTCAGAATAGTGGCTTTTGTGTTGACAATCTGAGAAAAGAATGGACATGGGAGCTACCGAAATGTTTTGGAAAGTGAAGATGCAGCAAACTGCATCTGCTTAGCTTACCGAAAAGAGACTGAAAGGGGTTATTGTCAGTTATTTTCTCAAAGGGAAGTTTTGACATGGTTAGAGACATGCATAATACAAATGTAATGGCTGCTGTCCACTTGGACATAGAATGAAATACCTGAATTTGTGTAATTTTTTCGTGATTGACTGCTGGAAGTTATCTAAGGAAGTGATGTATTCTCTACTTCTTGATGCTTTTGTTTGAACCATGGATTTTTGTGATGTGTTATCCTTGGTGGGAGGAATTATTGGCAGTGTGAAATGGCAATTGAAAGGAGCTGTGGTCTCCAGGAGGCTCATTTAGCCTCTTGGGCTATAAGAATTATGAATCTTAGCTTGCACATCCATTCTTTTAATATTGCCGTTCAGGTTGAAGTGTAGGTGTATAAATCCTTCCAGTCAGCAGCATGCTGGTATTTGTGTCTAGTTGCTTTCCCTTGTACTCCAAAGCCTTTTAATCCACCCTGTGCCAATTCTTGCAGTGAGCTGTTCAGAAGTCATAGGCCTTTCCTCTTTCTGTGACTAGAACTCAAATGTGAAGGTGAAAGTGCAGCACATGTTAGCTGTCAGCTGGGAGTAAACTGGTAGCTCTCATGAGCAAGACAGTTCTGTGCAGCTGGTAAAGCTTTTGGAAGCCACCTCTGTTAAGGTGAACCTGTGCTACAAAACTCTCTAAGCAGATCTAAGACAATACCCATAGCAATGCATGCTGATGGGTTTGCCGGGGGTTGGCCAAACTGGCAGAGATTGTGGGAGGTCCTCTGTAAGCTACTGAGATAAAGCCTAGAAAGACCAGTGTGTCTTCAAAGACGTGGTAGATGTCTGTGTAGTAGATACTCCAGGCTCGTAAAACTAGCTAAAGCTAGTTTTGGTCCCATGCGCCCCATGTGCTGGAACAATATTTTAAATCGTGTTGGAGAAACCTTTCACCTGGATGCCATGAAATAATGGTTATGGTATAGAAAATGAAACAAAAGTGTGTATTGGCACATTGATCATTTTTTAATCCTGTGCCTTGTTAACCATTAATCCTGGATCCAAGCCACTCACTGCCTTGCCCAGATTAATGCTGAAGTTGATTGCTGCCAGTGTTTTCTATATTTACTGCCAGACTTCTGCCTCTGAGGGGTCACTTGCATAGCAGTTGTTCCTATTAGTGAGTAGCTCACAAAGTTAGCCCAAAGGTAGAAGTTTGCCCTGTCTCTTTTGAAGAACAAAGAAAGAATTGTCATTGTGCAGCAACTGAACATTTCGACTTAAAATAACTGTGCTCCCCTCCTAGCTCTGCTCCAAATACCCCATGTGCTGTGGGTGATGTTGCACTTCTTACGAAGAATTTGCTCTCAAAATGAGACACCTGAGAGGCTCTCCGAGGGCTTGGTGCCATGGAGGGCAATTGTTCTGGCTGTGCTGAGACTCTGTCACAGAGGGTGGGGAAGGAGATAGAAGGAAGGGTGAAGTCTTGGGCAAGGTGACATTAAGGAGCAAGAACAGCTAGGTGGATGACAGATGTCTGCTCTGTCGGAATGGCCCATGGGAAGAAGGAGAGAAATAGTGAAGAATGCGTTGTAATGATGCTGTGGAAACCCTGCACAGTATAGAGCTGGGCCGTCATGAAGCTATTAATAAAACAGCAGTGTCTGTCTCTGTGCCAAGTGCACCAATGGGTGGAACCATAAAAACGACAGTGGGTTGGTTTAGAAATTAACAAGTACTGGCATGCTGCAGCTGCCCAAGAGTGAGGGATTGAAACCTGGCAAGACGATGGGATGTGGTGATTGCTTTTATGCATCTGCAGTTCAAAGTGAACTACAGGAGGAGAAAGGCATATTGCTTTGGTAGTGATAAACTCTGTTTTGAAAGTAATTTTCTGCTCTTTTCCTGACAGAAGACACGTATGCCACTAGACAGAAGTTTTGGTTTCTTGATGATGTCTTGGTGGGTGGGTCCAGTGGATTTACAGTTTATGGGGTGTCACTGAGACACTGAAGCAGTCCATAGTACCTGCAGGTTGTGGATGGTAGCTAGGTCTACTGGTTTGCAGTGCTGCTTCTCTTTGATCTGAGGGTTGACTGGCATGCCAACTCCAGGTGCACACTAGCCCGTCCCTTATTACCCCATGGCATCTCTTCCTTTGAGGCTGGCTTTACGTTGTCTTCCTTGGTACATTTGGAGAGAATTTAGACAATCTCTTTCCTCCTATGGAGGGAATGTGTTGATGCCCAGAGGACATGGGGACAGAGGAATGCTAGATTGAGGTGCAGCAGTCAGTGCTTTAGCATCCTCATGATATTCTTGGCCAAGCTCTGTGACTGAGGGAAAGGGAGGGGTCCCTGAATGTGCTGCAAAACCTGATACTGGGAAGCAACAACATACCAGCTGAGATGCTGATGGAGGAAAAAATACTTGTTGCTATGGTTACTAAGGATATTAACCCTGTTGTGTCTGGATGGGCAAGGTTTAATTAATTGTGCCACAGGCTGGGTAACAATTTGGGAGTGTGAGAGTAGTGGTGCTCCATTCTGAGAAGCAATGAATTGACAATTAAGATCCCAAAAGGCTCTCAGCCAAGGCTGTGTGTCCTAGTCATTAGTGTCAACAGCTGTCTTTGGGTGAGACTGAATTTTGGTAGCTGTCTTCTGTTGTTTAGGTGAGGTGAACACCAGAATTTCTGAGGACCTGTTGCATATTTAAGTGGCCAGAGTCTCTCTAGCTGTAGTTCAAGGGGTAATCTTTGACTAGAGCAGGCTATTATTATTGATTCATTTACCTTTTAAGGAAGATGTTAAAGAAACTTGGAAATCACCTTTTTCTGAAATTTTTAACTTCAAAAGACTGCAAGAGTAGAGGACATGAAAATGATTGTCTTCTCAGGTTACTGAGTGTGTCTGATCATGTGTTGGTGAGTCCATTTTCAGTGTGTCACTCAGCCATAGCTGTTCTGAGAAGGGCTTCTACCTGGACATGTACTTTCCCCTTCAGCTCACTTGTTTTGGCTTGTGAATTCTGTGCACAGATCACTCCCATTATCATCATCTGCTCTTGTGTTCCTTGGGGTGTAGAGTGCCCTAGCAGCAAATGTGAGGTGGAAATCTACAAATGGGCGACAAAGAGATTAACATGAAAAGGATTACTGCTTCAGAGGTATCTAGGAACCACCCTCCCTGGCACACAGACACCCCTCCCCAGGCAGCAGTAGTGAGGGGAACAATGTAGTCAAGTGCATATTCAGCATCAGCAAACATGCTTTTTAAATCCCTCCTCTTCACCATACTGTAAAAAGGATCCTTGAAATAGTCATAACTTATTTCATTTTTGGTCCCATCTTCCCTCGAGTCCCTATCATTACTGTGACCTGGTTTATAGCACAACCCCGTGAAAGTTGTGTTGGCCCTCAGTGAGAGTCCAGCCACCTTGGTCAGAAATGGGAGGGTGGGAGCTGCTTAGGCTTTACACCAGAGAGAAAAAAGTATTGTTGAACTCTTAGATAAACTTCTTTCTTTTTTTGTGACTGCCTAAGTGCTGTAGGAGGTTTTTGAAAGGAGGAGAGTATGTATTGTACTTTTCTTATTTGGATTTTTTTCTTATTTGGATTTTTTTTTTGCTTGTGTCTGAACTGCCTCTTTCTGCTTTTCTGTCAGGTGGAGTTTTTTTTGTAGTATAAAAATGGTTATCCTTAAAAAACAGCTACCAGGTAGAGACAAGAATTACAGATCTCTGAGGGGTTAGGGTTCAGAGTTTGTCACCTGAAGCTAGGTGCTTTTGTCACTCGCAAAGGTATAACAAACCCCTCAAAATTATGATCTTGTTTGTATGTACTCCCTCCTTAGAAATGCCAGTTTGTCGGCTGTCCCACTGATAGCAAAAAAGATCAAATTCTGCTTTTCCATTGATTTATCTAATTTCATATTATGCTGAGAACCCAGCAGCTTGGATGCAAGTGCAGTACCTGAAGAACGCAACCCCATGAGAAATGAGACAGCTGTTGTTCCATTTAAGGTTTTGTTTAAGTTTAGCTGTAGAAATAATAGTTAGGGGCACTTCTCTCAGCAGCTGCAGTTGCTGCACTCCAGAAAATGCTCAGAAGATGAAGTGATGCAGTTTTTCATCGCAGATGAGGTCACTTTCAGTGCTTATGGTAGCAGTATTGCAAAGAGTAAAAAGATACCAACCTATAGGTGTATCCCAAGAGTGGCTGAGTTGCCTCAAACTTAGCTGCAATTTCCCTCTTGTCATCTGCTGTGCTAGTTGCTGTTGCAGTGCTGTGTAGAAATCTCTTTCATCATTATTGCTTCAGGTTGATATTACTGGATCCCGAATGCCTATTTAAAGAAGCATGAGATTTTAACTCTTTCACAGCAGTGATTTGTATTGGAGCTAGGGGAACAATTTAGTTTGAAAGGACTAGTGCATGTTTGAGATGGATTTCACCCAAGGCACAGTGGACTGTGTGGTGTGAAGCTTGTTTGGATTTATTTTTTAAACACAAAGACCAAAAGCTGGGATGGGGGAACACCCAAACAAATACCCCAAACAACCCATTAACAAAAACCATGAAGGAGAGTATGTGGTGGCAAAGATCCAGGAAAAGGATATCTTAGGGTTTAGGAAGGGCAGGTCCTGCCTGGCCAACATGATCTCCTTTTATGATCAGGTTACCCTCCTGGTGAATGTGGGGAAGGCTGTGGATGTGGTATAACTGGACTTCAGCAAAGTCTGCCACAACAAGCTCCTGGCAAAGCTGACAGCTTGGGGCTTGGACAGATTCACTCTGATATAGGTCAAGAACTGGCTGGAGGGACAGGCCCAGAGAGTGATGGTGAATGGTGCCACATCCAGTTGGCAACCAGTCACTAGTGGTGTACCCCAGAGATCAATGCTGGGCCTGGTCCTGTTCAATATCTTTATTGATGATCTGGACCAGGGGATTGAGTCCATCATCACTAAGTTTGCAGGTGACACCAAGTTAGGAGCAGGTGTCTCCCATCTCTTAGAGGGTAGGAGGGCTCTGCAAAAGGACCTGGACAACCTGAATCCATGGGCAGAGGCCAATGGGATGAGATTTAACAAGGCTAAGTGTAGGGTCCTATGTTTTGGCCACAACAACCCCAAGCAGCGCTACAGGCGGAGAACAGAGTGGCTGGAGAGCAGCCAGGCAGGAAGGGACGTGGGAGTACTGGTAGACAGTAACTGAACATGAGCCAGCAGTGTGCCCAGGAGAGCCAATGGCATCCTGGCCTGGATCAGGAACGGTGTGACCAGCAGGAGGTTATTCTTCCGCTGGTACTCGGCACTGGTCAGGCCACACCTTGAGTCCTGTGTCCAGTTCTGGGCCCCTCAATTCAAGAGAGAAGTTGAGGGACTGGAATGTATCCAGAGAAGGAGGTTGTAGCCAGGTGGGGGTCGATCTCTTCTCTCAGGCAACCAGCAACAGAACAAGGGGACACAGTCTCAAGTTGTACCATGGGAGGTGTAGGCTGGATATTAGGCAGAAGTTCTTCGCAGAGAGAATGATTGGCATTGGAATGGGCTGCCCAGGGAAGTGGTGGAGTTGCCATCCCTGGAAGTGTTCAAGAAAAGACTGGATGAGGCACTTAGTGTCTAGTTGATTGGATAGGGCTGGGTAATAAGTTGGACTGGATGGTCTTGGAGGTCTCTTCCAACCTGGTAGATTCTATGATTCTGTGATTCTTGTCTAAAGTTGCTGTTATCCTGGAGAATTTGTTTACTACTTTGCAGAAAGTGAGGGGTGCTACTGAGGGCAGTCACCAGTTTCTCCATATGCGTTGTTCTCTTCTGCCACCTGTTTGTTCCTCCTTCTCACTGCAGTGCGAAACAGGCCTTCGAAAATGTCGAGATGACCCAGTTTGAAGGTTGCCACTATTATTGCTGCTGCAAGGACTGAACTCCTGCAGGCACTAGGAAGTGATTTTTTTTTTTTTTTTTTTCTTCTTTCTTCCTTCCCCAAGAGAAGTTCGGAGACAAGATGATGTGGATGTAATGGAGCGATGATAGCTGTGCTAAGAGTTGCCCTGGCAGCAAGCCTTGATCTGAAATAGGTTTGAGAACAGCCTTAGCCAACCTGATAGGCACTTGGAGTTGTAGGACCAGTATGACAAGACCTAGCAAGCTGCAACTGACTTGTCCTGCTTGCACCCAGCCCTGGGATGGGCTGAGTGAGTCTTGCTGATCTTGTTGGGAATGGCAGGCTTGGAGCATTTCAGTGGACTATGTCGTTTTTTCCTCACCTTGTCTCTTGCTATAGCTGCAACAGGAAAAATAAGAAGGATTGGGGAACTAGAGGATAACTACTTTTTTTTTTTTCTTTGAACAAGGTTAGTCAGCAAATGCACCAACAAGTACATGTCTATAGGGACGTGATTTGAGCTGTACACAGGCAGGGAGTAGTTCTTTTGGGGATATATCCTCCATTGAGGAATGCTTGGAGAGATTATGGCCGTAACAGCTTTCCATATCGTGTGTTGTTTCAGAGTATGACCTTTAAAGTGGTGCTGGTGCAGGAGGCAGAGCAGCTAGGCTTTCTCAAGCACATGTGCCAGAACTTCCCTGACTGTAGTGTGTTTGCTGAGGCATTATTTGCTCTAATTAGGAACCACTCCCACTAGTTATTTTTCCTGTACTCTTTATTTTTGCACTACATGTTAAGTTACTTTCTCAATTGTGCTTCTCGTGCAGATTCATGTTAGGGTAAGGTAGTAGTGCTTTTTCTGTGTGGGATTTTTTTTTTTCTATATATTTTTTTCAATACCTACATCTGTCAATGTAATACTAATACTTTGGTTTAGAGGCAGCTCTAAAGAATATGTCCAAAGTCTGTCTTGCTGTATAAGCTTGTCTTTCTGTGTGGATTTCTTGGAGATGTTGAAAACATTTCTTTGTACTACTTTGGTTTCAGACCTACAGGAAGTAAACAAGTGCAGGAATGGATTTATTGAGTGTGTCTGCTAAAGGCTGGCACTAGGGCAGTGCATATGTGTTTGTCCATAGGTATCTTCTATTTCCAATGGAGAAATGACTTTTCACCCAAAACCCAGGTTCTCATGTTGTGTGGGGTAATACCTGGAATTTCATGAACCACTGCGCCTTAACCTATAGTAGGTGCTTGTTTATGCTCTATTATATCATGACTTGCCTTAAGTGATTAAACAGGTGCTTATTGAGCAGCTGAGCTGTTCTTGCAGGAAGCAGGAATAGGAGAGGTTGGACAGGTAACTGGATGGCAGAGCCGCTGCTGTTCTTGAGACCGCCTGTTCCCTTTAGTTATTGCAGCACTCTGTTCATTTGAAGTATCTGTCTCTTCTGCTTTCTACAAGAATGCTCACATCCTACTGATGTGAAAGTGAGGAAAATGGAATTTTTCAAAGCAAGTTTGAGACACAGTATTTTAGTTTTTGGCACTCAGATGTAATCTTGACTGGAATTATGGAAAGCTCTTGCCTTCTCATAAGAGACCAACACCAAACATCTGAAAGTAGGCTTTTAACCACAGATGTAGAAGGAACAAAAGCACTGCAGTTACAGTTTGCAAAATACAACTGAAGAATTTTTTCCTCTCTGATGTCAAGTTGCTGTCACTGAGTCCCTGGCATTCTTTGTCTTATTTTACTGGAAGCAAATTTTTATGCAACTTGTTCTTGAGTGTAGAGGCCATCCGGATTGCTGAGACTGTGTTATTCATAGCTGGATTTGGAAACAAGGGCACTGGTTGTAAAAAATAACTGAAATAGTAAGGGGTGCTTTTGTAGCCTGACCACTCATCATTCAGGATCAGGGAGTTCTGTTGAAGCTGCTGAGAAGCTGGATGTGGGCAATCCAGATTCCCAGGCTCACCTCACTCTTTGAGCAGCTCTTGGCACATCTATTGAGGGCAACTCCTCTGTGTGACTCCAACTCATCTTCATTTCACTGCCTACTGGCTTACCCCATGCTTCCTTTCTGCCCAAGTGACATCCTTCAAGGAAGTAGCTAAGGGACAGATTGATCACTTCTTTTGCTTTTGTATGCATTATAAAGTCAGTCATCATGGCTTCTACAGGCTTTATTATTGGTAACAATAATAATGAGCTGTAATTAACCTACAGGCTATTCTGCTCGCACACATAACCTTATGTGTGCGCCCTCGTACCACACAAAGACCCTGTGTCATGGAGAAGTGGAGTCACCCATGTATAAATATGCATTCCTATTACAACAACAAACATAATAGTTCTAGTTTTAGAAGGCTTCAGAATATTTCAAAGGGTGAAAAATGGACCATATGGAAGGTATCACTCTCTTCAGAGGTCTGGATATGCTTTGGTGGCTTCCGAAGCTGGTTTGCAGCAGGTTGCTTGACCAACCTTTATGGTAACTTGTGCTGACTATATTGCAGAACAAGAATTTCGTCATATAAAGCATGATGTATATAAAGAGCTGACACTGTTCCTGGATAGATTACCAAAGCCTTGTGTCATGTTACTAGTAGTCTGAATCTGTGGCCTGCTGTGCTGACTGTCATCAGTGTGTGTCAAATGGTAGTTTTTCTGGATTAGTGAACCGGGCTTTTGGAAAGGATGCACTGTTAGGCATAAAAAAAAAAAAAAAAAAAAAAAAAAAAAAAAAAAATCCATGGGAAAATATATGTGAGGGAGGTTTCTTTCAATCCAGGCTATAATCTCTTGCATTGAACCACCTGATCAAATATATTTTTCTTTAACATTTTACCCCTTGTCACAAGTGTATTGATAATGTTGCTACTTGCATTGCATGGGCATGTTGCTGCCTGTAGTTAAGTATACAAGCCAGGGCTACAACTTTTGAGAGTTAACTCAAGCCATAGTTTGACAGCAGAATAAATCAGGCTTTAGGGCTTTTTGAGCTGAATTGAGAACACTGTGCTGAATAAAGAACTGCTCTGGTATAAACTCACTCTGTGGTTAGGGTGTGTGATCTATCCTATCTGTAACTTCCAGTCCATGCCTTGAAAGGCCATACGTGGGAATGAGTATTCTCTCCCTGTCAGAAGTTAACATGCACTCATTTTATGTTCTTACATGACTTACAAACATAGCATCAAGTGCTAAGTACATTTAATACAGTCCAGTACCTGTCCAAGTGATAGCTATACTCAGATCTAATAGGGTTATAGATTAGGTCCCTAGATCCTCCATCAGTGTCCTTACAATGAGCATCTACACAGCCTTTCTGAGGGAGGACAGCAGCAGCATCAGAAAGCCAAGAGAGCATCATCTGACTGGCTTTCCTTTATGGAAATCCTCATTAATACATCTCTCCACACATATATGCAGTGTGTGCAACCTTTCCTTGGTAGTGTCAGCTAGGGTCTACCTTTAGGAATGAGCATATGTTGGCAAAAGCTTTAAAAGTAACATCCACTAGCAAAAGACTTTTCTGATAAACAAGCTTTGGGCACACTACAAACACTGCATTAGATTGTTCAGTACACCTGTCTACAGTGCAACATTGCTGGTGTGTCAGAAATCAAAAGGCAGATGACTGAGGTCTTTAAGCATCACTGGAGTTTCAACTTTGTACTTGTCCTTAGATATGGGCTGTGCAAAGAGCAGTATTAAGAAAAAAAAAAAAAAAACAGGAGAAAAAGAAAGAAAAGGGTGGGGATGGAAATAATGAGGTTCCTTTTCTAGCTTAGTGTGCACTGCTTAGATGGGGACTGGTTATGTTTGTTTGAGAAAGGAAGCTTTTGATAGGTATCAGAGAATGTAAAGGGATAAATCTCCCAGCAATGGAGCACTTTGTTCTGTTTCTTGTTTTCTGCTCTCCAAATCTGCAGTTTCCAGGCTCCAGGTGTGGTTTGTGAACAACTCTTTCTGATTAGCACTAGTTTATCTATCCATGCCTGTTCCTGCCCACCTGCTCATCTCTGCAGCTGTGTGGTGCCTGGGCAGGGAATGGATTGCACTTTTGGCTGAGACAATCTCATCCCTTTCTTGAACTAGGAGTGCTTTTTGGTTTTCAGTCTTGCGTAACATTCCGGGAAAGTGAATTTATATGGCATGCAACCATACAACAAGTGTAAGACTTGGTTATGTGAGTATCATGTCTCTTTGGTGGTGATCACTTGTTTAGTGCTCTGAGCAAACTAGTGCAAAGAGAAAGGGGCAACCTGTGTAGCTAGGGCTTGGGGGCAGCCTGTGTAGCTAGGGCTTGGGGGCAGCCTAGGAGCTAGGGCTGGTGACAGCAGGGTCTGGTAGGTGAGACAATCTCAGTCTTTTCAACCACCACCATTCAGTTCTTACGTGGCCTCATTGCTGCTTGGGTGAGGGGAGATAACACAGCAGGAGAGGAGTGGCTGTTTCTCAGGTGGAACAGTTTCTTAGTCCAGTTACTCAGGGGTCTCCCATAGCAAACTCCTGGCAAAGCTGGCAGCCCATGACTTGGACAGGTGCACTCTGCTGGGTTAAGAACTGACTGGATGGCTGGATCCAGAGAGTGGTGGTGAATGGTGCAGCATCCAGTTAGTGGCCAGTCACTAGTGGTGTCCCCCAGGGATCAGTACTGGGTCTGGTCCTGTTTAATATCTTCACTGATGATGTGGGCAAGTGGATTGAGTCTTCCATCAGGAAGTTTGCAGATGACACCAAGTTAGGAGCAAATGTCAATCTGTTGGAGGGTAGGAGGGCTCTGCAGAGGGACCTGGACAGGCTGGATAGCTGGGCAGAGTCCAATGGCATGAAATTTAACAAGTCTAAGTGCCAGGTTCTACACTTCAATCACAACAACCCCATGCAGCACTACAGGCTGGGGATAGAGTGGCTGGAGAGCAGCCAGGCAGAGGGGGACTTGGGGGTACTGGTTGACATGAGCCAACAGTTTGCCCGGGTAGCCAAGAAGGCTGATGGCATTCTGGCCTGTATCAGGAATAGTGTGACCACCAGAACTAGAATTATAGAATGGTAAGTTTGTAAGTGACCTAAAGGATCATCTAGTTCCAGCCCTCTTGACATAGGCAGGGACACCTCCCACTAGTACAGGGCTAGGGAAGTCACTCTGCCCCTGTACAGTTTAGGTCACACCTTGAGTACTGTGTCCAGTTCTGGACTCCTCAATTTAAGAAAGGTGTTGAGGTGCTTGAGCGTGTCCAGAGAAGAGCAACAAGGCTGGTGAGGGGTCTGAAGCACAAGCCCTCTGAGGAGCACCTGAGGGAGCTGGAGTTGTTCAGCCGGGAGAAGAGGAGGCTCAGGGGAGACACTATTGCGGTCTACAACTACCTGAAAGGAGGTTTTAGCCAGGTGGCGGTTGGTCTCTTCTCCCAGGCAATCAGTGACAGAACAAGAGGACACAGTCTCAAGCTGTGCTGGAGGAGGTTTAGGCTGGTTGTTAGGAAAGCTCTTCACAGGAAGAGTGATTTGGCCATTGGAATGGGCTACCCAGGGAGGTGGTGGAGTCACCATCCCTGGATGTGTTTAAAAAAGACTGGATATAGTGCTTAGTGCTATGGTTTAGCTGATTAGATGGTGCTGGGTGATAGGTTGGACTTGGTCATCTCAAACATCTTCCTCAACCTAATTAATTCTATGATTCTGGGGTCTCAGTAAATGTTTGTTGCCACCTGGGAGCACAAGTGACTGGATGCCAGAGGTGCTTAAACCTGACCCTGCTGCCAAAGTAGACTTCTGATGGATTGGCACACTCTGGTCCTTTGTATGTGGATGAGAGATAATACACAAATAAAGTCTGAGTTACAGGATGGCAAGTAGGTTGGCAGTTGAGATACACTGTGGAGTCTTGTGACTCAAGGTGCCTTGCCCTGCTGCAGGATATTTTCTTTTGCTCTTATTCAGGTACATTTGTCCAGATGAGGTTGATTTTTTTCCCTTTGTCTTCCATTTGCGTTCAGAATTTTCATTGCTACCTGCAGACACGATGCAGTTGAAACCTACATCCTTTCATGCCTTCAGTTGCAAGTAATTACTTGCAAAAAGTTTTAATCAACCTTTTTGTTAGTGTAACTATCACTCTGTTCCTAGAAACAGTGTTAAAGAAGTCTGTCTGTTTACCCAAGTGGGTGCAACCTGGGACACAAACCTGACTCTGCTCTGGCTTTCTCTGCTTCTCTCCTATCAGTCACACAAGTGACATCTTACCAAGACCTTTTTAAATAGGCGGATTTTATTTTAAGTGGTTCTACCCAGAAGAAGTGATCAAACCACTGTCCTTTGCTCTCTGCTTGCTCCCCACCTCCCTGTTGCAGCTGGCTTTGGCGAGACACTTGCCCAATCTTTGTGCTTTTTGCAGCATCCTCTCCTGTGCTGGAACCACGAGGTGGCGGGATTGTTCCACCGATGCCGCTAGGGCAGTGGACAGCAATGCAGCTGCTCATTATTACAGCCAAGGCAAAGCCTGTGCTTAGTTGTTTGTGCACCATCATAATTGCGTTTTGAAACCTGGAAGAATTTCACATGAACGTGTCTAATCCATGTTCCTTATTTTTATGACGTTGATCTGTTCTGGGTTTTTACACTTTTTTTTTTTTTTCCTCTTTCTTTCCCCTTTTCTCAAGTGAGATGGAGGGGAGTGGGAGATATGCAGCAACATCCTGAATTCCTCACAGGTTCCAGCATTGATCAAACCCTGTGAAGCGCATTACTGAGGCTGTGAAGGCTGCTGCTTTTGTCCTCATTTCACCTTGTTCTGTCAGGGTATTGCATCACGTAATATGCAAAGTATTCAGAGCTCCTGCAGTACCCCAGTAATAGGGGTGAACTGAGGTTGCAGCAACAGCTCTACCTCTGCATTCCTGTTACTTTCTGTAAGCTTTAGCACACTCTCTTCTGCTGCAAACCTCCTTGGGGTCACCAAGTCCGCTAAACATGATGCAGTGCTGGTAGGGTCATTAAGAAGCAATTTGAGTAGGGGTAGAAATTCTCTCAAAAGACCTCCTAGGAGAGATAGTTTCATCTGATCAAATGGTGAGTGGAGTCATTGCTTTCAGGCATTTCCCTTTTGAAGATGGGGTGGGAGAACTCATGAAACTAGTGCCTCCGTGTTTTACATCTCTCAATTCACTGTTCTAGGATGCGGGACTGAAAATCAGCAATGCAGTTGTTTGTTCTTGTCTCTCCTTCCCTCTGTCAGCCAAGAGAGTTCTCTTCCTTTTGTCTCTAGTGAGGAATTCTTGCTATAAAGATGGTTAGGAGGAGAAAAGGGTGAGAGAGAAAGATGTCTGGAAACAAGACCATGAAATTTAGGGGGCTGATGACACTGTTTTGGTCACAAACACCGCTCTCTGTATGGCAGGAGGAGAAGCATCTTTTTCTGTTTCCTTTTCCAGTCCCTTCAGTTTCTCTTGTCTCTTTGTTAGTGGGACCTACAGGTGCTGCACCTGGGGTCCTTTGGTCATTTCATTATAGACCTCAATTCATGTATTAGGGGGAAGTGTTCTTCTCTTTGCTGGGTATAGTATGTGGGACTGTATTCCCTTTCCACCCCCGCCTTCTGTGCTGCTTCTGTCTGCCTGAGCATGACTGGCTCTAGGAAGGGGCTCTTGTGGGCCAGTGCTCATTCCATTTTGGGTGTGGAGCAGACAGAAGCATCCTTCTTATCTCTACACAGCTGAAATGTATGCAAGAGAAGAAATACTAGTTTATGATTCTCTTTTCCGTCCTTCCCCTCATCTGGTTTCTAGTAGCAACAAGAGCCTTCACAGGAGCAATGAATCTCATGTGTCACACAACTGCCTCTATTCAAATATTGTCTCTTTTGGCCTGATCTGTGCCAAAAAATCTTCCCAGCATAGAGAAATGAGTTGAATGGGAGGGAAGAATGCTTTTGTCTGTGTTTGGAGAAAAATTATGCTGATAGAAATTGTCTGTGGTGCTGTAGTTTGTCAGGGGAAATGGGATGGGAATACTTTTACTGCTATTGCTTATTCTCTTCTGGAGAGTGGCTAAGAACCGTGCTGGCAAACTGTCTCTTCTGGTGTAAGCATGGCTTAGCCCCTGGGCTTCTCTGGCTCTAAACTCTGATGTCTAAACAGATTGCTGGGTTACATGCTGAGTGTGACTGAAAACCACTGAAATGCAGTGGAGTGGAATCTCTTGTGTCTGCTGCCTTGAGCTTGCTAGAGGTCCATGTGGAAGGCATAAATGGAAGAGGGTATGTACTTTTCTGGTGTGGCATGTGGTGCATTAAGCTTGTGTCAGTTCCAGGCTCTGCTGGTATGGGAGACTAAAGGGATCATATGACTCATCTGGTGTCATGCTCTTTCACATTGCATATAGAAAGGGATGGTAAGAGAAAGAGCAATGAGAAGGATTGCTCAAGATGCTGTCATACCTCTCAGGTGTTGCAAGCATCAAAGCAAGTGAATCTGTAGTTAGCCAAGAAATGACAAGCAAAATGGTCTAGACTATCAGTGAGCAGGCAGAGAGAGGACAAGCCAAGAGCAGTGTTACAATGGGGTACTCCTTGTCTTTCCTTCATTCACATATACCCTCTTTTAGTATATAGAGGGAGCACTGCAGTGTGCTCATGGTCAGTTTACTGCCTTATTGGCTCTTATTTTTCTCCTCTCTTCCTTTGCCATAACAATGAGGTATGACATTGAGGCATCACAGACTTCACAATGACAAGAAAAGTATCCTCCCACCTTTCATAGTGTCCAGTCATTCATAGTTTGCTGTTTGGCTCTGTGGTGTATTGACTCGAATTAAGAGAAAGAAATCCTACTGATAAGTAGGATAACCTTCCTAATGTTCTTCCTCGGTTAAGAGAGGAAATACTGTAGTAGTTTTATTTTTTGAGGGGGTTAGGGTACAGGAGAAGAGGAAGTATTCTCACTGCATATAACATCTGGCTTAGGAAAATTAATATGCAGGCAAGGGGAACCACCTCATCTTTTATTTGGCTGTATTAAAGGATAAGATGCTGAAATCAAATCAAGAACTGTAGATCTTTTCGCAGCAAAGGGCAGCTAGTTAATGCAGCAGTGCTTAGCATTCAAGAGCTTAATTCAGCCTTGGACTTTAGAGGATTCAACTCCTTTCCCTCCCCCTCTCACTTACACAAAATATATAATACTGCATGGGCAATATCTGCCCTAAGAAAGCTGAAAGCATTTAGCTGAAGTACAGGGAAATGCCGCACTTGAGGTTTCCTGGCAGCCTTTATTTTTGATATGGTTCTAAAGTTCCGGAAGCATCTGAAATCATTCTTTTGCCCACATCCTACTGATGTTCCCTGCCCTCTTTGGCATGTGGAGGGAAGGAATGGTGTGTAGGGAGGAGGCAGTTCCCTTTTGTCCCCGTTTTCTCTGTGTGGTCCTCCCCAATTGCTTGTCTGGTTTTGGTTTCGGTTTGTTTTGTGTTTTCCCTTGTCAAAACTGAGTTCTGTGGTTCCTACCTTTTGCTAACCCTCAACGAGTCACTTTTCTATTAGACAGTGGAGTGATTTCAGTCTAAGAATTTTCTGTTACCGTCCCCATCACCTGCACTGTCTGTTTAGCCGTTTTATTGTGTTTACCTTGTGCAAGGAGAAATTCGTAAGACTGGATGGTTTTCATCCTGTGTTTAGTATGGTTCTTAGAAACAATTTGCTGACTAGAAGGGGCAGATGCATTTGTACTACAGGAGGTACAAATGGTTGGGGCTGTACCTTTTTCCACAGGGCTAATAAAACCTATACTGAATGCATCCAGAACAGTGTCTAACAACAGTTAGGAGTCCCCACTGTGTGCAGGTGGGAGCTTGGAAGAGCAAGCATCCTTGCACAAGGCATCCTTGCTATCATGGAATGATGCTTGTATGTACTACATGCTTTTCTGCCTCAGCATATAACTGTATGAATATTCTTGTGGAATACTCCATGGCACTTACAGTTCTCTTTTGCAACACTTTGTTTGCAAAAATTTACTAACGACTCTCCAAATAAGAGGCCATATTGATATCACACATCATATTGTCTTCTAAGATGGGGTGTGTAAGTACCTATGTTTAAGTTTTGTATTGATGACAAACTGAAAATAAGAGGGTAGTGCTCTCATGCTATGCATTTCTTCATCTATTTAGATGATCTCTTTCTCCAATATGTTTTGGTGTAATTGCTTAGTTTGCTCAGCTGAAGGAAGTTTTGAGGCTTTAAGAAATGCTGTGGTATTAGATTCAGAGACCTCATGAGAGAGTTCTCATAAAAGCAGAAAACCTGGGAGAAACTCATTGAGAACTGAAGTTGTCAGGCCCAGACTGTGGGAAATGTGCCTTCCTTAGCTGCAAACCATTTCCTTCTGGAGGTGCTGCACGTGCTCTCTGAGTCAGGTGCTCAGCACAGGAATTTGCATGCATTCCTCCATGGGTATCTGCGGAAAAGTAGGGAGCAATGATTCTTGAGTTCATTGCAAAATGACTTGACTCGAAGTCCAAAATTTGAAGTGTGTACTAGCCATAAGTCTTTCAGTATCCTCGTACTGGGGATCCCACAGACCACCAGTGCGTCCAGCATCTTCCGCTTTTAAGCGGTGGGAGTTACACTATTTAGCTTGTGTTTTTTTTCCAGGGTGGTGGTGTAATGCATTTAATAGTGGCCATTTAATAGTCTTCAGAATGCCACTACTGGTACTGACTTGGATCCAGCCCTCTGAAATGGGTGGTGTTGCATATAGTTGCATATGGTGTTGTAAACTAAGCCACTCGTATGGAAAGAAACATTTTGGTTTTGGTCTCATCGATGTGAAATGTAACTCCTTATGGCATCTTCACATAGTTAAAAGCTCCTGGTGGGCCTAATAATGCACAGAGGTGGAGTTTTGTCCAAGATGTAAAACTGCTGAGGCATAAGGTCTGAAAAAAATTGCCAAGATACCTGCAGTGGTTGTGCAGTGCTAGGACTTTGGCAGGGTTGGAAGGTAGGGAATGTGTCTGAGGACTTTTGTTCTTAAGAAAACCACTGCTTGGGAGAATAATAATTAAAAAAAAAAGTAGCTGAGACAGTCATGTCCATAGCTTCGATGAGCAAGTTCTGAAATGCTATATGCCATGTTTCAGAAGTGCTGAAACTGGGTTTGATATCATGCATCATTTAGGCTTGTTAAGAAAAATACATAGTAGTTTGGTGACTTTCTGTTGCTTTTATTTACTATTTCTCCTGAACAGCAGCCATTGTTGAGAGTTCCATGTGGAGAATGCAGGGCTGGGGTTTAGAATGGAAATGGTAAGAGGAAATGGTTTTATAAATGCTCTTACGCCTTGTCTTTTGTTTTTCAGTGGACGAATATATTGCCATTGCTAAAGAGAAGCATGGATACAATATGGAACAGGTAAAACCCTTGGAATATTTATTTTTATATCTCTTTCAGCAGGTTTTGAGATGTGAATTTAAGTGACTGTCTAGAACAGCTTCTTCCCTTCTGTATGGTCTGGTTTTTTTGCCTCTCCTAACTTCTCTAAAACTGGCTGTTCTTAGTAGTAATCTGGAGATACGGAGTTCATCCTTAGTTTTACTTCAAGAGTCAAAAGCAGAAAACCAAACCCATTTTAATTTCTCGCAGAGTTTAACCATGGGTATTATGCTTCCTATGATGACTACATTTTCACAACCCCTACACTGTGTTAAAGAGATTGGCTTGCCTTTGGACAGCTGCCTGATTGCATTGCAGTTTCCAGTGGATAGCTCCACCTCAGTCTCCTGGTTATATTAGCAGTTATTAATGAGCTATTGAACCCATCGTATGCTTTTCTGAGGCAAACCATGGTTATTTACTTTTTAAAACTGTGATGCAAATCATTTTTCATTGTGTAAATGAGCACATGAGGTACCTGCACCATAGCAGTGGATGACTTAGAATCATAGAATCAACCAGGTTGGAAGAGACCTCTAAGATCATTCAGTCCAACCTATCACCCAACCATATCCAATCAACTAGACCATGGCACTAAGTGCCTCATCCAGTCTTTTCTTGAACACCTCCAGGGACAGCAATTCCACCACCTCCCTGGGCAGCCCATTCCAATGGCAAATTGCTCTCTCTGTCAAGAACTTCCTCCTAATATCCAGCCTATAACTCCCCTGGCACAACTTGAGACTGTGTCCCCTTGTTCTGTTGCTGGTTGCCTGGGAGAAGAGACTGACCCCCATCTGGCTAGAACCTCCTCTCAAGGTAGTTGTCGACAGCAATGAGGTCACCCCTGGGACTCCTCCATGGTAAACAACCCCAGCTCCCTCAGCCTTTCCTCATAGGGCTGTGCTTCAGGCCCCTCACCAGTTTTGTCACCCTTCTCTGGACGCGTTCCAGTACCTCAACAAGGTCCCAGATGTTAACCAGTGCCTTTTAGCCTAGGGATAGAAATCCTGTCTAAGGAGCAGACTTCTTTACTCCACATGGTTTGGGATTGTGTACTAACCTTTCCTGAGTTAACTAATGTGAATCTCAACACTCCTCTGGGGAGATAAGTATACCTGTGCCTGGGAAGCTTTTCTGAATTCTGTGGAACTTGGTTATGCACTAATACTTGCCTGGAAAAGCAAGTCAGGGAACCCAATGACATAGTGTACTGGCAAATTAAGTACTGTCTTTACAGAAGGATTCTATGGAAAGTTGATTAAATTGTCCAGGGAAAGGCCAAGAGCACAGACCAGTCATTCACATGGGCAGGTTTTCTATTTAAATTGCTGTCATCTTTGAGCCAGACTTTCAGTGGTTGATACTCGTGCTCAAAAAGACAGGAACAAGAGCATTAAAGTCGAGAGAGCCAGGAACATTTCCAGCAAAATCAGGAATGATCAGACTTGATAATTACGATTTCCAAAGGTAGAAACCAGCAATAAAAGGAAGATTAAAGCACTGAAAGGCTGCAAACTTCAGTGAAAATAGGGGTGGTAGCTCACTTCAGTCGAGATGGATATATCCTGGTATTGGTTATTGTGGGTAATGTTTGCCTAGAATAGATGGTCGTAGGGTAATAAAAATGAGTTTAATTATTTTAATGGAAAAGTATTGTTTGGAGAGTGTGGACTGTTCAAAATGAAGTTTGTGACTTTTTAAAAAAAACCACAGTATTGAATTCTTGTGTTTTGAAAGACATAGATTTGTCTGACAGATATTTACATGCATGTTAACATTGGAAGTGCAGACCTCTCACTTATTCCTCACCCTGTTTTTCTCCCCTCCTCTGTGTACAGAAGTAGAAGTTACAGGCCTTACCCCAGCAGAATGCAAAGTGGCTGAGCAACTTGTAAAAATGTCTCCTTCCTTCTAAAAATTTTTTCTCCTTCTCTAACATTCTTGCGTAATACTCTGGTGTTAAACATATTTCCCAGGTCCTTCAGGATTTCCTAGACAGCTTAGCTAGGCACTTGCAGAAAATAACTGGAGAGGATCTATCTTGTATCACTCTGGAAGACACATACTCATTTTGTATTATAGGACAAGTGTCAAGGCTTTCAAATCAGGATGATTAGTTGTGTAACCAAGGGATACTCTCTCTTCAGATACTATTAGAATTGCTGTTGGCCGAATAACTGTGGATAAGCTGAATAACTGTGGATAAACTCCCTGGAAGCCAGGCAGAGCTTGGTTTACATTTGGCTACTGTTTCTGGCCTTTCCTGGCCAAGGCATCCCTTTCCCATGCGTGCCTTTCTCCAGCAGACAGTCTCTTTGGACCCCTGTGCAGGTGGCTTGGCTGACAGTCTTCACAGAAATTGCCATTCTTCTGTCCGTACCTATTGCCCAAAGCCTACCTTTGTAGATTAAGATGTACCAGTTTGTTGGAGGGAATGGCAAGCTGCCTGTCAGGGTAGCTGGGGCATGTGCTGGCACTCCTTTGCCCAGTAGCTTTTCTGTCCAGCTGGCTGCATATGCACTGCATGTGGCTCCTGTAATTCTGTCCTTTGTGTCCCCTTGCCTGTGGCCAAGTGCCTTGTTGGCTCTGCTGCTGTCAGAAGATGACTGGAGGCTTAGGGCTGTGCTGGTGGGAGTTCTGCAACACTCACCACCTCTAAATCAGGGAAAGGGCAGGCTCTGGTGAGCAGATGAGCTCCAGCAGTGCAATCCCACTTCAGCTAGTCTTGCAACTGGCCCTAGGTGGTTGTGCTGAGCCATAACAGGCACTGGCTTTTGGGAGCACTACAGTGAGTCTGGCTGTGAGCTGTGCTTTCCTGCCAGCCTATGCCAGACACCCTTGAAGGCTGGAATAGCACTGTACTCACCTGTGTACAAGTGCAGAGCTTTCCTAGGACAACACAGGGCAGAGGAAAAATACTGCTCTCCTGTTCAACAAGCCTATGAGGAAAGCCTCTTTTGCTTACTTCAGCTCTTGCTGTCACCTTAGGTGGTATTTAACACTAACCTGATCTCCCAAAATGTCTCCCTCATTTTCTCCTTGCTTTCTCGCAAAGGGTATTTGATAAATCTTGTAATTGAAGTTGAAATGAATCACTGAGGAGAGAAAACTCAGTCTACTGTGGCTGCAAAATAGCTTATTTCACCCTGTGCCTGCCAAGGTGGATGGAGATAAGTGTCTGTGTAGTTCCTATGACATCTTGAGTGACAGTGGTGCAGTCAAGACTGCTTCTTGTTCCTAGAATGGCAAAAGGGAGAAGGGTACCTGGGCATTGTTGGGAGGCCAGCAGGGTCAGGACAAGATCTTGTGCAACACTAATTTATATGCGTGCTCTCTGCAAGATCCTGTAAAGGAACTGCATTTTGCATAGCAAAGCATAATGGGGAACCCCCTAATTTGGAGGGATTTTGTAGCTCTGAGCAACCAGAGTGAAACTACTAGATGAGGGTCACTGCAGCTGTGAAACCCTAGCTGAGTTTGCATATGACAAGCAGGTTACTCTGGTGTTTTACTCCGCATGTTGGGAATTGTTTTTTCTGCATGGCCATTGCCAAAGGCTGGTTTCTAGTTCCGCAGAGTCAGGCCTTCCCAAGATGACTTGCATGTCACTTGCATGCCAGATGTAGTGATGTGTCATAACACACGGGGGCTGTGCACTCCTTGGAGAGAGGTGGCTGCAAGCAAGTGTATCAGATATGACAGGAGGAGAACGCTGGCAGGTAGTGAAGTGCAGTGCCTGCACTTTGGAACCTAGAACCAGAGACTGCAACTGTAAAACAAAGTGGCTCTCAAGGGAACAAATGAGCAGTCCCCAGAATGAAAGAGATTATTTCCTCCTTCTGACCAGGGATGTTAGCAGTATGTCAAAATTGTACATGTTCACTGCATTCTTCAAACATACTCTCCCCCTTTTCACCCTCCCATTTGGAAAGTGCCCCATAAACAACCATAACCGTCCCCCCACTCCAGTCAGCTAAACTGTCCTTGTTGCACAAGAAACGAAGGGAGTGGAGCACTAGCAAGAAGTTCCTTTTAGCCCAACCTGATTTTAGATAATCTTCCTAAGTCTTTGCTTAGCTTACCTTTACATACCATGATCAGTAAAGCTGGAATAATTCCTTAAATGTTCTTCTTTCCCCTTCCTGTTGCTGCTGTCTTACTACATTACCACCTGTGTGGCTTGATAAACATCGAGCTGGTCTTCACAACTAACAGGGTGGAAATCAGATTCTGGGTTTCTTGAACACAGAAATGTCTGGTGTAGCTGAGAATTAAAATTGTCTAACATGTTGCCTGAGAAGTGCTTTATCCCTCCCTTTGCATATAATAATGCTGCTTGTGATTGGTGTCATTGTTTCTAGGCCCTTGGGATGCTGTTTTGGCACAAGCATAACATTGAGAAGTCTTTGGCAGATCTGCCAAACTTTACTCCATTCCCAGATGAGTGGACAGTGGAAGACAAGGTCTTGTTTGAACAGGCCTTCAGTTTCCATGGGAAAACCTTCCATAGGATCCAGCAGATGGTAAGTGGTGTCACAGGAATGGAAAAGCACAACAGGTAGTTGTACCTTCATCAGTTATGATTGTTCCGGGTTCCTTTCTAATGCTCTTGGGAGAGAACGGGCCAGAGAGGATGTTAGTAGAAAAATACTACCATGAATAGAAAGAAACCATAGAATCATAGAATGGTAAGGTTGGAAGGGACCTCAAGGATCATCTAGTTCCAACCCCCTGCCATAGGCAGGGACACCTCCCACTAGTACAGGTTACTCAAGGCCTCATCCAATCTGGCCTTGAACACATCCAGGGAGGGAGCATCCACAACCTCCCTGGGCAACCTGTTCCAGTGCCTCACCACCCTCACTGTAAAGAACTTCCTCCTAACATCCAGTTTAAATCTCCCCTCTGCCAGTTTAAGCCCATTGCCCCTTGTCCTGTCATTGCAGGGCCTTGTAAATAATCCTTCCCCAGCCTTCCTGTAGGCCCCCTTCAGATACTGGAAGGCTACTATCAGGTCCCCTCGAAGCCTTCTCTTCTCCAGGCTGAAGAGCCCCAACTCTCTCAGCCTGTCCTCATAGGAGAACTGCTCACTTTGTTTTCCTGTTTCAGGACAAACTTGGACTGTGCAGGTTTTTTTGGTTGGAAATGACAGTATTGAATTTCCAGCACGCTACAGTAGCGTTTGTTGCAGCTGGATGTCAGGCATGGTCCGTACGCACATGCCCACCCACACAGAGAGTAAAGATCATCTGTGTGCAAAGTTAATTTTCCTTTTTTACAGCCTAGTTTTTAGGAATTAGTTTTAATTATGGATTCTGTGCTTAATCTGATTTGGGACTGTCAGTGGATGCTGTGGTGTGGGGGTTTATACATCATTGCAAGCATTCAGTCCTTTGATTTGGTTGGTAGTGGTATTTTTTTAAACTGTGATTGAGGACTTCAAGGGTAGGTTTCTGCCTGAAAGGGAACTGCTTGGGTGTGTGCAAATTTTCAAAAGAGGGAGAGGATGAGGTGTAAGATTAAAAATTCATTAATTGTATCTTGAAAGTTTCCTCAAGTGGTTCATCACCTGGGTGAGAACCAGGGTTTATTCTTTGCTCTCCTGCAGTAAAGTGCCTCTTGAGAGTTCCAGCAGGACCTGGTTACATTGGTTGTGACCCTTTGAAGTGAGCATAGGCTGTGACAGTCTGTGACAGTCTGTTCAAAGTACACATGAAGGTCTGTCTTACTGATGCTGCTGAAAAGCAAAAGGTGAATTGCCTCCCAAGTGTGAAGGAGAACTGCCAGGTCCCTTTTCAAAGGGGTCTCAGAAAGAGGCTTGTTCTCCTGTTCTTCTTGAAGTTCCTTCACTAGTGTTTGTTTTCAAATGGCCTTGAAGTCCTAGGGTCCTCTACTTCTTTGGGTCAGATAATGAGGGTTGCACATACTGTGGACACCTGGATACTATCTCAAGAGTTGTGGACTCCTAAAGGGTGAAGCTATTTTCTTTATTCCTCTGTTCCTACCTAGGGAAAAACAAAAGGAGAGGGGAATGTCCTGGGTGGGGTGGAGGAGAACATAAAGCCTGTCCTGTTGCTTGTTTAAATACCAAGCCATGAAATTCTCAGTTTGGTTTATGTGCAGAAACATGACTCTCTCCCTAAGTGAAGTGCATTCCAATATAGGAACACCAAACTCATGCATTGTTGCCTAGGTATTTTTTGTTGCTTCTAGAAAAACCGTCCTGCATGAAAGGAATTAAATTACACAAAGCTTTCTGTTTAACAGGGCAGGAATTAATGGTTCAGGAGCACATTAGTTGTTAGTTTATATACGCTGCTCTGTTAGTACTGATGCCACTTAGAACCAAGGGGAAAAAAGAAGTCATCAAAGCTAGAGAATTAAAAATAAGTTGCAATATTTACCAGAGCTGGTTCTGCTATTTTGGCACTCCTAGCAGATGTTTGTGGCCAAGTGCATCTTTGTCATGAACAGCGTTGTCCCTGTGTTAGTTCTGTGGAACTCTTTAATTCCAGTGTACCAGTTTGCTGCGTGGCTGTTGGCAGCACAACATTGACAGTACCACCTGTGGTTTGCCAGAACAGGTGGATTTATGCCTGTGTGCAGCTGTGGACTAGGGTCATAATTCTCATGTGATCCATTCTTAGAATCTAAAGTCAACCTGCAGTCTGAGAACCAAACTTGTCTCAAATGGAGACTTCAGCTGCTGTATCTGAAAGAGAGATCTGTCTCTTGCTCACAGTTTTCCTCCAAGCTGAATCAGACACTTATCTAAAACAATGTTTATTCAGCAAGAAGGACTGGACTTCTACCTTGCAGATGTCCTGTGTAAGATTATTCGTGCAGAATAACTCAGAAGTACAGAATTAAGAATACTGTAATTTTATGCTTTTTAAAGGCAGACCAATGACATTAGTGTAGGACAAGTTAAAAAGATAAAATTGAAACCTGTGCTTTCCTATGTAGTCAATGCCCCACACAGTAACATTTCACCTTTTGAAAACATCTTTATTGAGACTTCTGAATAGACTTTGTCATTGAATGGTGTGAATAAGGCTTTTTAACCAAACATTGAAGATATGCTTGGGATGTAGCCTGTAATTCAGCAGTTCCTGTGGTTGCTTACCTGTGTTGGCACTTAAAACTGACCTGTTTTAAGGCCCCGTTTTGGATTTGCTCTTGCTGTTCTGAAGGCAATGAGCTACATGACTGGTGACTGGAGGCTTGCTGAGATACTCTCTAGAGGTTCTGATGTTCCTAAATAGTCAGCACTGAAACACTGCTTCATAGGTCATTTTTGGAAAAACTGCCAAACTGCCTTGCTTGAGCCTTTGAGAGAATCCAACACAGAGATGTTCCTGGATAAAACAGGACCAATTGTATGTGAACTTCTGGGGATTCTTTACATACAAACATATAAAGAGATATATGTTTAATTTACAGCTTCCTGACAAATCAATAGCCAGCCTGGTGAAATTTTACTACTCCTGGAAGAAGACAAGGACTAAAACTAGCGTGATGGACCGTCATGCTCGTAAACAAAAAAGGGAACGTGAGGAAAGGTAGGTTTGCAAGAAGAAGGGCTGTGTATTGACACACACTGATTCCTTTAGGCTATCTCAGCAATTCCTGGTAGAAGCTAGATAGAGGATTTTCCCCAAAATGGTTCCTGGTACCACACCTTCTTTCTCCACCCCACTTCCCCGCTGTGCATGTTTCTCTTTGCTTAAAGCCAGAAGGAATCTGTTAGCAATTAGGTGAGCTTCTTTCTTAACACTGCAATTTCTGATTACCCTCTACTACAGTGGTCACTATCCCATTGCTCTAGAAACTTTTTCTCTAATACTACTTGAGGGTGGAGGAAATGAAATTAAAACTGTTTACAAGCTGATTAGCACTGTTGTCAGCAGAGCTAGATAAGCAGGACAGTAAAAGGAAGTAACGAAAGAGCTGGAAATCTACCTTTCTTTCCTCTGTGTGATGCTCAATATAATGAGGACCTGTACCTAACAGTATCACAGTATCACCAAGTTTGGAAGAGACCTCAAAGATCATCAAGTCCAACCTGTTAACCACAGACCTCAAGACTAGACCATGGCACCAACTGCCATGTCCAAACCCACCTTGAACACCTCCAGGGACGGTGACTCCACCACCTCCCTGGGCAGCCCATTCCAGTAGCCAATGACTCTCTCAGTCAAGAGCTTTCTCCTCACCTCCAGCCTAAACTTCCCCTGGCATAGCTTGAGACTGTGTCCTCTTGTTCTGGTGCTGGTTGCCTGAGAGAAGAAAGTAACCTCCTCCTGGCTACAACCACCCTTCAGGTAGTTGTAGACAGCAAGAAGGTCTCCCCTGAGCCTCCTCTTCTCCAGGCTAAACAATCCCAACTCCCTCAGCCTCTCTTCATAGGGCTTGTGCTCAAGGCCTCTCACCAGCCTCGTTGCCCTTCTCTGGACACGTTCAAATACCTCAATGTCTTTCTTAAATTGAGGGACCCAGAACTGGACACAGTAACAGGAAATAGGTTTCAGGGCAGCACTCATCAGCTGAGCCCCTTCTTCTGCCTTTTACATAAAAAAACCTGTTACCAGTATAAGGCTATTGCGGTGAGTTGTGTTCCCTGAGAAAGATGGACTTGAGACTGTGATTTTGAGTGACTGTAAAGAGGGTTGCACAAGGGAACTTAGGCAGAAATGTCCCAAGGAGTGCTGGTTGCATTAGGGTTTGGGTGACAGTGGTGGTGTTGAGCCACTGAGCTTCAGCAGATAAGTGGGACTCCTTGTGTAGCTTTGTCTGCAAGTTCACCCTTCTAGATACCTGTGCACACTGTTAAGGGTTTAGGCAGCCAGTGGGCTTGTGTGTATTGCTACAAATATTTGTTGACTTAAGACCACCACAGGACTTTGCCTGGTTTTGAAGCTGACAGGGCCTCAGAACTTAGGTGCCCTCAGATGTGTGTGGGGAAAAAAAAAAATCCTTCTGAACACCACCAGCTCCATCTGCTTGATGCAGGTGCCTTCTCAACCCGTTTGAAAAAAACAACCAACCAAAAGAAAAAAAAAAAAGCAACTCAAAAAACCAGTCTAGTTAGTCTTTGCTGGCTTTGGAAGACTCCTAATGGAATTAGGTAAAATTCTACAAAAGCATTTTCCCCTCGAAAGACTTACTGCTCTAGCACTTCCCAGGGAGGTGTTTGCTGGCTCTGGTGTATATGAGTGAGCTTTGTTTCAGAATGGAGAAGAAATGTTTGCAGGGTTGAGCTGTACTACAGCAACGATTCATTCAGTCTCTCCGTTAGATCAACAATGCTGTTTGAACAAGCAGGAGAATACCAACCAACTTGTCCAGTATTTGATTGGCTTTTTCTGACCTGAGCCTCTTTTTCTATTCTATTCTTTTCCCTTCTCTGCAAAGACACTTATGATTTTTCTCCTCCCCATCCTGCCTCCTTTTTAATAGCTTGTTGTTTTGACTTGGTTTGGGTGATTTCCCTCCTGATTTTTAAGTTTCTTCTTGTACAAGAAGTGTGTTTTTGTCTTGTGCGATGTAGTTTAGGATCTTTTGATACTACCTCTCTATTTTTGTTCTGTGCTCATAAATGAGATTACCGTAATCTGAATCTGGAAATACATCTCTCTGATACCAGTGTCTGTTTGCTGGGAAAAACAGCACCTCAGACTACCTGGTGATTGGGAAGGAACTGCATGGGTTACCAAATGCTGTAATTTTGTAAGGTTGGAGGCAGACAGCTGGATTGGAAATGCGAGCTAAGTACCAGGCCGTCAACTTGATACATGATTTCTCTTCTTTCCCTCCATTACCAAACCCCTTACACCTCTGAAAGATTTGTCAGTGCAGACATGCAGTGTGTGGAAGCAAAACCGGGTGAATTTGGGGTGCCCGGATTTTGAGATTGTACTATGTTGTAAGGTGTTGGCAAAACTTCAGAAGTGTTCTTCCATGAATAGTTACCAGTGTTTAAAATTGCAGAAATGAGTGGGTGGGTTTTGATCTTGTTCATGTCTAGGGAAATTGCTGGCATAGAAGAGCAAACTGCGAGCACAGTCAAGCCCGTGAGGGCTTGGCCTTCGCAGAAAAGTTGAAATATGAGCCTAGGGGAGAACTTCAAGGAAGCTCTTTTGGAGATGTGGCTAAGAGAAGAGGCAGTCTGATGTATCTCACTCAAATACTGGTATATGTCTTCTGTGGCTAGACAGGGAAATTCCCCAACTCCTCAGACTGTCACTAAAATAGCTCCCAGTGCATTTGAGACCAGGTCTTTGGTAGCTGTTCTTAGTTGTATGCAAGAGGCTTTGTGTATGCAGCTCTGGGAGGGGGTGCTTGTAAGTATTCCCTGGGATGGTCATTACACTGACTAAATAACTTGTGAATCAGCTTGTGAACCAGGCAGCTTGAGATAGAGTAGGAAAGGCATGTACAAGTGGCTGCTCTTGTGGTGGTGGATGCCAACTCAAGCCACCCAGCAGTATGTTCCTTCTTGGCCTGTGTCTACACAGCACATTGCTGCAGCAGGGAGGCAGCCAAGCTTGAGCACCAGTACTGCAACCAGGCTCCTTAGCTCTCACTGTGCCTACTGTCCTCTGCTGCTGTGTGAGCACCCCTTGGCTGGCTCTAGCACCCAATAGCATGACACAACTCCTGAATGGGTTTCTCTGCACAGCCCTGCCTTGCACTGGTGCTGTGACACACCTGTACCACTCAACGTTTTTCATCCCAAACTGCAAAGTTTGACATGATAAAATAAGTTTAGGCTTTCTTGTTTGTTTGTTTCTTTGTCTTGTTGTTTTGTTGGGGGCTTTTTTTGGGGAGAGTTTTGTGCTGGGTTGAGGGGAGAGGGCTGTTGTTGCTTCTGTTTTTTTTAAAAAGACAACTTTGATTAAATCAGCTTATTTTTGTGTTTCTGAACATCATCCCAAGTAGTGTGATTATTAACTTGAGTGCAGTACCAAAATTCTAAATGGCGAAGATACATTTGATTTAATATCTGATTAAAATTACAGTGAAACCAAATTGGCTGGGTGTGCCAAGGTCACATTCAGTATGGCCTGAATTTCATGCCTGTTGTGTGATAATCTCTATTTTCCAGGGGAGAATGAAACATAAGGCTATCAATGAAAAACACCCAAACCCCAGAACAAGCAACCCTACAGCAAACAAACCACTGAAATAAATTAAAAAATACAACAACCCAAACATTTTATTTTTTTGCTTGTTCTTATGGGAGTTCATCTTGTGGATGTCTCTCTTGCTGAATGTTAATGTCGTATGAAAACTTTGGATTAGCTGCTTGCTGTAATTCTAAGTCTTTCTGTTGTTTTGTCTAAAGTTAAGATGGTCAGTGTCCCACGTGCTTTAAATGATAACTTGCATATTCAGTTTCATGTGTTTTACATTCATCTGAGCAGACTGACTTTTCCTAAGTGCACTACTGAGAAATCTTTCTTTACAAGACAAGGTATAATTAAGAATTTCTTGACTTAAAACAACAAAACACCCCAACAAATAAAAACACCTACCCCAGAACCCTAAAGCAACCAAATACCCTGGGAATAAATCTAAGTGAAGCTATTGCACTTGAAGCCAAGCATTTCTTTTAGCATATTTATAGAAAAAGAGGGCCTCATGAACTAATACAGCACTGCTTGCTTTTGTCTTCCAGTGAGGATGAAATGGAGGAGGCAAATGGAAATAACCCTATTGATATTGAAGTTGAACAAAACAAGGAGAGCAAAAAAGAGGTATAATTCATTTCTTACTACTGTACAAATGAAAGTGTTTACTTAGCTTACACATGAAGTAGTTAGTGACATTTTCTTTATTTGTGCATTGCATAGCTGTCATACAAGAAAAGAAGAATTGTCTTCAGAATTAGTCTTAGGTCAATACAAGTCGAGAAAAATAAACCATTATACGTGTAGCTGGGAAAATTCAAAACTTTACCATCTCATGATAATGTACTATGTGAGTGTTTCCAGTCTTTTTGATCTTTGGCTGTGTTAGCTTGAACCACTTTCAGTGATAATATAAATCAACTGTGTTGAAATGGAGTAGTAGCACTTGTATCCCCACTGGGATGGCTTGGTGGAAGGGAAATATGTCATTTGGTCTGTTTAGGTATACTAGCAACGGTATGTTTATCTACACCTTAGACTCAAAGCTAAACTACCAATGTACTGAAATCCACAGCAATAGTTCTGAGGATTTTGGTGGCAACTACAGTGCTGAACACCAAAGGACAAAGCTGTTGTGTGACCAGTTAATTTTGCCTGGCAAAATCAGCCTTTATCTGTTCTGTGCAGAATATTTTCTCTACTTAAAACATAATACTTGTACCTCACTTCAAACACTTCATTTTAAGTGAGTATAGAGTTCTGGGTGAAAATAGCCACACAAATATAACAGACATTATTTAAATCCCAGTCTGTGCTGCTTAACAGGAAGGTGCATATTTTAATGCATATAACCTGCTGGTTACCTGTTACCAAACAAAAAAGTCTTACTGTTCAGCAGGAGCATGGGTTGTGTGTGTGAGTGAGTGCTACAGGAAGATGTTTACCCTAAGGCCTTCTCCCCTTCCTGCTTTCTTGTAGCCCAATTTCTCTCCCACAGTCATTCTCTTTCGGTTTGTGTGTTTTGTTGTGTTTGTTTGTTTTTTTACAACTATTTTTCAAAAGGGTATATGTCAGAAAAAAACACTAGAAATAATTAAAAACATGACTGCACACAGGCAAGACCAGAGACCTAGGTCAGATGTTTTGTCAGTTACTGTCAGTGAGAGTAGTTCATCTAATAAGTTACTTTGAGTGGAGTAAATGAAAAATCACAGCATTCTAGTGCCTTCTTCATCCATGCCAGAGTGCTCTCTAGACTTTCCAGCAAAGCCTTGGCTGTGCTTTCCACCAAAGGAACCAGCATCCCTGGTGACCTCCTAGGAGCAGAGTAGAGTGAAGCTGCTCATATTCACCCTTACAAGAAGCCAAGTTCTCAAAAACCTGAGCAGCCCCCAAACTGGAAGGGTTCACACTTGGTTAAGTTACAGCTACATACTGCAACTCTCCAGTGTCTTGTAAATAATTAATACTATTGTCTTATTTCCCATTGTTTTTCAACTTCACATTTCTCCATAAGCTCTTTGAAAGCTTGCATCTGTTAGAGCTCACTTCAATCCTCTTTATTATTACTTACTTCCTTGCCAAACTCACATGCTCTGAACTTGCCGCAAAAGAGGGAAAGGTAGTTTGCCAATTTGGCTGCCTCTCTTGTAAGGCCAGAGCAGAGCAGATGGCTGATAGCTACCATCAAGACGTTTTTGTAGAGTCTTTGTATGGGAGGAGACTGTCTGCCCTCCTTGTGCTAATCTAACTGATCTGAAAAATACCACCAGAACTCACAGAGCTGTTCAGTCTGGCTGTGTATATAATGGCAGGTAGCTTTGTAGAGTTTCTTCTGGACAGGTATTGTACTGGTGGGTAAAATAAAGGTGACAACCTGCATAGCCTGTTCAGAGTTCATTTAATATGATTTTGCAGTACCTGAACCTGGAGCTAATTGAAAATGCTGGAGAGAGATCAGGTACCCAGGAGGGTGACCTGGTCTTTCTTAATCATTAAGTTTCCTTTAATAATGTGGTCAGATGTGCAGGGGTGGTGAGGTACCTTTAGCCCAAGACTTACTGTAAAGAACCTCCCTGTCCCAGCACCACAGAGATGGTTTTTCCAGCTCTGAGCCATGTCAGTTACTGTATGACTTGCAAAGTAATACTGGGATTTCTCAAAGTGTCTGAAATCTCTTATCTTTTTCCTCTTTGAAGGGAGAATCTTCCTCCTTTTTAATTTTGTTTTTGTACAGTGCAACTGTTCAGGTTCCTCGTGATAGTGACTCCATAATACTCAGGTCATTAACTAGAGCTGCTTTTTCTACATCTTCCCTGTGCCTGGAAATGTCTACCTTTCTCTCTCTTTTTTTTTTTTTTTCTCCTATACCATGAAATTTGAGGGAAAGAACCTTGTTTGTATTAAGAGTTTTGCAAGACTGAGGTGCACTGGGTAGCAGTGGCAATATGTAAATAGAGAGGCACTGCTAAATCCCTATTTTTTTAATTCTCTTTGGTTTTTGTTAATTGATTTGATTCTGCAGAGAGATGTGTGTGGAGCTCTGGCTTTTTGTCCACAACACAAAGGAGCTTCACCTTCTTTTAACTGTGTAAAACAATTTGAAACTGTTTTAATTTTTCCATAATGTTAAGGCTTCTGGGATATTTGCTCTACAGGCTTTGTGTATTGGTCAGTCTACAGCATGAACCTCTTGTGATGCATTACTGCATGAACCTGTGAAACTCTGTATGTAGATGAAACATGAATAAATTTGAAATACCTGCCCATGTTGAACAATTTATCTGATTCAGTTATCAAAGTGTTCACTTCTGAAGTGGAATGCAGACCTTAATTTATTTGTAGCTAGACCAGTCTGGTTTGTACTGTTTCCCACTCTCTTCTGCAAAAAGAAGTAAGGTACCTATCCTGCAAGAGCAATAGTTACCTCTTGCTCTTGAGCTTGCCTTTAGGCGTTATCTCTCATGGAGTCCTTTGCACTGAAGAGAACAGGGAATTGTCAACATTACGGTTCCTGCGAGGCTCTGGCCATTGAGCCCATGAAAAGGGTGCAAGCTTTTATCTGCCAGCAGTTGTGCTGAGGTCTTCCAGCCTTCAGGAGGAAGAGCCTCGTGCTTATGTGGGGCTTTGCACTCAACCTCTTGTGAGAATTTTAATGCTCACTAATGAGCAAATGCTACAGACTGTAGAAACTACACGTAGCTGCAAACCAGAAGGAAAACAATAGTGTGAAGTGAAGCCAATATGTTCAAAGCTGGCATTGTCAAGCAGAGAATTTCATATGTGTGGCCTCCCCTCTCTGCTTATTCTCTCCCCACCACCCTTGTTCTGGCTTCAACCACTAGGCAATAAATCTTGTGTATGAGTTGCTTGTTGAAAACAACTTCTGGAAGAAATGGTTTTGGTATTAGGGAATCAGATGTGCTTCTGAAGAGTCTGTAGTACAGTGTCCCAGTTGATCTGTTAGAGGCATGTGCCTAATTATTTGATTTAGACAAAAGGCATAAAAAGAATAATCAGTGGTGTGTGAGATACTCCCTTTTCCAGAAGAGATTTAAATTTTATTTAAACTTTTATTTGTGGTCAACACTCCATGGATTTGATGGAACAGTTGACATGTCAGTGCAAGGAAATTTGGTTTCCAAGAAACTGTGTAACAATATAAAAGTTATTTTGCTCAATCCTTTATCCTGAGCCTTCAAATTTGGTTTATCCATTCTGTTTGGCATGTAGGAAAACAAGTCTCTGTAAACTCTTCTAGTTGTGTTCTTCCTTTGTCTCCAAACTCCACTTTGTTTTCTTGTGGTATTCAGTTGAACTGGCATGTTCAAGCCTGATAATGAAAAGAAGAAAAGAGGTTTTAGAGCATTTGAAAATAACTAGAAGATTAACTGCTGGGAAACTGGGCATCTGTCTCCCAACATGAGAACGGACTGAGAAGGCCCATCAGTATCTCTTCTAAACATTGAAAGTTGCCTAGAATAAAGGAGATACTGGTAAGACAGTGTCTGGGTGACGTGCCACTAAAAAAAAAAAAAAAAAAAAAGCTCTGTTTGCAAACTACCTTTGTCATTCTCCAAACTTTGAGGATGGCTAAAAGTCAGAGAATCACAGAATGGTTTGACTTGAAAGGGACCTTTAAAAATCATCTATTGTTGTTAAAAATGGCTGCTGTTTGCCAGGTGCCACCCACTGAAACCGCTCCTCCAGTGAAGAAGGAGAAGCACAGTACACAGGCCAAGAACAGAGCAAAGAGGAAACCTCCTAAAGGAATGTTCCTTTCCCAAGAAGATGTGGAGGCTGTTTCTGCCAATGCGACAGCTGCTACCACTGTACTCAGACAACAGGACATGGAATTAGTTTCAATCAAACGCCAGGTATGGATGCGACAGATCAAGAATAACTGCAGGTTTTGGCAGTAGCCCCAGTTGCAGTCTGCAAACTTTGCAGGAATTTGTAGCATGACGGTGCTGATGCACATCATTGTGTGGCTTAACTGACAAGCTGTAACCTTGTGCAATAAACTAGTGCAACCCTGTGGTTTACATCTCTTATGTTTTAGGTCTGTGGGTGAGCATATTTTATACTCAAACTTAAGCAGGAAAAGCCCATACCACTCACTGACTTGAAGGAACATTTGTCAGTGCTTAGTGTTTCTTGGATTTCAGACATCCTTTTGTTTTAACTGTGAACTTCCCTCAGATTACACTTGGCAAAAAACAATGTTATTTCCTTTGCCTTTTCCTACAGTGCTTTTGGACCAAGAAGATATGTTTGGTTTGTTCTTTGACATCCTACAAACCTTCCTATATACCTTTTGCATCTCTGAAGGGTATATGTTTCAAACAAATGTTTTTCAAATATTTGTGAGTAAAGACAGGTTTACTACATGAGTTAGTTTCCTAGATGTGAACATTTTCACTTTTTTTAAAGCAGAGATCTGGCTCAAGCTCTTTATTAAACTTAATAGAATTGGTATTTTGGCCTAAAGCCTTTTTCTTGCACTCTGGGAGAAGAAAAGCTCTCTAGCAGTCTTTGATTCATTACTTGCTGTGAACAGGGCCTCTTTTTCTTATGTCAGTCTTTACATGGCCCTGGGTGTTGGGGCAGTTCTTGCTCCAGATAACTTGCACATGTATGTACACAGACACATATGTAGGATAAAATAAATTCAATGGGTTCTCCTAATGTGCCAGCTCTTCCTGCATTCCTTTATTCAAATTTTCTTTCTTTTTTTTTTTTTTTAAAGAAAGTTTATGGGGAAAACTGGAATGCTGAACTGTGGGGTTCCTGCCAGGACTGCTCAGATTTGTCCCAAATTTTTTTTAAAATCCTTGTTAAAGGGATGAAACTTTGTTTTCAGATTCAGAATATCAAACAGACGAACAGTGCGCTCAAAGAAAAACTTGAAGGTGGTATAGAACAATACAGACTTCCAGAGGTAGGATCATTTTCTAACCTTTGTTTATTGTGGACCTAAATGCTAATCTGTGTTTACATAACAGGGCTATTCCTCTTACCAGTAAACAGGGACCAATGTCATGTTAGTTGTCAGTGTGAATTGAGATAGTTACTATGTTCAGTGTTTTTGTGTAATGGAAACCAAAGGTGGGGAATAAGAAGAAACAGCAGTGTTTCACATATGGAAGTGGCTTCTAACAGAAGCACAGGGTATTCCAGGGACACTGTTTTGTCAGTTCCTTTGTGAGAGGGATAGTTTCTTTGCTCCAAACCCTGAGAAAGAGATGTTGATGACCTGTCCTTCTCTTGACACTTGGTGCTTTTGCTGTTTTCCTTCCAACTCTGACATGTTGTGATGGAAGTAATTTGACCAAGGTTACCTAGGGTGTCTGCGATTAAAAACAAGTAGGTGTTTTGGAAGAGTGTGGCTCTTGGTTATCTGCCCAGACCACTCACTGTCTCCTTTGTATTGTCGTGACTTACAGGCACAGTGTATGTCACAGTTAAGGAAATGGATGCAGTGTGCCATGTTGAAAACATTGTTGCTACTAAAAGGAATGGTGCAGTTTGGGTAGTAGTTAATTCCTAGTGTTTTTGTAAGGTTTTTATGAACTCAGATACAAGTGAAAAAAGTTGTTGCTTCTGTTAATGAAGTTACCTCTTCTTTTTTTATGTCTAGGTTGTTCAAAAATTTAATGCACGCTGGACCACAGATGAGCAGCTTCTTGCTGTGCAAGGTATGGTACTATAAGTCTCTACTTCAGATGGTGATAAGCAAAAAAAACTGCTGCATTTCAGAGCAGTATTTCCCTTCAGTGGCTTATGAATGATGTCGTTGCTGTGTATTAAAGGACATAAAACTAAGTTGAACAAGGAGGCAATATCCCCCTTCTTCTCTCTGGGCAGTATAATCTGTAGCATACAAACATTTGCAAAAAATCTGTGCTTGTCTGAGCTCTCAGGCAGTGAAACTCTAGGCTGGACTCGCAGGTATGTGCTTTTCCTGCACATCTCAAGTAGTACACTCAGTTTTACCTGGGTCTTTTAGATATGGCTGTGCTCATCCCCACTACGCTTTCCTATTTTCTTCCTCTCTAAGGCTAGTCTAAACTGTCTCTTGCCACTCTAGACTTTTTTTCTTCTTCCCCCTTGATGAATCTGTCAAGGTTTCAAGCTTTTCTCAGTTCAGCTTCAGATCCTCATGCTGTAAGTTGAGCCTGATTTGTGGTCTTTGTGGAAATAACATACTGCTTTTGCTTTTGTTGCTTTTAGCAATCAGGAAATATGGCCGAGACTTTCAGGCAATCTCTGATGTGATTGGAAACAAATCTGTGGTGCAAGTGAAAAACTTTTTTGTAAATTATCGACGTCGTTTCAACATAGATGAAGTTCTACAGGAGTGGGAGGCAGAGCACGGCAAAGAGGAGACAAATGGAACCAATAGCCAGAAGCCCGTAAAATCCCCTGACAATTCCACTAAAATGTCTGAAGAGGAAGATGAGGTAAATCCAGTTTAAAAGTTGCGTAAGATTCCCCATCTGAGCTCAATTCAGATAGATGTGTGTGTATATGTATATGCACACTCTTTACAAAAGCCATTTTTTGACAATCTTCAGTCGGAGCATATTTCACTTCCTCTGGATATACAGATTCCAGTAGTGATTTTTGGGAACTGGGAATTCCAGGCACATGTGAAAGTGGAAAGAGAACAGTTAACTTGCAGCCCTCTGACAGTATCTGTATCTCATCAGCACATGGACGCTTTAATGCCACTTGCTGCCGAAACCCTGTGTATCATTATCTCACTTGGATGCTTTCCCTGCACTCAGTTCTCCAAGCTGTTCTAGGTTTGGCTTTGTGGGACCATGCAGTCTTCTGAAGCGAAGCTCACTCTTTTATTTTTGGTGGAGTTGTTTCACTTGAGGGAAGGGAAGAAAGCTATAAACAAGGCGAGCGTGTGAAACTGTTCCCTCTGGATTTACCTAGAGACAAAGTTTCGCTGATTTTACTGCAGTTTCTGTGAAGACAGAAATTCTAGAAACAGCTTCTCCTTGATGGAGCCTCACAGAGATAATACTTCTCCAAAGACAATACGCGATTAAAATTAACTAAGACTGTAGAGCGTTTAAATCTGAAAGTTAGTTACAAAAGAGTAATATTAACACAATCTTGCAACAGAAAAACCACACTAGAGGTTTGCATGTTAAAAATGACTGATCTAGGGCTCCCTTTGTCCTAATTTTATAAGATAGCTTGGCACAAAAGCCCTATCTTTTAAATGTAAGCACAGTCAACAGCATAAGGCAAATTTTGGTCTTGCATGGACTAAAGACTTCTCAGTGTACTGTGTATTTTTGTTGTCCTGATTATGGTTGGCTCACATATGCTGCCATTCAGGCATTTGGAGAGCTTACTTCATTGCTTCACAAATCCTAATAATGGGTTCATATGAAAATACTTATACTGTAAGTAAGTCCAAAGGTATGACGGATGAACAAAACCTAACTCAAAAAACTCTTCTTCTCAGAAGAGTGCGAGCAAAGTTGTCCCATTCTTCCAGAACTGAGAAGCAGACCAAGGAAGCAATGGTGCTAATACGTAGCTGCCAGTTTGAAAGACATCACTTGTGTCATTGCTTTTTCCTGTGACCAGTAGAGTTGTATGTGTTAGCAGTGAAGAGCTTTTCTTCTCCGAGCCCTCTGAGATTCTTCCTGCCTTCAAGTGCACCCTTGCTGCTTGATCTTACCTGAGATAGAAAATGTGTTAGGTTGCACCAGGAATTGGAGCATGCTGATGTAATCAAGTGTGTGGCTATTGGAGCAATAAGGATCCCAGAGAAAGCAGAGGAGGAGGAGGGAGAATTGGAAGCATGACAGTAAGGTCTGGTGAAATGGCTGGTGGAGCAGCAGTTGTGATCCCCACACTAGTGATGAAAAGTGCCTAGGCTGGAGCTGAGCAAGTGCTGAGTGGTGGGGTGGAGACCAGAACAGGCTGGTGAGAACAGTTGCAATGTGTACAGAAAAAGCAGCTGTTGTGGGAGTCAGGCAGTTCAAAGTGCCCTGCAGTACAGTAAGGGTGAGGGCAAAGCCTGCCTGTACCAGGCTGACTCAGGCAGGAGCTGGGCACTGTGGCAGTGATGCCAGCTATGACATACCACATATGCCTTACACTAGCACCATGTGGTTTGGGGTTCTTGATTAAGCCTGCTGTGGACAGTAGGAACTGATGTGTCACAGCTGGGAGGAGGAAGGTGCTGGTAGCATGGAGGAGATTTTAACTATCAAGATTGCAGCCTCTTATAAAAACATCCAAGGAAGGGGCACAGGAATGTTGTACAGTGGACACCTAATGGCTGCCATGCTCTCTGAGCACACCAGGCACTGCTTCTCAGGCTGGGTGTAAATGTGCTCCTGCCTTCAGAGGTGACACAGTCCTGACTGGGTGCCTGTCTGAGCAGTTTTGGGGGTGGTGTGAAATTGAGATTATCACATAGGCAAAATACATTTGAGCTAGAAGGGGTGTTCCTGGTTCCTCCTGACCTGTGCAGTATCATGAAGCTGATGCCTGCTCTTGAGAGCACTTGCACAGGTGGACTCAGGAGTAGCCAGGAAGAGACTGCTAGCTCAGCGTTGGGTGCTTTCTCCTCTGGCATGCCTTGGCTACTTGGCTACCAGCCTAGTAAAAGCTTTATCAGCCCTCTGACTGCTCTGGGCTTTCTCCTTCAGTGTGTTTTCATAGCAAATGGCTGCAGTTATGTTTTGTTTTGGGGTTTTTTCCTATGTTTTTTTGAAGGGGGAAGGTTAGACTGCTGATAACAAAGTAACCTCAACTCCAGTCTTAATTCTTCTTTATTTGCATTCCTGATAAATCTTGATGCAGATCAGAATAGGGGAAACTGCTGCTATTCCTTCCATGTGCCAGGGTTAACTGTCATGTTGCTTCCAGTACCATGGATCTGGGGTGAAGTTTGGAGATACAAGAAAGCCTGTGTATATTCATTTTAAAACTAAACGTGTCCTTTTTCTCCCTCCTCCCCCTTCCCTCCAGGCTACTTCTGTTCTTGATGTCAGATATGCATCTGCTTCGTGAGAAGGTGCTGTAGCCTAGAACAATTTGTGTTGACTACTGTGTTATCCAGGATATCAGGTATTAGAAAACCTCAGACAGCCATCTGCATCATATTTGTGGACAAGCAGCTATTACCAAAAAAAAAAAAAAATGCAAACGCTTCCAGTTTTGTGCTACATCTGCCTTAATATACCCTCATTTCTCCATATTGCCTCTACTTCCTTTCAAAGCACCCAACTAGTTCAGCTTTCCATTTCATCAATGTCCTGCTTAAGCATTGGGATTTCTAGAACCAGTAACACCTGTCTGTAAATTTTGACCAACTTGGAAAACGAGGAGCTTCTTAGCAGTCCCACAATAACTACACATTAGGATTTCTTGCAGTACTCCAGTCCATAGGGTGTAAGTGCGTATTACTGCATGGCCTCGTGGTCTCTGCTTCCTGTGTTATTCTTATAGTGACACTATTGTTAGTGAGCTTTCTATAAAGGGGCAGTGTGTGCACATGCCAGTGGTGTCAGGTTTATTCTGAAATGACAGGATATGATAACAAGCAGTCTTGAAAAATGCAAAGTGACAGAAAATGTTATTTCTAAGGTTCGGTCAGCCCAAGGCTGTGGATGTAACTCATTACACTTCTGGCTTGTGCAATTCTTTCCACTGTATCTGTATGTTCTTGCTTCATAGAAAGCTCCCTAATTTGACCATTTTAGTCCTGTATGTTTTAATGGCTTTTATTTAGTGCAAAAGGGAATATGTAACTGTTCGATACGCTATTTAACCCTGGCATTCAGCATTTGCATTGTAACTTGTTAAATGAGTGCTACACAACTTTCTTTTTCCTGATCCTCTGCGGGATTAAGTCAAAACAACTTTCTCTGGTGCCTCTCCTTTTGGAATATGTGCCTTTTTACATTTGGCTACCATAGATCACTTTCTGTCCCAGTGTCTCATTCCTCTTCAGAGCGTTGTTTGCCAAAGACATCAAACTACTTCTCCTGCTGGAAGTCTGGATGAGGGTTGGAGCATAAAATTCAACCTTCCAGGAGTTTTTGGTCTCTCAAAAGTTTACTGGAGAAGAACTGGGTTAATTCCATTGGCCATTTTAACCCTTCTGAAGCACACATTGCTTTCATGTTCTGAACCAAAATATGCAATTTAAGATCTAAGAGGTGCTTTTCCAAATACTTGGTGCATGCAGCTTTCAAATCCCCAGCCCTCTGCTCAGACAACCTGTGCTGTGGCCTGTCTAGCTGGCAAGGACTAGATCTGTTCTTGAAAGTCCCGTATGGGGACTTCGCACTTTGAACGAGGCAGTTTCTGGCTGCCAAGCAGCGTTCAGAGAAGCTAGAAGCAGCAGTATTACTTCTTGTCCAGTGGAAAGCTGCAAAATAACACTAGTCACAAAGCATTTAAAAATGGTTAACGATGTTGGAAGAAACCATCAGGTGACCTTCTTTGCCTCTCTTCGTCTACAGAGCTTTCAGGTCAAGCTGGCACACAGCAATGTATTGCAGCAGCCTTGTAACTCAAATGACCTAGTTCGTGTCCTGGCCTGCAGCTGAGGTGCTGCAGCTCAAAATCTATCCCTGAAATTAGTGCTGATGTTTGTGCTGCTGGGGTGTGCCATGTTGTGTTCTCCGTGGGCTCTGTGCTCTGAACCTATGTGAGGTAGGATAATTCCAGCCAGGTGAGAGAATCAACTCTGATTGCGTGTAGAAAGAAAGGCAGAAGAGGTAGCCTCATGTACCACTGAGGTCCTCCTTGGGCCTTGTGTGAGGGAAGCAATTAGACACCAGAAATGGAGCAACAACATACAGGCAAAAGATCAGATAGGCATTACTTACTGTCTTTCTTAGCTAGAGTGTGAAGCCTAAAAAGGGCATTTCAGCCACTTTGTAGCTGTTTCTGAGCAATTACATTCTGTAGCTCCGGAGACATCCTTTGAGGTTATGGTAGGGTGGAAGAGAGCTATTCTTTATCCTCTGTATTGGAAATGTGTAATCTCAAGTTTGTGGCAGCGTCTCTACAGCTGTTGATGTGAACTGGCAGCTCTGACGATGGCCCTGCAGATGTTCCCACGGTCCTGCGCCAGTTGGAGTTGGCAGCCTGTTGTGGGAAAGGACACTAGCTGTTAGCCAGCGTGAGTTAGGATTAAAGACCGGGCAAATAGCACTGTGAATTCAGCTGTTGGTTTGGGTGCAAGGCAATGCTGCTCATTAGAAATACTCCAGTATTAAACCTCCTGCTGGTATCAATGCATGGAGACAGGTCCTCACCAGTGCGAGAGGGTTGTGTGAGCTTGCATCCCAGCTGGTGAAACTCAACTCATCAGGAGAGGATTCTGCTGGCGAATCGCTACTTGTGAAGACTTCTCATCGGTTTTTGCCCTCAGATCTGTCCATCTTATGATCAGAAAAGTTGTGTTTTGGCTTCATCCCCAAGGGGTAGGGGGAAACATATATAATTTGTGATATTAGGAAGAATAAAGTTGTTAAATTACTTTCCAGTTGACTGCTGTCTTATATTAGTTGATACATACAATATAATAGCACTGTATTCTAAACATCTAGGGTTTTTTGGTTTTTTTTTTTACATTTTCTTTATGTTTTTAAATGCAATAAAATCATTTTGGCCTTTGAAAGTCTAAATGGTTTGGTCTTGTTTAAGTGACGATCCTCTTTTTCTCTTTTTAAATGGGTCAAGCATTAGATACATCAACTGGTTGCATTCTCATTAGAAGGGTCCACAAAGATAACTGCATAAGGTAGAATATTCTCACTTAAATTTTGTTTCTTAAACTATCAATGTGAATGTCATAATTATATATATTTTGTGGAAAATGGGAAACTATTTCTCCTAAGTATAAGTTATTGTGCAAAAATATGGTATCGTTAAAGAAAATGATAGTTTAAGTTTTAGCTTTAGAAATCTTAAAGGTATAAACGTGTATTGCATATACATAAATTTCATTTGTTCTATTTAATTTTATGTAGGTGTGTAAAAGTGCTAAGTAACTTTTTTTTTTTTGCTTATCCATTAAAACAACCCTGCTACTTGAATATTCGTGTTAACTGGTTGGAAACGGTGATCAGTTCTTGTAATATGATCTTATAACCAAGGGGAAAAAAAATACATGCCTCAGTTGTGCTTAACAGTATAGCAACAATGTACAATCAGATGCTTAAGATCATAGTAGCCATAACTGGTAGTGCAACCACAACGGTTGTCTCGATATATTTAATACCAATGGGGATAATGAGTTCTTAATATAGTTTTACAAGTTTGCAACCAGAAAAGGCCCCATAAATATCCACTAGAACACTTTATTTAATAGTTAATGCTCTGAAAGCAGCGTCCTGAAAAACATTTTTCTCCTTTCCTGCACAAACGCATCTGAAACGTCATGCATTACGATATGCTCATTGTCACTTTAAATGTCAGTTTTTATTCTCTAGATCTCTAATACGCTGTTGGTATTCTTGCACACCAAATATGAGCCAAACAGTGCATTACACTAACTCGATCACTGGATTTGTGAAGGTAAATCTCCAAGGCAATGAAGCTCAAATATACCATTGGAAATTTTACTGATAACGTGTTAGTTTGGTTGTTTTTTCCTCCAAATCCGTAATCAAACTACGCACAGCCCGTTCCGGGGTCAGTGGTCTGATATTTAGGCTTTACAACAAAAGAGCGAAACTATTTTTTATTAACTCCAGCTTGTCTTCAGCAAGTCAAAAATCTGTCAATCTCGTGCAATGCCCCTAAAGCAAATACTTTCTGCCACTCCCTGGATTAATGCAGCTTTTCCTGTTGATAGTAAAGCACAATTGCAGTGAAAGTTACAGTTCAGAAGATGGAAGGTCAGTATAGTCTATGCATGTTGTATAATAATGAGTGTTTACATTCATATTCTCTTAAAATTAAAATTTATACTGGAGTGTATAGTATTCCATTATGTAGATTTTATCAATTTTGTTAACTGCTTATAGATTGCTTAAAAGAAGTTTTTTCAAGATTTTAAAAGATGTATAAGGTTAAGTTTGCAAATATAATGGAAATGCTGTATAGCTTTTGAAGTGATAAAATACTCGTTGGGATTTTAAAGAAAGTATGTTGTAATAATGCTGTTGTAAGTAATATTTTAAATGTCTTTTTTGCCTGTTTTCTATTATTCAGCACACTTGTGTGATGAATGTTCATAGCATTACAAAATTGCTTAGCCACTGAAAAGTAACATTTTGGTTTTGAATTATTTTACTGTATGAGAAATTATAGTGGGGTAAATCCTTTGTGAAATTCTACATAATTCATTTTTCTATGATTTCCAATGTTTGCTGACATCAAATAAATTTTTTTTTTCAAGCCATTGATGTAATAAAATACGTAGTAAAGTCTTATTCATGTAAACTGTGGTTCTCAAATATAATTCATCTACTACCTTTTGGATTCTGGTCAGGAGAGCTGACCAGGGTCTGCCTCTTCCTCTTTTGTGTCATCTGTGTGTAGGTGTCGTTGGAGCGCAGTTACCTGCCATGGGGTCAGTGGGCACAGTCTCTGTCTCTTGGGAATCTGAGCAACCCTCGGTGTGGAGCTACCCCTTGGAACTGCCTGGTGCAATTCATGCTAGCAGCCCTGGAGAGAACAGTGCTCTTTTTTTGATGGTGTGCCATATCCCTGCCCCTGGGCATCCAGCTGCATACTGCAGCCCTGCTGGGACGGGCACCATCTTCAACCAACAGTTACGTTTGGGAAGTAGTGGGACTGGAGCACTGGCTGGTCTTGAGGGGGTAGAACCAGAAACTAGCTTTGTAGGGGTAGGGTACAGGTGGAGACTGACTGTGTCATCACTATTGTAATGAGACCCTTGAGAAAAAACTGCTGCCTACAAGGGGCTAGCACTTGGCTGTACAGATGAATGAGGCTGTTGTCTTTGTCCTGCAATGGAAAGAAATGCATTTGCAGTGTAATGGAAAAGACAGCTTGTACCTTTGAAACTTAGATGTTGCTATCATAGATGCTCAAAATAACAGTTTTGTGCTGATGTTGAGCCTTGGGATTCTCAGGAAGGTTTTATTTTCTGTCCTCCCATGCTGGGTGCTACTGAGCACTAAATGCAGAAGCATGGGCAATGTGTTACAGGAAAACTGTGGGAGAACTCCTTTGTCTTACTGCGATCACAGACAGGGCACCAGCTGGGTGTTAGCGCAGGACATGTGGCAGAGAGCTTTATGTTTTTACACACATGTTAAAACATGGAAGAATTCAGCAGGATACTGCAGTGGTTTCCAGTGCTGCAGTGTATGGAGGGCTTAGTCTTGCCTTTATGTATTGGAAAGGGAGGACAGGGATAGAGAGGCTTCAGACTTTGGAAGCATTTTTAAGAGTTGAGGGTGTTTTCTTGTTGGAAGGTGTCTTTAATTTTCCTTGTGATGGAGAATATGGTACTAGTAAGACAGTGATCTGCTTTCATAGCAGAGTTGTTGAGATAAAAATGTTTCAGGCCTTAATTTTTGATGCAAGCCAACCCTTCTTGCCCATGTGCCCCCTAGCAAAAAAAAACAAAACAAAAAAACCCCAAAAACCAAAAGGAACATCCTGGGAGTCCTGGTGGATAACAAGTTGTCCATGGGACAGCCCTTGTAGCCAAGAGGGCCAATGAGATCCTGGGATGCATTAAGAAGAGTGTGTCCAGCAGATCAAGGGAGGTTCTCCTCTGCCCTGGTGAGACCCCATACTGTGTTCAGTTTTGGGCTCCTCCATTTAAGAGGAACAGGGATCTGCTCAACAGAGTCCAACAGAGGGCTATGAGGATGATTAGGGGGCTGGAGCACTGCTTTATGAGGAGGGGCTGAGGGACCTGGGGCTTTTTTAGTCTGGCTAAGAGAAGACTTGAGAGGGGATTTAATGAACGTTTATAAATATCTGAGGGCTGGCTGTCAGGAGAGAGAGGACAGGCTCTTCTCGCTCCTTGTGATAGGTCAAGGAGCACTGGATATAAGCTGCAGCACAGGAGGTTCTGCCTCAAAACAAAGGGACCTTTTTTACTGTAAGGATCACAGAGCACTCGAAGGGGCTCCCTGGGGAGAGTGTGGAGTCTCCTCTGAAGACTTTCAAAGCCTATCTGGATGCATTCCCCTGTGACCCTGGCTAGATTATATGGTCCTGCTCTGGCAAGGGGGATTGGACTCGATGATCTCTTTGGGTCCCTTCCAACCCCTAACATCCTGTGATCCTCCCCTTTAAGTCAGGGAGCACAAGCAGGTGAAGAAGCCGGAACTTCCTCTGCCCCAGCACACACATCTGAGGAATCTTCCGAGGAGTCCAGAAACAGGTAAAGTGGTGGTAATGCTGCTGTTAAAAACACCAGTGCTACATTTCTGCCTAGTAATGGTATTTGTAAATGGGAGTACATTGTTGAATTACTGTTGAATGGAGTTTAAATGCTATATTTAGTGTTCCTCATAAGCTGTTTTCTATGTTGTGATGGTTTGGGAGTTCCCCCACACACACACTTTGTAAAATCACCCAGACTAGACTCAGCTGGCTGGAAGTTAATGAAGCTCTCTTTGCCGCGTAGCACAATATACAAGCAGATATTTACACAATATACAGGAATATTTACAGAAATACACAAGTTAAAGGTAATACAGAAACACAACTCCCCTCCCAGAAATCAGAGTCCCCAGGAGGGGCTCCCAACCACCCTTCCACCTTCCCATCCCCTACCTTATGCCGAGGTTTTGCCTTATGTGCAAGGTGAGTTTGGAGGATCAACCAGGGGGGTTAGAAGGAAAGTGGTTAGTTAGGTTATTCAGCAGAGAGGCCAAGACTCTCTGAGAGACTGTCTTATCTGTGTTTGTGTTCTTATACGTCTCAGCGAGCCTGTGAGTGAAGTAGACATCACCATTGTTTGCCTTTCACAGCCTATAATAAAATTTTCTCCATTGAAATATTCCAATTAATCTCAAACCAGCACATATGTAAACAAATTTGGTATCTGATAATTTGATAGCTTCCAGTCTTGAAATCTTAAGGCTGACCAGCATTCCAGCAACTAGACATTAAGGTGTGACCTTAATTAATCTTTGGCCCTTAATAAAAAACAAGAATATGTGTACATGGGGAAATCTTATGTGTCTTTGAGGCCTGTCTGCAAGCTGTGGTGTAGGAACAACTCAACAGCATAGAGAACTTTTCCCTTAGGACAGGAGCTACCTTGCAAGATGTGATATGAGCTAGAGTTGCAGGCTGAAAGGGAAGAGTTCATTGTTGATGCTGTTTGTGGGCTGAGATCTTAGTCTATTTCCCAGGTATCCACTTTATAAAATAATAGTGTAAGTGTGGTTTTTATTTCATAAACCAACTTCCAGTCTGAAAGATACAGTGTGATGTTTGAGACCTATTATTTCATTACTCTGAACTGTGCTCTGGCTTACCCACTGAAATAGCCCTTGAACTAATAAGAGGAAATGTCATTTCTGGTCTTGCTTTTAGTAAACAGCAAACAAAATGTGCAAATGTGTTTGTAACACCAACAAGCAAGGACCCAGGCAGACAAAAACCACAACCCTAGATCTTGGCAAAGGGCTTGCTGGCAATGGTGTAAGAATGGTTTGGCTTTGCTGCAGAATTGCTGTAAAATATTAAGGGAACCAGGTTCTGAAGTCATCAAGAAGGAGAATCTTGAGGATGGTAGTGTGGACTTTTACCGAAGATGGAGAAATCACATGGAATTTTCCTCTACTGCAAGGGGAGAAGTTTGCATGACAGTAGACTGCCAGCCCAGCCTAACAAGGGCAACAAAGGCCAGGACCTTTAAAGATTGGGAAAAACACTGAACAGCCAAGGAGTTCACAATGGAGAGATCAGGAAATGAGAATAAGAAAGCAGACATGTCATGTGGAATTCTTTGTTCCCAGTCAGAGGGTGGTGAGGGAGAGGTTGAGATGTTCATTCTGGTTCTGGACAGACAGTTTTCACTAAGGTAATTTGGAACAGGAGAAGGTGTGTGAAATGATGGGAACAAAATGTGCACATGTCAGCTGGAACGAGCTTTTCCCCATCTGCATACTTTGGGGGAGAAGATACAATTTTTCTGACACCTAGCATATGAAAGAGTGCCTTGGAAAGAATTGAATAAGCTTTTTAAATGGAAGATGGTATGTGACTGACAAAACTGAACTGATTTCTGGAAGAAAAAGATGAATAGGAGATCTAGGTAGCTGCAGACGTCTTGACACTGCTTTTGTGTATTCACAATTTAGAATAAGGCATGATGGAAAGGAGAATTAGGTGAATTAATAAACTAGAAGAACGAGTGTCATGGGTTTACCAGAGAAAAGCTCATGCCTGACTAGCCAGTCACAAGGTACAGGATTCAGCAGTGGATATGGCATATCATTGCTTGAGCTCCCTGTCCAGAATCTGTTAAGAGGGGGGGAGAAAAGCTTTTCTAGGGTATAATTAATTTAATCCTAAATTAGACCCTAAACTGGTCCAATGTAGTACATACTGGAAGAACTTATTTCTCTTCTTATAATAGATTATAGACAGAGCCTAGTCCCCTCTCAGATGTGGAACTTGGGCATTAACTATGTTAGTGCCATAGCTGCCTGAGGGTAATCCCAGGAGGAGACAAGGACTTAAACCCCTCACTGTGGCACTGGGCATTGTACTTCCAGCTAGATGAAAAAATGTTGGTGCCATCATACCAATGCTTTGAAAAGCTCCTCTGCACTATTGTGCACAATCCTGGGTTCCCTCTAGGAAAGACTGGCTTGAAGTATTCAATTTATTTACATAATTATATAATACCAAGCACAAGTACAGGCTGTGAGGTGTATGGCTGGAGAGCAGCCCTGAGGAAAAGGACCTTGGAGTCTGGGTTGATGAAAAGCTCAACATGAGCCTGCAGTGTGCACATGCAGCCCAGACAGCCAACCGCGTCCTAGGCTGCATCAAGAGCAGCGTGGCCAGCAGGGCAAGGGAGGGGATTCTGCCCCTTTACTCTGCTGTCGTCAGACCCCACCTGGAGTACTGTGTGCAGTTCTGGAACCCTCAGCACAGGAAGGACATGGAAGTGTTGGAGCGGGTCCAGAGGAGTGCCACAAAGATGATCAGAGGGCTGGAGCAGCTCTGCTATGAGGACAGGCTGAGAGAGTTGGGGCTCTTCAGCCTGGAGAAGAGAAGGCTTCCAGGAGACCTGATAGTAGCCTTCCAGTATCTGAAGGGGGCCTACAGGAAGGCTGGGGAAGGATTATTTACAAGGTCCTGCAATGACAGGACAAGGGGCAATGGGCTTAAACTGGCAGAGGGGAGATTTAGACTAGATGTTAGGAGGAAGTTCTTTACAGTAAGGGTGGTGAGGCACTGGAACAGGTTGCCCAGGGAGGTTGTGGATGCTCCCTCCCTGGATGTGTTCAAGGCCAGATTGGATGAGGCCTTGAGTGACCTGTACTAGTGGGAGGTGTCCCTGCCTATGGCAGGGGGTTGGAACTAGATGATCCTTGAGGTCCCTTCCAACCTTACCATTCTATGATTCTGCTGCCAGTAGATACAGGATGTTGACTTCACTGAACTGCAACCTGGCAACCTGGCCTATAGGCTTGTCTCAGTCATTGATAACTGAATTGCTTGTCCTGCTTTCCTGTGGGATTGGATCTCTTCTGTCCCATGATCTTTCCTCGTGAAGGAGGATTAAATCTGCTTCCTGCCACAAGATCATAGAATCATAGAATCATAGAATGGTAAGGTTGGAAGGGAATCATCTAGTTCCCTAGTTCCAACCC
>VWZE01006796.1:59337-92099 GCA_013396675.1 Eubucco bourcierii | reverse complement strand
AAAGGGGCAGAATCCCCTCCTTTACCCTGCTGGCCACGCTGCTCTTGATGCAGCCTAGGACGCGGTTGGCTGTCTGGGCTGCATGTGCACACTGCAGGCTCATGTTGAGCTTTTCATCAACCCAGACTCCAAGGTCCTTTTCCTCAGGGCTGCTCTCCAGCCATTCACCACCCAGCCTGGATTTGTGCTTGGGATTGTGCCTACCCAGGTGCAGGACCTTACACTTGGCCTTATTGAATTTCATGAGGTTGGCCTGGGCCCACCTCTCCAGCCTGTTCAGGTCCCTCTGGATGGATCCCTGCCCTCTACCAAGTCGACTGTGCCACACAGCTTGGTGTCATCTGCAAACTTGCTGAGGGTGCACTCCATTCCTCTGTCCATGTCACTGACAAAGATGTTAAACAGCACTGGTCCCAGCACTGACCCCTGAGGGACACCACTTGTCATAGATAGAGCAGGAAAGTTGGAAAATTTAGGACTGTCCTCCTGAGGGTCCCAAATTTTCATTGCTTGTTTAAAAAAAAAAATGCCTCTGATAATTGAAGCAGCTCCCCTTTGACTTGATACCTTTTTAAATACTCTAGAAATGTACCTGTACTGGAGCACCTCACTGGATCTAATATCTGTTGGCTTTGGCCTTGTGTTCCACCTCTTACCTGAATGGCCTTTTCAAGAGAAGTGCCATCATAATGTTTATATCATCATTATCTTTTTCTTATATATTTTCTATTATTTTTAGCCTTTCCAGTACAACTTTGGGGACACCTTTTCTTATATCACAAGTAGCCTTACAGTAGCTTTGTCCCTGCTACCTGCAGGGGTGTTGGACAAGATGACCTTTGAGAGGGTCTCTTCCAACTCGATGTGTTCTGTGAATCTCTGATTCGTGTGTCTGTGAATCTCCGATCCGTGTGTCGTGCTGTTAATGTTCTCCCTTAAAAAAAAAAGGGGGGGGGCGGGCAAGTACTGAAAAAACAAAGCCAAATTCAAAAGCAGTTAATTGGATGTTCTCCTTTGTGCTAATTCTCTTTTGCTACATGGCTGATTCTCTCCTCCTTGCACAATCGTCTCGCTGATACAACTATTCTGAGAAAGCGACTTTTAAGCTTAATAAATTATCTTTTAAAGTATTTGTATAAAGATTCCAGTTTCTGCAGTTAGTCATGGGAAGACCTGGGTTCAGTGCCATGCCCTGCTCAGGAAGCAAACAGTGCCCCACGAGAAATAGCCTCTCACTTTGATTTTCAGCGTGTGTGTGACCCAGAACTGCAGCAGAAAAATAAGAGGACGCTGCTGTGCGCACAAGGCAGATAAGCTAGTTTCAAACAATGCCTTTAGCCCATGGCACGGATGGGTAACTTCTCTTCTTCCTGCTTTTGTTTTTGTGCATTGTTAGCAGTGAGTACTGGGACCTGCCCAAGGCTCCAGATTTGTGATTCAGAATCCAGTGTCAAGCAAAAAGATCAATAATAACTATGAAATGACTCTTACCTTCACTGCCTTGCCCTTCCACGTGTGCTGCCTAGGGCCTCCACGATGTGGAATACACAAGGTCTCCTTCTACCGACCTGTCTCTCTAGCTACAGAGAAAAATCTCTGATATTGAAAGGACGCAACTTGATTTTTGTACACACACATACATAAAAATTTCTCATGACTTCTAACTTCAGGTTTTCATAGAATCACAGAATGGTAAGGTTGGAAGGGACCTCAAGGATCATCTAGTGCCAACCCTCTGCCATAGGCAGGGACACCTCCCACTAGTACAGGTTACTCAAGACCTCATCCAACCTGGCCTTGAACACCTCCAGGGAGGGAGCATCCCCAACCTCCCTGGGCAACCTGTTCCCAAGACATTTTTGTATTACCACTTCAAACTGCAAGTCCCCAACAGGTGGATACCCCACTATAGGCATTAAAGTTTGCTGATGACACCAAACTGGGAGGCTTGGCTGATACCGTTGAAAGCTGTGTGGATATCCAGCGAGACTTGGACAGATTGGAGAGCTGGGCAAAGAGTAACCAAATGAGGTTCAACAAGGACAAGTGCAGAGTCCTGCACCTAGGGAGGAATAATAAAGTGCACCAGTACAGGCTGGGAGGTGATCTGCTGGAGAACAGCCCTGTGGAGAGGGACCTGGGAGTCCTGGTGGATAACAAGTTGTACATGGGACAGCAATGTGTCCTTGTGACCAAGAAGGGATCCTGGGGTGTATTAAGAAGAGTATGTCCAGCAGATTGAGGGAGGTTCTCCTCTCCTTCTAATCTGCTCTGGTGAGACCCCATCGTGAGTACTGTGTTCAGTTTTGTACTCCCTCATTTAAGAGGGACAGGGATCTGCTCAACAGAGTCCAACAGAGGGCTATGAGGATGATTAGGGGACTGGAGCACTGCTTTATGAGGAGAGGCTGAGGGACGTGGGCCTTTTTAGTCTGGATAAGAGAAGACTGAGAAGGGATTTAACAAATGTTTACAAATATCTAAGGGCTGGCTGTCAGGAGCCGGGAGGCAGGCTCTTCTCACTTGCTCCCTGTGATGGGTCAGGGAGCACTGGATATAAGCTGCAGCACAGGAGGTTGCACCTCAACACAAGGGAACCTTTTTTACTGTAAGGGTACTAGAAAGGTTCCCCAGAGGGGTTATGGAGTCTCTTTCTCTGGAGACTTTCAAAGCCTATCTGGATGTGTACCTCTGTGACCTTGGATAGATTGCATGCTCCTGCTGTGACAGGGGGGTTGGACTCAATGATCTCTTTGGGTCCCTTTCAACCCCTAGCATTCTGTGATCCAAGCCTTGTTAGGTGCATTTATGTTTGTGGTAAGAGTTGGAGCAGGTGGATAGTAGATAACCTTATAACATCAGAGCAAATGCAGTTTTAAATGATTACCTGTCAGTCTCACATTAGTGTCTGGAGCCAAGCAGAAATCTGACAAGAAAAGATGTGCCTTGCTAATGAGAGAACCCATCAGCACGCTGTGAGAAGCAGCAAGATTTCAGCAATGCTGCATCGACTTGAGAGAGCATCTAGCACCTCTGAATTGCTTCCTTGATGATGGGTGAACCTATTTTGAGGACTTGGAGGAGGGAATTATTATACTTAGTAAACTCTGCTTTTTATTTTGTCTACTGGAGGTGGCCATTTCTCAGCCCACACTGGTCAATCTCAAGGATTTCATTAGCAATATATGTTAACAACAGAGCAGAGCCTTCAAACCTGGGTGTGGTCTTTTCTGTTGTACAATGTTTTCCTTTTAACTGCTATGAAAAGATAAAGTAAGCTGTAAAGTGAAGCAAAGAGGATCTACATAATTGTTGTTGCTGTTCTTGCATTTGAAGGTTGCCAAAAGGCATCTCTTGTAAGGGTGGGTTTTTGTTTTTCCCCCACTCAGTCTTGTTTCTATAACCTTATGGGACAGAGAGGTCACAGAGTGGATAAAAGAAAGCTGAGTAACTTAGAGGGGTTTCAATGTTTTTACATTTGATTGAAGTGTTTAATGTTTGCTTAATCCCCTGTAAACACCTAGGAGGGTTTATCTTTGTTTAAAAATTCAGAGCCTACTAAATGCTTCAAACTGCTGGTCACAGCACTACTGAGAGTTGTTGCTGTGCCCACAGGGGAGGAGCACTATTATCATTTCTGCCAAAACTAAGTTAATGTTATCTCACCTGTGAGCTCAAGGTGGAGAGTAGTAACGTCAGTGTGAAAACATTGATGTCTGCAGATAGGAAGCTTTAGCATGTGTCTTAGAATAATGTCCAGTTAGGACTTGCATTGCCAGCCTGTGGGTGTCTGGGGGATAAAGCCCTTAGTTCATGTTGCACAATTGTGGAAGAGAAATTACACACCCAAGGAAGAAAACTTGTGATACATGGCTACCAAAGGCTCCGAGATGCAATTCTGGGCAGAGCAAGGCGCTGTGCAAGAGGTTTTTGGTAGGTGTTGTCTGGTAGCAAAGGGTTGGTTTTGGCTTAAGTATAACAGGCCCTGTGAAAAGTCAATGCTGATGGGAAGGGGGCTGACTTGAGCAGCTGTATGTGGTGGTAAGTGTGGCCCTATTGGAGGAGCATTGCAGAAGCTGGTGTTATGTGATTGAATAGCAGACTGGAGAGATTGTCCCTTGGTTGAATGCAAAAAGCTTCTGGAGAGAGATCTCTTTGTGGGGTTGCTTTCTGAAGTTCTCTGACAGAAGAGAGATCCTGCTGGAAAGAATCCAGCAGAGAGCCTCGAGGATGACTGGGGGAATTGAGCAACTCCCCTGTGAAGAGAGACTGAGAAACATGGGGATGTTTAGTCTGCAGAAGAGAAGATTGAGAGGAGATCTGATCAATGTATATAAATACCTGAGGGGTGGGTTTCAAGTGGATGAGGCCAATATCTTTGCTGGTCAACAGCAAGGAGACAATAAGCAACAACTACAAATTGGAACATGGAAGATTTCACCTCAACATGAGGGGAAACTTCCAATCTCTAAAGTTCTGTGATTCTGTGAAGAGTATTGCCCTTGATGCTGGCTTGCTCCTTGGCAATGATGGTGTTTATAGCATGTTTTCCTGGAAACTCCTCTCCAGGGATAATCGAAGCACAGATGCAGATCAGAGGGGACAAAAAGAACATCTCTGTGTGGCACAGATGAACAAGGTTGCTGGACTGTGCTTCAGCTATAGACTGTCGTGAATATCTACAGATGAAGATGGCAAACATAACACCCATCTTCAAGAAGGGTAAAAAGAATGACCCTGGAAACTACAGACCAGTCAGCCTCACCTCTGTGCCTGGCAAGATCATGGAGCAGATCCTGCTGAAAGTCCTGCTAAGGCAAATGGAAAACAAAGCAGAGGTGATTGGTGGGAACCAGCATGGCTTCACCAAGGGCAGATCTTGCCTGACAAATTTAGTGGCTTTTTATGATGAAGTCACAGCGACAGTGGACAAGGGAAGGGCAGCTGATGTCATCTACCTGGACCTGAGTAAGGCATTTGACTCTGTCCCACATGACATCCTGGTCACCAAACTGGAAAAGCATGGACTTGATGGATGGACCACTCGCTGGATAAGGAATTGGCTGGATGGTCGAACCCAGAGAGTGGCGATCAACGGCACAATGTCCACCTGGAGACCAGTGACAAGTGGTGTCCCTCAGGGGTCAGTGCTGGGACCAGTGCTGTTTAACATCTTTGTCAGTGACATGGACAGAGGAATGGAGTGCACCCTCAGCAAGTTTGCAGATGACACCAAGCTGTGTGGCACAGTCGACTTGCTAGAGGGCAGGGATGCCATCCAGAGGGACCTGGACAGGCTGGAGAGGTGGGCCCAGGCCAACCTCATGAAATTCAATAAGGCCAAGTGTAAGGTCCTGCACCTGGGTAGGCACAATCCCAAGCACAAATACAGGCTGGGTGGTGAATGGCTGGAGAGCAGCCCTGAGGAAAAGGACCTTGGAGTCTGGGTTGATGAAAAGCTCAACATGAGTCTGCAGTGTGCACATGCAGCCCAGACAGCCAACCGAGTCCTAGGCTGCATCAAGAGAAGCGTGGCCAGCAGAGCAAGGGAGGTGATTCTGCCCCTTTACTCTGCTCTCGTCAGACCCCACCTGGAGTACTGTGTGCAGTTCTGGAACCCTCAGCACAGGAAGGACATGGAAGTGTTGGAGCGGGTCCAGAGGAGGGCCACAAAGATGATCAGAGGGCTGGAGCAGCTCTGCTATGAGGACAGGCTGAGAGAGTTGGGGCTCTTCAGCCTGGAGAAGAGAAGGCTTCGAGGGGACCTGATAGTAGCCTTCCAGTATCTGAAGGGGGCCTACAGGAAGGCTGGGGAAGGATTATTTACAAGGTCCTGCAATGACAGGACAAGGGGCAATGGCCTTAAACTGGCAGAGGGGAGATTTAGACTAGATGTTAGGAGGAAGTTCTTTACAGTAAGGGTGGTGAGGCACTGGAACAGGTTGCCCAGGGAGGTTGTGGATGCTCCCTCCCTGGATGTGTTCAAGGCCAGATTGGATGAGGCCTTGAGTAACCTGTACTAGTGGGAGGTGTCCCTGCCTATGGCAGGGGGTTGGAACTAGATGATCCTTGAGGTCCCTTCCAACCTTACCATTCTATGATTCTATGATTCTATGATTCTATGAACAAAAGGTGCCTCAAACCTATGCTGGGAGTAGTAGAAGCTCCATAGGAGCCTGTAGGGAAGCTGGGGCTTAGAACTACTGCTTATGCTGTTCTTAAGTAATGGATGAACACTTTGGTCTGTTTTCCATGCAGGGTCTGGCTGCACATCACAAGATACATTTTTCAAGCCAACCCTCTACAGAAGGTTGTTTTCCCAAGGTAGCTGGAGCTTTGGAGGGCACTGTCCAAATTTCTTCAGCACATACTATTTTGGTTGTAAATGAGTTGTTTTGTAAGCAGACCCCAAGGGCCACTTGCCTGGGTGGCTCTAGCTCAGCTTGGTTTGTTTTTTGTATGCTAATTATTCCTTTGAGAGTCCGTTTGTGATTTCTGCTCAGCTGTTGAGGTGTCTCGGTTGTGAAGACAAAGTAACATGTCACTTAAGTAAATTAATAAGTGAAAACTGTGTGTGTCCTGAAGTGTTTGATTAATGCTTGCAGAAGCCTCTGGAAACCATGTGTTTGTGGCTGGAAACTGGGCAGAGCATGTGTGCTGCTGTCTTAAATATTGTCTACAGAATAAGCTGGGGAAGAAGCTGCAGACCCTAGAGGAGGAAGGGACATGGATGTGTCCTCTCATTTCCTCTTCATCCCTTCCTAACATCCTTATAAGAAGATCTTTTGTGTGGGAAGCTTGGTGTAAATCTGGATTACTCTGACTATTCAAAAATACTGAAGTCTACCGCTAAAAAATCCACCCCTTATCCAGTGGTGAAGCCAACAGCAGGAATGGTGAGGGGCTGGTGGGAAGTGGTGCAAGTACTTGAGGGATGGAAAGAGGGCATGAAGTGTAGGCCATGTCATACATTCTGGGAGCAACTCAGAGCCTTGAGCTAACAGGATTTATTTCTGCAGGAAATGGTTTCTAGCCAGGGAGGGTAGACAGGTGGGTGCTTCAGTTCTGAGGTGTGTGGTAGGGCTAGAAATTATATCTTGACAAAGTCCTGGTAATGAGGCAGCAAAGGCAATTAATCATTAGCAGAGCTGAGTGACAGATGTGCTTCATTCTTTATTGCTGTGAAACTTTTGAGTTCGGTTGTCTTTCTACACAAACTGTTTCTCAACAGTCTGTCTTCAAGGCAGGAGTGCCAGGTGGCACCTCCAGCCTATACTTTGCCAGAGTCAGTAAGACTCTGAGGAAGAGAGGATGGGGAAGGTGTCCCAGTGGCTCTGAAAAGTAATTAATTTTGCCAGATGGCAACTCAAGCAATACCTAGTCCAAAGGATTTGGAACTGCTTGAACAAATTATGAATCACAAATTGTTTGTTTGGGGAGTTTCACTGCAGAGAAGTCTATAAGAGTATAATTTGAGGGGGAGGCACAAGCAGTGCTGGGATGCATGAAGAACCCACTCGTTTAGTGATAAATGATCAGGTAGGATGAATTCTTATAGGGTTTGAAGACCAGAATGACCCACAGACATGTTTTGAGTGGATTTTCCTGTCACTCTGACTTTAACAGCCCTAAAACATCTGCTTGATGACCAAGACCATGTTCAGATCCCCAGGCTGGACACATTTGCAGCAATTCCAGTGTGTCTTGGGGACTTCTCTAGGTCTTCTAGTGCTCTTATTTCACATTCTCATCTCTCCAGGAATGAGTTTTAAACCTGGAGCTGCGTTCCGATGTACTGTGGTAGTTCCCATGTGTTGAATGTCAGCTCGGCCTCCCCAGCTCTGCCAGGAGCAGAGGGTTTCCCAAGGCAAGTCCACATTTGCTCAGGGTAACAAGAGCAGATGGTGCATGTGGAGCACGTGCTCAGCATTTGGTAATGGAGAGAAGCCTGGTACTCCACATCCAGCACTGCCAATATCTAGCTCAATGGCCTCATACAGCCTCCTGAGCCAAGTGATCCTTGGGTTTTTTGGGGGGTGATCTCTCAAGAGGACAAGCCATCTATGCAGGCAATTGTGGGAGCTTGCTCCAATTATCCCTTCGTGCCCTTTCCTCTCCCACATTCTTCAGCAGTTCCCATAGGGTAAGGAATGCCAATTTATTCATAATGACTTCTGCTTGATGTGACTGTTTCCATGGCTTTTATCATATCTCTGTGCCTCCAGAACATCAGTTCTGTCACACCTGTAATTTATTCTCAAGCTGTAACATAGCTCTTGGAAAGATGCCCAGGTTTGACTTCAAGCAACAAGGAATTCACAAGGTCCCTAAGCAAGTTACTTCAACTGTCAGTTACCTTTGGTGCCTTAATTTGCCCAGCATTATTTTTTTGTTCCTTCACCTACTTGGTATGTTTCACTGCATCTCCTTCTGCTAAGTTTATGATTATTATCAAGCACATCTTCCCAACCTAGTACTTGAGGAGACAGCTACATCTTGGTCTTATTTTGGATAAATTGAAGAGTGATGGTTTGCTGCTATTCCCCTGAAAAGGCAGACCTTACAGAACTGAAATGCCCTCCATTCAAACCCCGTGGTATATGGCACTGGTAACACATACAGGTGAATCTCACTTCCACTCTGTCTCCTGGAATAAACTGTTTGACACTTATGTTGTCAGATAGGTTCCTGGTTTATAGTTGCATTGAAGATGCTCTGGGAAGCAGGGAACCTCTTCAACCTGATCAGGGTTTTCTGTTTTACAAAAGGGTTTCTGTTTTACAAAAGGTGATTTCCTCTTGTTGTGTCTCTCCTTGTGCATCTACTACAACTTGCATGGGAAATAAATGTACATGTGTGGCTGCATTGCCTGTTTAAGGAACCCGGCAAGAGCTCATCTCCCAGCATGGTGGAGGATGCTGAGTGCAGAAAGTGATTAAATGTTTGTCTAGCAAGCAGCGCAGTGTGTTTAGCTGCCTGGAGGAAAAGCAGGCTTGTGAGACTTGAGCTAAGCTCATTCATTTTCTGATCCCTGAACTAATCTAACCGAAAAACAAAATGAGAGCAATTCTGCAGTGTCTGCAACTCTATCTAATTGGTAAAGACCAGGCAAGAGCTCCTGGGTGTTAAGTTCTTGAGGGAAAAAAAAGGTGGTGCCTGGGGAGTACCAAAATCTTAAGGTAAAAGCAGGCAGGCAGCTGGATTTAGGCTCCTCTGCGAAGGGCAAGGGGGGGCAGCTCCAGTCCCTATATCCCATCATGAGGATACCGAGGGGCACTGCGGGCCAGCTGGTTTCCTCCCTCCTGCGGGGAGGAGCTTTTTAGATGTTGTCTTTGACTAAGAGGCACCGCTAACGGGTTCGCGTTCCCTGCAGTGCTCTTCCGTGCTGTCTCTCTGCTGCGTCGGGAGAGATGGGGAAACGGTTTGCTGTCAGCGAGAGCAGCAGCGCGACCGGGAGCCTCATTAGCATGCTGGGCAGGTCAGCTTCTGCATTTAACTTGTCGTCTTCCTCCTCCTCTGTTTATCTCTGGTACTCACCTGTTGCAAGTTCAATAAAAAAAAAGGAAAAAAAAAATGGAGAGAGATGCGGTTATCTATATCCTGGAAAAGGGATTGTGGACTCCCAGTCAGGGGCTCCGTCAGCAAATACTGAGCATAGCTGGGAATTAATTAATACGAGATTGGTTAGGCAGGAAATCCCAACCCCACGGGGGACCTAGTGCCATGGTAAGGACACTTGTCAGTGTTTAGTAAGGGTAGTAGCCAGCTGCACGAAAGTGAACATGTTGCAAAATTGCTTATAAATATTGCCCTGGCCATGAGGTCTGTTGGATTCCAGCTCCAGCCAACTGCCATTGGTTGAAATGGGAAAAGGGCAGCAGGGTGCTCACTTCCACTTGGGAGTGGATGATGGTTCTGCGTTCAGCCTTCCTAAAGGTGACCTTACACCCACAGGAGGTGACATTCAAACCTCCTGTCTGCCTGGAAGATAATGACTTTGCATCTAAGTTAAGAGCATCTCTAGCATCTGAAATAATGGGAGAGTTTTAGGGGAAGAGGCTACAGGAAGGATAAATGCAACTACTGAAGTTGCCCCCTGCTAATGCAGTGCCAGCAGTGGTTCCATCAGCTGGTCAGGAGGAATGATTATGGAAATACTCGATTGTGACCAAGTGGGATTTATCGCAGGCAGCCTGCTGCTGTCTGTCAGCAACAGAGAAAAATTATGTTCTGCTCTGGGAAAGGAATTTGCAAAGCCTGGTACAAAATGAGTAATAAGGGTAAATCAATTGGAGATGCACTGTGCTTATTCTGTGAGCAGCAGAGTGAGCAGCACAGCACTTAGTTCAGTTGATGGTGTTAAATAAAAGCTGTATTTCATAGGGAGGCATTTCCTGGTATTTCCTTTGCTTTTAGAAATACTCTTTCTTTTGTAATCATGCTTCATTTTGGTGCTCAACAGGAATAACAGTGCAAATGTTGGGTTTCTTCTTGAGCACTGTCCTCGTGTTTCCCCAGGCCTTGGGAGTAATTGGGGCCAAAGACCTGTCCAATTTACTGTAGTCTGATATGTTTACTCGAGGGCAAAGTATTTGCACGCAGTATTCTTCATAATTTCTGTTTGCCATGTATGTTGAGAGCCTCCTGCGTGTGGTTTTGAGCTGTGTCTTTAGGGACATGCCCCTCATACTGTGTGAGCTTGCAGACCTCTACTTTCTTCAGGGAAAGCTTGGATTCACCTCTTTCCCAAGACTCCCCCTTCCCCTTCAGAACATCATTTCTCTCAATGGCTCGTAAGACAAGCCTGGAAGTGTTGGATCCCTGTTCTAGACATGCCGCCCTTGAGCTGTGCAACCAGCAGGTGCTTGTGGGAACACAGGAAGCTTTCTCCAAGTGCTATATTGTAAGTGCCTTTTCATTTGCTTGCACAAATTAAGCCTTCCGCTTTGGTTCTGCAGGGGCTGCTGTGAGCCCCTGAGTTGGTGTCTTCACCCACCACCCCTTGGCTTCAGTCACCAACAGTACAGAAAGGAGACTTAAATGGCACAGAGAAGATGCTCTTCCTTCTCCATACTTGTGGGAGATGGATTAAAATGTTTGTTGCTTTTTTTTTCCCCCTCTAAGGGAGAACTGTAATTAAATGTCCTTTTCCTTAATGTCTCCTATGGTAATTTGAGACAACTTATTAAAGGCTCAGTGGTAGCTGCTGCTGCTGCACAGTGCTGCCGCCTCCTGCACAGCACCCTGAGCAAGGTCAGGGGTCTGCTGTGTGAGATGCTGCAGTGATACATAGTGTGATGTGTCTCTTGCTTTAATGACCTCCCTACCAGTAGGGAGCTGGGATCTGTGAACCCCCAAAGGATGCCTTTAAATTTTTTTTTTATTTTAACTTGTTTTTAAGAGATGTTCCCTGAAAAGCAGAAAATAGAAGAACACCTTATTTCCCTATGATTGTTTTTAAAGAGGAAGGGTGAACTGCTGAAAATATTATAAGTGTCTCTGCCAATCCATGCTCAGACATGCTGATGTGCTGGATTCAAAGAGAAGAAACTTTGTTGAGTGAAACAATGTTGCTCAGTAGGAAATTTCCCATATGAACATCTCTCCAAGTAAGGGCAGCAGCATGGAAGAAGAAGTGTCAATATGAAGGTTCAGCTGTGGAAAGAAAATATATTACAGCTCTCAGGAGCAAATGAAAAGACATCCAGCATGCTTTAACATGCATGCTTTCCTAGGACTTCCACCACCTAGTCAGACTTCTTCCTCTTCGAAGAAATAAAAAATTGCAGTGAATTAAAAATCAAACTGTCCCAAGTGTATGACTTCAAGAGACTGGGCTGTTTGGTTTGGTTTAGTTTTTTGGGTTTTTTTGGGTTTTTTTTTTTTTTTTTTATGTTTACTTCATGCACTTACACTAATTGAAATTCTAGTTATATTGAATGAGTCTTTACAAATGCCCTGGCCTCACTATATCCCAGCAAATGTCACAGGAAAAGGACATTTAATTATAGTCTGCTTCAGGGAAAAAAATAAATCAAGATTAAATTAATACTAATGTCTGTTTGAAAAATATAATGAATGTTAGACTAGGTGAGGAAGCATGAACAATTGTCTATAGCTTTGCAGGATACTGCTTTTGCAAATTCATGGAAAATTAAAACTCATTAATATCTTGAGTACTTTGCAGGGGAGTTTTAGTAGAAGTTGCAAGTATTTCTCTGCCATGCTGGAATTGCCCTGGGTGGCTTGCCCTTTGCTGCAGGCTCTGGGTCATGCCTGCCCTGGGTTTGGTTAGCTGGAGCCTTCCAGCTACCAGAGCTCTTGGTCAGGCCAAAGGTAAGTTGACTGCCATGGTGTTGTCCTTTGTAGGGAAGCAGCAGCTTGGTGGAACAGTTAAGAAGGTGAGTGCGGGGCTGGAAGTCAGCAGCTTGGGACAGCATCAGTGGGTTGGTGTGAAAGCGGAGATGCCTTCGAGGGGACCTGATAGTAGCCTTCCAGTATCTGAAGGGGGCCTACAGGAAGGCTGGGGAGGAATTATTTACAAGGTCTTGCAATGACAGGACAAGGGGCAATGGGTTTAAACTGGCAGAGGGGAGATTTAGACTGGATGTTAGGAGGAAATTCTTTACAGTAAGGGTGGTGAGGCACTGGAACAGGTTGCCCAGGGAGGTTGTGGCTGCTCCCTCCCTGGAGTTGTTCGAGGCCAGGTTGGATGAGGCCTTGAGTGAGCTGTAGTAGTGGGAGGTGTCCCTGCCTATGGCAGGGGTTTGGAACTAGATGATCCTTGAGGTCCCTTCCAACCTTACCATTCTATGATTCTATGCCAGGGCTTTTAAACCCTGGTGAGAGGTGCAGGTTGTGTGTGGCTCCTAGTTATTAGGGACACAAATTTGTTCCCTTCGCAAGCACTAAAGCAATAAAATGTACTGGAACAGCCAATCCAGAAGGCCTGTTGGCCTTTGGATGAGTTTATACAGGAGTTGATGTCTAGCCAAAGTGGATGGACTTTTACTGCCATTAGCAGATGTTGGTGGCTGCCACTCTGAAAATGAGCTCGGCTGTAAATCAGCTTTCCTACCTCTGCAGAATTGTTCTTTCTCTAGTTCTCACTGCACTCAGAACAGCATCAAATTCTTCTCCATCCTCTTCTCCTTCCTTCACCCTCTCTTGTCCCTCTGCCAAAAGGTAAAATCTCCCAATTTCTAAACAAAAGTTCAGTCAAGCTTGCATCAAAGCCTGTGAGTTGCAGGCCTCTGTGGGACCAGCCTACTCCCCCTAATGAGCTTGGTCATGGAGGTATGGCCACAGTGCTGGGTGGAGATGTCTTGGCAACAGCTTCTTCACACACAGTATGTGTGGCTGGTGGTAGTAGTGAGGTGGGCAGTCGCCTGGCTTGGGTGATGACTTAAATTCATCTTAGTGTAAAAAAAAATATTCCTGCCAGCTGAAGAAAGGCACTGTCTACTTGCCTCTGGCTGCAGACGTTTGCTGTTCCCAAAACTGCTCTGAATAGGGTAGTCTGAGATGCTGGTTCAGCCCCACTGTCTTAAAGTAAGGAAGGATGGACTCACACAGCATTGAAAAAGCAATTCAGCAGGACTTGGTTGTGCTCAGCACTGGACTTCCACATCTTGCACACCCCAAGTGTCCCTGTGCTGACAACTGCAGTCCTCTCCCTGGTGTAGTGAACCCAGTCCCAGCTGGCCTCACTCTGCAGCTTGGAGAACCAGAGCCGCCATCTTCTCTTTCTCTGGATGAAGCTGCCGAAGCATTTCTTGTTTGTCTTACAGGCCTGGTCCACTCTACTGATCACTTTGGAGGCACGAAGAAGGTGGAACTGCCCTCTAACACCCAGTGTAACACCTTGTTGTATGCTGGCTGAACTGTAGACACCGCTTGCCATGAGACAGTTAAGCTGGAGATTTCCAAACTGAGCAAAACGGCTGTGGGTTCAGAGAAGTTTCTTCACAATATTTTCTTTTTTAACTCTCCGAACACTTAAACTAGTAACACTCAAGATGTGGTATGTTATCTGTTGTTTCCATAGTTGTTAGTTAAGACTGGCAGATAGATTTTCAGTCAACAGACCACAGGGTTAGTGGATTGTAATCTTCAATAATACTATCTATGGATTCTAAGATCAATGATCCAAAATCAATATATATTTTCCCAGCATAAGCAGGCCCGTGCCAGCCTTGGCCTGTGTATCTGGCTTCCTGCAATACGTTCAGAACCATTAGCTTAGGGATTTTTTAATTCTGTCTCTTTTTCATTTTACTTTATATTTCACTTTCTGCATTGCCTTCACCTACTGCTGGGAATTGAGATTTTATGTTGTGTTGGGATTTTTTTTTTTGTTTGTTTGGGGTTTGGGTTTTAGGTTTTGGGGATTTTTTTGTTTGTTTTTTTGGGTGGGTTTTTTTGTTTTGTTTTGTTTTGTCTTATTTAGTTCTGCTTTCCTTTATTATTTATCCACAAGCTCCTGTCCTATGATATGAATTTTTATTCAGTGAGGTAAGTTAAATTCTACTCTGTTTTCAGATGATGGTGACCACCAGCCTATGTAGATATGTCTGTTGTAAAGCCTCCTTTTTATCTGATGGAGAAAAATACCTATTTATAGAATACCCTTCATCTACTCCTAAGTGACATGTAAGAGAGATCTCTAAACTAGTTGAGATGAAGTGCATCCCAGAGATGTTTATTGTCTTATCTTAACCCACGAGGGACTCTGGGTAGGCAGTGCAGATGCAGGTTTCTGTACTGGACATCCTGAAAGTTGGGGGAGATGAATTCAAATGCTGAAGCTTAAGATGTTTTCAGCCCTGGAATAGGAACTTGTTATTTGAAACACTCTTCAGCACATTGTTTTCCTCTGACATCTAGCAGCTTGCTTCTAGTTATGATAGAAATTATTTTCTTACCATGATAGCTGGGTTCAGCAGTGAGCACAACTGCATTTTCCTTTCAACCCTGTTAGCGAAGCTTTATCAATTCCCTCTACAGAAACGTTCAGTCTATAGGAGACCTTCACACTCATGCTGGCGTTTCACTTGCTGAGATCCTTGGCTTCTTGAGAAATCCCCTTCTTGTTTTTGTACTGTAGGGATGGACTTTTGGGGTTCCTTTCGGACTATGTTTTTATGGGTCATCACCATGTTCTTGTAAATGCAGTAGCATTGCAGAAGCCCACATGCATGCTGGATGGAAAACACTTTGTGCAAGTATGATAAGCTTTCCAAATCTTTCCTCAGGCCTCTATCTGCAGTCCCTGGAGGTGCTAGCTTCTCACTCAGTTCACCATAGTTTTCTGACCAGAATTTGCAGTTTGTGAATCCTTACTGTGCCTTTTACCAGGCTTCTTTCCAGCTTTGTGTCTCTGACAGCCCTTACAATTTGGCCCTAAACCAGGCATTTTGCTAGGCTGTAGGTTTGATGTAAACCTCCCATCTCAGATCTCAGAAATTTCCGTCTTTATATGACAGTGGTATTTCTGTTTTGGTTTTTTTTTTTTCTGTAAGACTGTAGCGGAGCCCTATTTATTTTTAAGTGTTGCTTAATAGTCATCTCTTCCCACTTAGCTATAGATTATTGAGCAAGACTAATCTTTTGACTGTGAAAAATTATATTAGTTTTAGAGCCATGCTTTGATTGCCTTCCTTTTGAGCATGTCTTCATAAAAATAAAATCTTGCATGAACCTTTTTTTGGATGATATTTCTGGTGCTAGGCACCTTCCTGTCTCTGATTTTCCAAATACTTGCAGCAAGAGACAAGTGTTATAATCCATTATTTAATTTCATAGCTCATTTCTCCTTTACCCTTGTCGCTTTTATCCACTTGATGCCCTGTACCCTCGAAGCTTCATGTGTCAGTGCTTAACTTTCCTGAGATAAAAGCAAGTGATTATTTATTTTAAGGAAAAGCAGTGATTTCAGAAAGCCCTTTCACCTTGTTCTTGCCTAGAGCATGAAGCTTTGCAGCTGTAATACATCATTGTTGCAAATCCTGTCTGAAAATCTAGTGTGGCTTTCCTGTGCCTGATCCTAAACTGGAGCATGGGACAAGCAAAGGCAATGCTGTGCCTAGGAAAGGAGATGAGCCTGTGGCATCCTCAAATATTCAGGTGCTTGAGAGGAACAGAAGATTGCTCTTGAACATCAGACTTGATTCTGTGTTTCCAGAACTATGGGCACACTGTTTTGGCAAACCCATTCTTACTTGGCTACCAAAACTGATGTACCCAGCAATAAATGATGTACCTTGCTGCACTGGTATTTGGTTTACCCTGGTGGGAATACAGTGATCTAAGCCTGCAGCTGGATCCTCTGGTATGCAAAGTCTTGAAATCACAGATTAAGCTTTCAGAAACAGACACAGTGTAATTCCAGAGCTGCTACAGAGCATTCTGTGTACATGCTGTTCCCCTGTCTGATCACTCATAGTGGGTTATGATGCTTTTTCTTCCCCTCTTCTATTATGTGCAGTGAAAAAAATGGATTATTCTGGGCATTTGAACAGATAGTTGCAACCCTCCTAATCCTCAGGAAAGAGATACTGTCATATTTATTAGTCTGTCAATAAGGATGCCTGGAGAGGAATAAAAGGAGGACTGAAATACAAACACACAAAACAAACAAACATTCATATCATATATATCCCTCTCATACTATCAGAGGAGAAGCAAGACGGTGTGTCTGTGGTTTAGAAATGGGCTGCTACAGCGAAAGAAAGAGGAATGTTATCCCCAAACCCTCACAAAAATTGCAAATCAACGCTTTCTGAGATAGCCACTATAAAAGAGGCAGCTCTGCATTCCATTTCTAAATTAATTCATATAAAAGCAAAAGAATCCAACCAATCCAAACCCACACATGCCAAAACCCTGACAAATATCCAGCCAGCTCCATTTCATGTTGCAGTGAAGATCATTGCTGATTTTTTCTGTAGAATGAGTTCATGCCAGACTGTTGTTTTGATGCTCTTTACTTGGGCTGGAAATGCCCTGCAGTTCCTTTTTTCCCCTCTCTGGGAGTGAAGGCAATTGCTTCCCCTCACTTCTGTGATTAATTGTTTCATGTCCCAGAAAACAGAAGAGAAGGTGGCAGGCAAGGGTAAAACAGTAATTCCTTGTGATGCTGAAGACAAGGTCATGGATGCCTCAGCAGTCAAGCATTTCCTCACATTTGTTAGCAACAAATCTGAACTCATTGGTTACTCTGTGTTGGATTAATGATGAGCCACACAGCATTAGCAGCATAGGTAACGGGAGTGGCTTCTGGTGAAGATCCAGTGGATGAAATTCTTACAATAAACTGAATCTGAAGAATATCTGCTCAGTGTTGCATGGTGAAACACCAGGAATATAGGTACTTCCAATCAAATTGCTGTGAATGCCATTTGATTTTGAGCAAATGCTGGAGGCAGAGTGTGTGGTGCTGGTTTGGGAGGGGAAAGCTTCAGGTCTAGACACAGCTGGAGAGAGGGACACACTGTGTTCATGTGCACCCATGAGGGACTCGTCGATTTGGCATTGAGGCTCAGGCGTCCACAGTGCTCTGCTCCAGTGATCCAGCCAAAGTCTGTCCTCTGCTGCCATGGGCATCTGCCTGCAGTTTCCAAACCTAACCTCACTCAGTTCATGTCCTCTGAGACTGGTGTGTAAAAAGCAGTGGAAAGAAATAGAGGTGTAGGTATTAGGGACCAGTTTAAGTGGGGGAGATGATGCTCCTTTCCCAAGTTAAAAAATACAGCTTAGTTCAGTGCCAGGGGCTGCAAATGCTGCAGGCAGGAGCCAGCTGGCTTCAGTGGGAATGAAGAGAGGATTCATGACCAAGGAGTGAGGAGGAAGAAAAAAGCAGAAAAAGGTAAAGCAGGAACAAAGTAAATAAAAGGAAAAAAGAACAGGAAGCAAAGCAGAAGGAAGATCCTCTCTCTTGCCTCTCCTCTTGTGCAACTCTTCCTTCTGGCTGCATGGCTGCCCTGCACAGCTTGACTTGTGCCACAGGTGTCAGGGTAGACATGACTGCCAGGCTGTCCTCGCTTGGCAGAGACAACTGAGTGCAGTGGGACACTTGAGCACACAGCTTTTCAGAGTGGTGAAATAGAAATGAGAACATCAAGTGGGTTTAGGGAGTTTTTCTGAGTCAAGTTGCAGCCCCAGCCTGGAGACCTAGGGGCTGGCAAGTGGCCAGCTCCTGGTGAAAGTGTGGTGCTCAGAAGAGCATCTCAGGCCCCAGTGAGCACAGAGCTCCAAATCTACCTCAGTAAACGGATCTCTTACTTGGAATTTGGGCATCCCAAATTGAAATCCCCTGAGGCAGACAACCCTTTACTGCTATGTGGAATGATAGCTGATCAGCAGCTTTAGTCTCCACCCTGCCTGCTCTAGTCCTTTGTAAAGGAACCCCAAGGCAGGCTGCAAAAAACAAGTCCAGCCAAGAGGCTTTCAGCTGTGACTTGTGATGTAGCATCGGTGACTGTTGCTAACAAGAGTGACTTCATGACCTGGACGGAGTGGTGCTTGCTTCATGGGGGGAAAGTGGTGCACAGGGGTCCACAGGTCCCACGCATGTCAACAGTAGCCTGAGGCAGCTAGGTCTCTCGTTACTACCTCCTGGACAGTTTGGCAATCTGTGGGTAAGTCTCTTGCCAAATAATGATGTACTGCTTGTTGCAATGCATACAGCAGATAGTGCTATTGGCTGGATTTGGCCTTCCCAGGGAATGTGAAATAGTAATTTTGAAGGAACTTCTCCCCTTGTTCATCCAACACATCCTTTGTGTACAGAGAACAGGTGTACCTATTCTATCTATAGAAAAGGTAGAGTTCTACAGGTGCACCTATAGCAGGAGTACCTGCTGTAGTGGAGTACAGAACAAGGTCTCTAGCTTGCTTTTTAAGAGCATAGTGTGAGTTTTACACCACAAAGATAATTGCAAATAGCAAGTGCCACGACTGCACCTGGAGTGGCACATCAGACATTGCCTGCAGTGGAAGAGAATGCAGGTAGTAGGTAGGAAAGGAAAATCAGGCTTTCATTATCTGTGAGCCTGAAATGTTTAACACAGATGCTGTGTTCCCTCCTCACTGTATTGAAACACAATTTTTGGTAAGCAGCTTTTGTGCATCTGTAGAGTCTTTGTGACTTTGGGAGGGCTTTTTGCACGTGCAACAGAAGTTTTAAGTGATTTTAAGCTAGGTGGCCTGTTAGTGAAGTGCTCAAAAGCTGACTACATTTCATTTGGGTGTCTCACTTCTCAGTTCTGGACCACCAGCCAACCATGACTCTGGTTCCAGATAAGCTGCTAGAGACAAAATGCTACTGCAGGCAGCTTCCTCTGCCCTCGTGCTACAGCTCTGTGAGCAGATGGTCCCAGTAAATGCATTTAGTAACTGTGTGCTTTAGGGTGCAATGATCCAAGGCACTTGCTCCTTGGGCTGGGTAGGAATCCCTTGTCTGCCATTACTGTCTGCAACCCTGGAAGTGATTGTGCACGTTTCTAACCTGGATGGCTGTGGTGCTGCACAAGTAGGAATCAACCTGAGCAGCCTAATTTATAGCCATGATTATCTGAGGTCATTAAAGTTTCCTTGGTTTTAAGGTGACTATGGTGTAAGCTCTTAGAAAGAAGTTTCAATTCTGTTCTACCTAACCAGGCAATGCTCAGTTTTTTTCACTGTGAGGTTGAAGGGTGATTTAGTTTTCTTTCACGTAATCTTTATCTCCTCATTTTTAGTGATAACAATGGGAATGCAAAATAGTAGATCTGTTTTCCGCTCAGATTTGGGTAGTGCTGGGAGTTGGTAAAGGAATGGACATGCCAAGAGAAGCAAGGGTTAGAGGGCTTTTGTGATGACAGAGGCAGGCCATGGAGTGGTGGGACAGATCTGGGATGTGGCCTGGGCAGGGAGAGATTGCAAAAGAGGGTTGTGACGTTTCCTAGTGGTCACCATATGATAGTTAGAAGAAAGCAAAGGATGTATCAAAGTGGCTGCTGGGCCCAAAAGGAGGCATATAAAAAGCTTCTTAAGGACAGAAAAATAACCATCCCATTCCCCTATTTTTGATGAAGGGGAACCCCACCTGGAGTACTGTGTGCAGTTCTGGAGCCCTCAGCACAGGAAGGACATGGAAGTGTTGGAGTGGGTCCAGAGGAGGGCCACAAGGATGATCAGAGGGCTGGAGCAGCTCTCCTATGAGGACAGGCTGAGAGAGTTGGGGCTCTTCAGCCTGGAGAAGAGGAGGCTTCGAGGGGACCTGATAGTAGCCTTCCAGTATCTGAAAGGGGCCTACAGGAAGGCTGGGGAGGGATTATTTACAAGGTCTTGCAATGACAGGACAAGGGGTAATGGGTTTAAACTGGCAGAGGGGAGATTTAGACTGGATGTCAGAAGGAAGTTCTTTACAGTGAGGGTGGTGAGGCACTGGAACAGGTTGCCCAGGGAGGTTGTGGCTGCTCCCTCCCTGGAGGTGTTCAAGGCCAGGTTGGACGAGGCCTTGAGTAACCTGTACTAGTGGGAGGTGTCCCTGCCTATGGCAGGGGGTTGGAACTAGATGATCCTTGAGGTCCCTTCCAACCTTACCATTCTGTGATTCTACGATAATGTGTGTGCTGAAGTCCTGCAGGCTGGAAGGCAGAATGTTATGTTTAAGACCAGAGGTAACTTCATTAGAGCTGTTATATTTAGCCTGTCCTACAAAGACTCTTATTTCTAAGGAATATTACATAGAAACTGTTACTATGAACGACACACTAGAAAAAATGTGGTTGCTGTTCTGCAGAGCTCACAATCTACCTCTGGAATTAACTTTACTGACAAAGGTTAAATGGTAAAAGGAAGAGTATTTGAATCTATGAATTACAATACACGGATGGTATTGATGAGGGATTAAGTCTACCTGGGAGACCAAATACCCTATGCTGACATGATCATACCTCTGAGGTGGTGAAGGTTTTCACAGAGCTGGACCGGGTGCCCTGCAAAGGGTACCAATTTTATACAGGAAAGCATGAGACCTGGGGTAAGGGTGGTGGTGATCAGCTCTGTCCCAGCTTTGATGTGTTCAGATATTGATTGAGATTAAATCCTAGTCTGCGTGGATGTTAGCAAATGACAAGCACAGGAACAGGGCACACAGATAAAATGTAGTGTCTCCATCCATGGAGATATACAAAGGTTGGCCAAGCAACTTGCTGTGGTTGACCCTGCACTGGGGAGGAGCTGAACAGATGGTTTCCAGAGGTGCCTACCAGCCTCAGCCATCCTGGTAGCACAAATTTTCCAGACCCATTGATCCTCTTGCTCCCTCATCCTGCTTGGGGTCACAACTACTGCATTGTTGCTCTATTCTGAAGGTGGAGGACACCCTGAGTCCCCCAAAACATTAAGGTGAGTAGTAGCAGGCTGGCCCAGGGTGTGTTGAGAGGTCAGAGGGTTAATTGTGTGAAGTGCATGCCTTTGAAACTGGCACTGAAACTCATTTTCAGATCTCTGCTCCCCAGGGAAGGTGTGCAGCTGCCACTTCCCCTCAAGCCGTAGCTCTGCACCCTGGGGATGTCCCAGTACCCACTCCCACTTGCCCAGCCCACACCCATACCTCAGGCCCTCTCATCCTGGAGATGGTTGGAAAGCGTGGGAGGAACCTGTGGAACAAGCTTCAGGCTTGGGCTGAGGCAGAGCAGGCCCACAGTGACCTATCCTGCAGGAGATGTGCATCCTTGAGGAGGTACTGAGGTATCCATTCATCCATCCATCCATCCATCCACAGATGCAAAATCTGTGCTCTGAGGCAGAGGGAAGAGTCTGATGGAGGGATCTGGTCTCTGGGCTCTTCCCCCAACAAGGGAAGAAATTCCCTGGGAGAAATCACAAGTCCTTTGGAGGCCTCCTGCAGAGGTGATGCTCTGGGGAGTGTCTATGTCTAGGGCTCAGGTAGCTGCTTTCCAAAGCTTTTGGACCATGAGATGTCTCCAGGATTCATGCACAAGGGACTCAGCAAATGCTCCCTTGGAACACACCTTGCTGGGGAGGGGGTTGTGGGTGGTTTTCTTTTAAAAAGCAAGCAAGCATCACCTGGAGATGTGGCAGACAGCTGTGAGCCAAAGTAGTGCTCTGGTTTGCTTGCTGGAAGAAGGCTGGGTGGGTTGGCACTCTCCATCATGTCCTGTGGGAGCTGCGCCAGTATCTCACCAGGCTCTGTGCAGAGGGGAAGCAGGCTGCACTGCTATCTCAGAGTTTGGGGGTGGTGGGGTGGGGGGCAGCTTTGGGAAGTCTTCAGCATTGCTGGGTTCAAAGAGAGAGACATAAGACTCTGAGACTTACTTCTGGGAACAGGGAACTGTGCTTTAGCTAGATAAAAGTTGCTCTCATTGTTGACAGGAGCAGGAGTGTGTCCGAAGGTGGCATCGCTGCTGTTTTGGCAGCACAGTGCTGCTCACATTGCAGTCCGAGCAGTGGGTGGGGTAGAACCATTGAAGGTGTCAAATGATAAGCTAAGAAAAACTGCAAGGGAATTATTAACCTTGTCTACAACTACTCAGTGAAACTGCCACAAACTGTGTGCAATGGTAGCACAAGGTCCTTCAAACAAATAGTTGTTCACTAGTCTTGTCCTGAGTTAACACAGGACACATGCTCTCACAAATCCCCCTCTCTCACCACACAAGTGGAAGGGAAAGTAACACCAAAAAAAACCCCATCTGGGTTAAGATAGAGTTTTACTGGAAAGGTACAATTACTTTAGCCTATTTGCAGAAAAGTGCAACAAAATGCAGAGGTAGCAGCAGAAGCCAGTGACCTTCCCACTGCCCTACCCCACAGCCTGCCCAACACCCCAGACCTGGAAACTAAAAGCAACGACTGCAACAGGAAGCCTCTCGTGTTAACAATCTGAACTTCAAGGCCCATGATACTTTGCGCTTTCATTTTGAAGCTGGCATGGCAGAAGCAGATTCAACTCAACCCAAGACACTCCTAAACCACAATTAACATGGAAATAGTCTACCTCAAAAAGCCAGAATTGCATTCCAGAGCAATACTAAGTTGCTAGAATGTGCCTCAGCTGCTTTTTTAGCTCTTGCCCGTAATAATGAGCAGGTGTTTTCAGGCTATATGACAAAGAGCATCTGCCTGGTTGTGTGTCCCCAGCAGAGTCTGAATATTGGGAAGGAAAACTCCTTCACTAGCAGCACACCTCTAAGCGAGATGGTTTTAGATTTTAGCTGAAAAGAAGGGGTTTGCACTTTGTTTTCTGTCTGGGCTGCTATGGCAGTGTGACCCCTAATGAAAACTGAGGCAGAGGAAGAAGAGTAAGCAGCAGCTTAGGGATTTACTCCTAGTGGAAGTGGAGCTGTATAACCAGCAGTAGAGCAGCAGCACATTAAGCTGTCACTAGTGATATGTGTATCCAGTGGTAGATGCCAGGGATTTCTTAGCTTAGAACCTCAAGCCTCAGTGATGGATTTTGCTACCCTTCTCAAAAGTCTGTCTGTTTTCAAGGCTCCCCTAAAATCAGCCCAGGTTTGGTCATTAGTACCTGGAACATGCTACAGACCAGTACAATTCCCTGCTTGCTTTAGCTTAATATTTAGAGTTTTCTTCCTCCCTGCTGTAGCCTGTGGTCCCCTACCTAGTTATTAGAAGGTGGCTCTTCAAAGCATGGACATTAGACAGAAGCTGCCTCAGATTCAGTTTCCTACCATACATTTATCCTGTCTGCAACTAGATTTGTGAAGTAAGTGGGACACCTCCTTGGCTTATTTTATACTGAGAAGCACCTTTTCTGAGAGAAACCTTTGTCAGTTGATTTCCAGCAAGTGTTTGAATGAACCCAGATTTGAGGAGGTCTTGATTTATGTGTTGACACTGGGTTAGCTGGCATCTCTGGGCTTTGCATGGAGAAGTGTCCCATCCTGAAAATGATTGTTTTAATTTAAATCTCACAGTAAAGGTAGAGGATATTAGAAACCAAAGTCTTAATGGATCACAATGAGGTATGGAATAGCAACTGCACATTACATTTATTATTGTCTCTTTCTTCTGTAAATCAATATAATTGAATTTCTCCTAACTTCTCCAGTATTGCATACAGCCACGTACAATCACAGGGGACATTGCACAAAGATGAATAAGCACAACACCATTTTAAATGAGCAAAGCACCCAATAACCTCTCTGAAAGATTTGTTTTGCAGCACACATGTTCTGAGCCAATGTGCCTCTGTTCTAGTGGGAAGATTTCTTTCCCTGCAGCAACAGAGACTTTCTGCAATATTTAGAAGTAGCACATGGACTTCTCACTGCTAGGACTGTCCCAGTTTTATGAGTGGGCTCTGATGAAGAGGCTTTCAGTGTTAGTGAATTGAGTCCCAACTGAAGCTTGTCTCTGCCTCTGTTTTCACAGCTATGTGACTTTGCCAACTACCTGGCTTGTCACTTGAGTTGATTAATGTATTTTCCTTTGCCCAGGATTCCTGTTTTCTAAATTGCAAAACAAATCCCAAAACAAACAACCCTAAGGCACTCTGTTGTTCCTGCTACACGGCTGGTACATCTACCTGCCCCTTGCCCATTTTACAGAGAGGGAAGCTGAGGCACAAAGTAAGGCATCTTGCACAGAATCATTGGGAGGTGAAAGTGAAGCTGGAAATAAGAGATTGTATTTCCTGAGCCGTAGGTATGTGTTGTCAGCTCTGTTGCTTCTTGGTCACATGCCTTTTAGCCACCTTAATGCTGGCTGGAGGCAGAGGAGGTACAGAGGCTCATGATGAGCATGGCTCCTCCAGGCTGCTAAAAGCCCTTGCTTGAAAGAGCAGACTGTCTATCCTACTGATGAGCCAATTTTTGTGCTTATCTGCATGCATTTGTAATTGCTTTAAAGCTCCTGAGAGACCTCAGGAGAGAGCAAACAGCATCTTGCATGCTGGGAATTCCCCAAAGCTATGAGCTAAAACGCTAGTCTTTCACTTTCCTCACTGTCTTCACAGCAGGACTGATGATCCTTGCCTGTCTCTGCTGCTCCTACCATGAGGGCTGCCAGCAGCCAGCTCATTTCTTCCTATCGAGGCAATGCATATCTCCCCTAAACAGCAGCAGCAGCAGCAGCAGCAGCAGCTTTCCATCCGGAGCTAGTCTTTATTGAGGTGCAGGGCAAATCCATTCAAATTTGGAGCACTGGTCCACTCGAGCAGTGTAAAAACTTCTAAACAGCTCTGACATGGAGCCTGTAGCTGACCCTCACCTTTAATCACAGCAGTGGCAGAAATGAGACCTTAGGACTTGGGAAATAGAGCTGGGGCCAGCAAGAACCTGCCCCTAGCTGTGGGGTCAGCTTTGGTGGGCAGACAGGGGTGCTGCACTGCAGGAGGGCAGCTGGTACAGTTGGGACAGGGGAGAGCTCAGCTTTGCAGATCACCCGTGGAGAATCCAGCCCTGTGTTTCACCAGGTTGCAGTCATGCTAGCTTTTTTTTGTGGGGGTTAACCACGCCTGAGCAAGCTGTCTGCATGTGTGGCCTGAGACACAGTTGCCTCCAGATATTGTGGTGAATTGAATCGGGCACATCCTTCAGCTGGAATGGATTAGAGCCAGTGCCTGTGGAGAGGGCTTCCCAGGGCTCTGATCCCCGCCCTGTGCAGAAGGGTGTGGCACACCCAGGGCAAAGGCATAGACTCTTCTCCTGGCTCCTTGCAAAGCATGCTGGTCCACTTATCAGTTGTTATCCTCTTCCTCACCACCAAGAAACCCCCTAAAAATCCCAAACCACCATCAAAATGTGTTGGCAGAATAGGAGCGAGTCATGCAGTGATATTTGGAAAACATGATCTTGTTTTCAAAATAGGTTAGTGATGGGCTGGGTGCCTGGAGGTCTGCCCTCTCCACCCCCCTTCAGAAAAACTTCACAGGCAGGTCTGCAGTCCAGCAGGGTAACTTCCTAAAAAATAAATAAGAGTAACTAATAATAACAGTGCCGCTGCTCCCGCTGCTAATAGCGTGTTTCTGGCTGGCAATGTCTGCACTGTTATGAGCCTGCTCTGAAAGAGAGGAGATGGGGAATGGGGAGGTCACAAGCCCAATTAACTGGGCTCCACTTTGGCGGGTGCAGTGGCATGTCTTGATGGGAACTTAATGGTGAGGTTAAACGACTGCCCCACTGAATCCTAATGCAGCCCAGACCACCCTGAATGGGAGCCAATTTGACAAACCTGAGGCTTTTTCCTCATATTGCAGAGGCCAGAGAGACAAGGTCTCTCCCCACAGAGCTGTGCTGGCTGGAGGTGCTTGGAAGAATCACACTGGAAAAAAATGTCTCGGATATGCCCTGGGCAGCTTTTTCACTATGGAGGCTTATTTGGGATACGAGGAGCAGAGGAGAGGTTGAGTACATTTATCTAGCAGAAATTCACTCCTGCAGATTACCAGTGCCTGCACCCAGACCACTTTGTCTAAGTATACCCTGGTCGAGTTACCCTGGTAAAATCCCACCATTACAGCTCCAGCCCCTACCCAAAATGTTCCCGGTTATGCCAGCCGCTTCTTACTCTGCAGCACAATCTGACTGGTCTGAGCACAAGCACTGCTCACGGGGATTGATGCTGTGTCTTCTAGCGAAGGATTTTAGCGGCAGTTCCTGGGGATGCAGGGCTGGTGGCGGCAGCCCGGGGGCCGGGGGATTGCAGTCACATGCTGCTACTGCAGGGCTGGAGGAGAATTAGTAATATTTGCTGCAGGATTCCCACACCCTTGCAGCAGAGACTGGCACTGCATCTCGGGGGCCTCTGATTCAGCTCTTTCTCCTCTTGGTCTCGGCTGCCAGCACTACATTTTTATCAGATACTATGGACTACAAAGTGATTTTCCTAAAAGCCACTATTCAGAGCAATTATTCCTCACCCAATGCTATTATTTAATGAAATCAATACACAGTGTTGTTACATGTTATGTTGTTTGTAAGGTATAAGCTTTCAAGCTAAAAATTGGATCAACATTATTCAAAGCCTTTTCAATTTGTCGTGCCTGCCAACTTATATGTTGATTGTGGTACTTTGCCTAAATAGCACCAACTTGCTAAACCGTAGGAAGAAATTTAGGTAGGTTAACAAGAAGGACTAGAGTCTGTCATCGGGATTTAGGTGTGTGTCAGCAGAAATGTGGCTGCATACACTTTGTTTTCCCTATCTGTTGCTCAGTTTGCTTGCCGTGCATGCGTAGCTACGGTACAGCCTCCTTCCAGGTGCTGTCAGACTGCACCATGCGCTGTTTGCTAAAACGAAAGCCAAGGTGCGAGCCTGCAGAGGCACTGGGGATTGCATCTGGGCTCTGCTAAAGCATCACGATCAAAGCCGTGATGCCCTCACCCAGGGAAACACACCTGGGTGACTGCAGCAAGGCTGGACCTCAGCAGCTGCTAAAAGAACCCCTCCCCCCTAGCTTCCCCTTTTTGTGCTTTTTTTTAAACTATAATTTTGCAGTTGCATTAGCACAGAGTTCAGTATTGAACTTCTCTTTGTTCGTAGACAGAAGATGGGAAGGCAAATGAGCTTTGCTTAATAACACTATTGATGAGACAGTCCCAACTGCCCAATGAAGTTCATTGCTCATTAAAGGCAACAGTCTGCAGCTACGCTTTTGGCTGTTGGCTTCTTTCAGCAGTGCCCCACAGCTCAAACGGCAGCACTGCAGCTCTCATTACTGACATGGCATCACTTTTTGCACGAAGATGACTCAAAGCATTTTCCTTTGAAACAAAAGCTTTTTAGTTAGGGAGGAGATGTTCTCGGGTTACGGGCTCAATGAGGTGATAAGTGACTGAGTGCATGAATTGACTTGCAGCATACATCCGCTTCTCCCGCAGGTCCTCTGGGCTTGTTTACTTGAGACATTTTGGCTTTATCCATAGGAGGAGACAGCAGTACATCCCCTTCCTTCCCGAGTGGATCTGAAACTGTGTGTATGGGGTAGCAGGAGAAAGTGGAGCTGGAGAAGGGGATGTAGATGCTAACACAGACGCAATGGTACAAGCTCCTGTTTTGCCAGCTTCATGTTGGTCAGAGCAGTGATTTTTACCCTTCTGTTGCCAAATGTTGTTGCAGTTGTATCACTTGAAAAGAATTTTGATGGCATTATCAAGAGCCAATCTGAGATATTCCAGCTGAAGGATATTGCAATAAACTTCATTTTTGTAAAGGTATTTGCTTTATGTGAGATGTGACCTGTAGCTGGGGAAGGTGGGTATGATCAGGAAAGAAAATATATAAAAATATCCTATTAAAAACATCAATCAAACACCTGCAAATATATATGCATTCTTGATTTAAAAAAAAAAAAAAAAAAAAAAAAGGTAGGTTTTTAGGGTGCTCTCCTGCTTGCTTTTTTTCAACCTCTGCAGTTACTGTGAGAGCCAGGCAAGTGCAAACAGAAGAGAGGGAGTAGCTTGATCTTAATCAGAACAGCTAAGCCACTGGGCCCAAGTGCTTTGTCAGAGGATCTTCAGGAGGTCCTGTGGTGGTGGTTTGCAGCTTGATTGTCTGACTACCCCAGCCTTTGCTGCATGTTACTGGTTGTGTAGCCGTGAATGTGAATGCCTACCTCAGTTGTGAGCAGTCTGCCTGGCATTAGTCGGCCAGCACGAGAAAATAGTAATGGTTACTTGCCCACTTAGAAGTGCCCCATCTGAGGTGTGTGACACATGTTTTGCTGTGTTGTGCTCTTCTTCAGCCTGCAGGAATCCATCAAGAAGGTCCAGGCAGCACACATCCTGGCACCCTGCCATTGGTTCCTGTGAAGGGATGAGGACCTGCAGCAGGAAAGAAGGATGTGACTTGTGCTAAATGGTTACTATGAAAGTAAGAGTATGTACTCATATTATTACTCTGTCCTTCTATGATTTTTAATTCATTTGACCAAATTAGACAATTTTTTGGGGACCTCAGAATTGTTAATCTCCTCCAGTTGCACAAATATGCAGACCTATTATCATTCCTAGGGGAAGGAAGGAGCAGCAACTCATCCTCTTCTGGCTATCTGAGAAGAAACCACCCTCACCTTTAAGATGTTGTTTGTAGAAAACAAATTTTGCTGTCCAGAGTATTACTTCTTTATTTGACTGCTTGCATTTGTCTGTTCTACCACGTGAAGATTCCAAGTAGGGCTCCATGATGCTAAGGTTCAGGGTTTGCTTAAAGCCTGCAGGAGGGCAGCCTCTCCAAAATTTGTGTTGGACCTTGTCATGGCACAGCCTGTTGAGAGGTGAGTGATAAGCTGGAGCAGCTGGTCTTGAGACATCCCTCATGGGCAAGTCTTGCAAAGAGAGCCTTTGCTGCAGCCTAAAGATGATGACCAGTACTCATTGCCTGCAGCATGAATAATCAGGTGACAGAAGATACAAATGTCCCTGGCACTCACCGGGTTCGATCTGACTGCCTATGTCAAAACCCAGTACAATGAGTTTCAGAGAGACCCTTGCCTGGACTTTGACTTGCCGGTTTGCTTGGTGGGTAAGTCCATTAAGAGGAACAATAACAGTAACCTAGATATCCCTGTGGAAGGAGCCTAATGAAGTCAAATCTGGATGATGATAGGTTTGTAGAGATGGGGGTGACGACAGACTATACTTCCCTTCTTGCATTTCAGATGGAGGATGGGTGTGAGAGCTTGACACACAGTTCATTCCAAGGTACTGAGACACCCTAGGTTTGTGCTCCAAGTCTGAGTCTGTGTGCTGCCACTGCAAACCAGTGTTGGCATTGACACAGTTTCGTTGGTGCTGATGGTGCTCAGCAGGTATTTCAGGGCTGTGATACCAGAGCGAGGCATGGCAGTATGAACTGCTCTCACACAGACACATGTACTTCTGACACTGCATGGATGTGCTTCTGAGGCTTACAGGGCTGGCACAAGTGTTGCAGGATCAACTAGTTACTGAATCACAGGGGCTAAGGCTGGGAAGGGACTTTTGAAATCCATCTGCTCACCATCAGTGATACCAACAGTGCTATCCCTAGCAGCAGTGGTTATAGCCCTCCCTTTGTCACCAGATGATCACAGAATGTTTCAAGTCCCTGGTGTAATGAAAAAAAAAACACTCTGCCAAATTCTCTGGATCACAAACTCTCTGTGGACTTCAGATCCTATTTCTGATGTGTCTCAGCCATTAATATATAGCACCTAGGAGCTGCTCCTGCTTGGAGCAAAGTCTGATCTCCATGAACTCACAGAGTCCAGAGCATGTATGTGCTACATGGGTGGAACATAACCATATTTACCTGAGTGCATTTCTTCAGGCTCTGAAGATATAACTTGTTTTTCCTTCTTGTTTCAGGATATAGATAAAGGAAAGAGAGGCCAAGTCCATGTCCTGTATCCTGGAGGAATCTCATCTAGCAGATGAGAAATGGATGAGGAACTCACATGAGGACCACCACCACTGAGCTCCTAGCAACAAAGAGAAAGTGAAAGAGAATTAAGGAGGTCTTAGGGAACTAAAGAGAAGGACTCACCCTGAAGATGCTGGTATGGGCTCATACTCCAACCACAAGGCTTCACTCAGGCAAAAATCATGAAATTCTGTTTTTAAATGGTGAAATTATGAAAACAAACAAACAAACAAAAGGTATTTCTTACATAGGAACTTTAAAGAAAGAAAACTCCTATTAAAAAAAAAATAAATACAGACACATGCCCCAAGGTGGGGGTGGGGGTGGCTACAACAGAAACTGTTTTCCTTTAGTAGCACTCATGGCAAGATTCACATTACTGGAGTGTAATGTCTCAGTGTACAGAACATTGGCACAAATGACACTTCTGTCACAAATAAATCTTGTAGTCAGAATGCCTTTTAAAGTCATCCTTTGTGTTTTTGTGCCAGGGGTTTCTGAATTTTTTTGTGCTCTCTCTTGCTTTCCATACAAGAAGTAGAAAAAGCCCCAGCTCATGGGGCATGTGTAATGGGGTTTTCTCATTTGATGAAGGCACGTGGAGGTGCATGTGGCTTAATCAAATGAGGAAATCCCGTTACATGGAGATAAAAAAAATGCTCTGGTGCCCATTGTAAACTGGTAGGCTTTGCTCATGTTTTTCAAGACATTTAATTAAAATGTCTTTATTTTTCTGTTGTGGTTACTGAAAAAAAAAATTGAGGATATGCTCTACAGAATCAGTTTTGCTGTTATTTTCATGTAAAAACAGCTGTTTTATTTCCCTTGTAGCTCCCAGCTGCTCTTTTCTAGAGTAGGAAAGAAGCTCTAAAGGAAACTGCAATCATACATCCAGAAATGCATTAAGTGAAAAGAAAAAGGTCAGCTGTAGCACTTGAAGTTGTCTGTATTTTCTAATACTTTCCCAACATCAGACTGAAAATACTCCTTGACATTCACAAGCATCTTAAAATAAAACGAAAATTAAAAAGCACAACCCAAAGATTTCCTTGCCCTGCTTAGACTCCAGTCAGGTCAGAAGTTGCCTGTTTGCACTATTTATGCTAATTATTTTCCATGGAACAAAACCCATGCAACACAATGTTGGGAATTTTTTCCTTTGGGTTGGACTTTGAGGTCAGCATTGTGTTTGTCTCTACAGCACATTTTCCCATTTGTTTTCATGTGCTTTCATAAGTCCTGCTAAAAACACCCAAATTTGGAAGGATAACTGAGGACAAAACCCTGCCTATTTTAATGGTGTTTTTTATGGTACATCTAATATGCACAGGACAGAGTCCTGTGTCTCAAAAAGTGTTTGTTGGATTATCTCACTCAGATAATCATGTAGGCACCGGTGAACATTGCTTTGAGACAGTCAATAAAATAAGGTGAAAACCTGAATCATCTTTGATTTCACACATTAGGGAACGCTGATAGAAAACTCAAGCAGCAATGCCAAGAGAAGTGCTGTATGTGTGCGTTTAGCCCTAAAGAGTCCCCTCAGTTCAGTCCACGGAGTCCAGAGAAGTGGGTATGAGCTCAGACATTCATCAGATGCCATTGGCTGGTATATTTCTGTACAATAAAAAAAANTGTAGATATGAGACTACTTTGTGACAAGAGCTCTTACCTTACACTTGATGTTGCTCTGCGTGTATGCCGCAGAGCTGCAGAGCCTCGAGGGGTGAGCTGTAAAGAAGCCACAAAGCCAAGAGGCACAACTGTACATGCCCATTAGCCACCGGGAGAAGGGATGAACTCCTGGGCTCGCTGAAGTTGGTAGGAGTTTTCTCATCAACTTTAATGTGTTTTACTCTCAGTGGTCGGTTCTCTGGTTCCAATCTCCACATTTTTATCTCTTGAGCAAAAAGAGAGTTCCTGCAGCAGTCAGTATTAATAAGTCACTTCAATTCAGTCACTAGGGAGCAACTTCACTCATTTGTACACACAAAGCTGGTATAATGCAGGGATGCCAAAAAGCAGCCATGGCTGGCACCTACAGACAGGCTAAAAAAGTCAATTCTTATTGACTTCTGAGCAGCAGCTCTGTATTGACTTCCAAAGCGTTTTCCCTGCATGAGAACAGTGAGGTTTAGCCTGGAAAATGTTGGAACCAGCTAAAGGAAAGTGCGGTTATAGCTGATGATTATAGATGAGGTATGTCTGTCAAGGTCCCACTTCCTTCCCTCTCCAGCACAGAAGAGCTGCTTGGACTGAAAATCAAGCAGCCTGTGGAGTATGACACAAGTTTAAACTTTGTCTTTTGAAGGTGGCCATTTGTAACACTTCATAGAGAGATGCTGTAAGATCTGTTTGGTTTTGTTTGTATGGGTTTTCCTTTATTT